>OY986048.1:66227992-66399390 GCA_963920205.1 Stenodema calcarata | reverse complement strand
TATCGGATGGTAGGGTAACCCATACAGTAATGGGACACCATATAGTAATGGGACGCTCCACGTTTGAATTGCTTAATTAAGGCTTCAATGCATCAGTTTTCCACGAGATTTGTACGGATGGTGCCTCCACTATTTACCTCTACATCAGCAGCTGTTTGGACGCCGAGTTGCCAGCTGAACGGCTCTTCCATTGACATCATCACTGTGGCTCGGGGAATCAGTAGAAAAATATCACTTTTCTCTAAGGGAACACTGTCTACGGCTAAGAATCTGTGCACTACAATTTCCATCCGTTTTCGACTTTCCTGGTAAATATGTGTTCTTTAGAGGTTTCTTTACAATTTGCACTAGGTTTTGTGTGCTTATCCTCATTATAGACTCACTTATGAGCCTGTCCCTTTACTGTATGCTAAATTTTACGGTATTACAGTAAAGGGACACCCGTCCCATTACTAGATTTTTTCACCATTCAAAACCAGCTCGTTTTAATAATTCACTAGAGAGTAATTTTCATTTGGAGTATGCGTGTATAAGAAATTTGAAGCTAAAATAAGTCTACACAGTAATGGACCTAGGTGTCCCATTACTACATTTTTGTCTTGTCCCATTACTAACATTCTTCCTTTTTCAACCTGTTTCCTTTCGATTTTCTCAACAGAAATGCCGAACCCACCTCAATTTTCGAACGAGGCTTTGGCAAAAGCCATGGACGATGTGCGAGAAGGCAAACTTTCGTTGAGGGCAGCTGCCAAAACGTACGGCGTTTCAAAATCTACATTGTCGCGTCATTTGAAAAACCCTCCCACCAAAAGGAGTTTCGGCCCTGCTCCAATTTTGACAGAAGAAGAAGAAGCTGAATTGGTAAGGTGGATTTTTGAAATGGGGAAAAGAGGCTTTCCACGAAGAATGGAGGATGTGCGCTTGAGCGTGAAAAAATTTCTTGATCAAAACCCTCGGGTTAATCCTTTTAGAGATAATTTGCCGGGAGATGGATGGGCTAAATCATTTTTAAAACGACACCCAAAAGTCGTTTTACGGTGTAGTGAAGGTGTTACTGCAGCCAGCGCTTCAGTAAGCGAGGAAAATATAAGGGGCTGGTTTAAAGAGATCCACGACTACTTATCTGCTAAGGAGCTTCTTGGAGCTCTGGAGAATCCTACGAGGCTGTTCAATGCTGATGAGTCAGGGTTTAGCTTGTGCCCTGAAACTGGCAAAGTTCTTGCGGAAAAAGGTTCAAAAAATGTATATTCCGTCGAAGCAACTTCCACTAAAGATAGCCTTACAGTTCTATACTGTTTGAGTGCCTCAGGAAATGCATGCCCTCCATTCATCGTTTACCCATACAAACGCATGCCAGACAGGGTGGCGCTCTCCATCCCTCAAGACTGGGGGTATGATAAAAGTGATAAGGGATGGATGACCACAGAAGTGTTCAAGAGTTTCATAAGAAACGTTTTCGACCCTCACCTCGATAAACATAATATTGAACGACCAGTGATTTTGTTCGTTGATGGACATAAGTCTCATCTAACACTGGATATCAGTGAACTCTGTAGCTCTATGAAAATTGAGCTGATAGCACTGTATCCAAATGCAACTCGCATCCTTCAACCTGCCGACGTATCCGTGTTTCGTCCTTTAAAATGTGCTTGGAAGAAGGCGGTTAGAGAGTGGTGTAGTGAAAATGAAAACCAAGTTGTCAACAAGCAAACGTTTGCTCGGGTACTGAAAAGAGCCATCGAGATTTTCGAAAAACCTGAGATTCTCAAGAACGGTTTCAAAGCTACGGGCCTATTCCCATTCACACCCGATACGATTGACTTCAGCAAATGCTTGGGTGAGAACGCCTCAGGTAATTCATCCTCGTCAAGTGATTTAGATGCGCCTATGACTACCACGCGAAAGGAAGAACTGACAGCTCTCCCAGCTATGAAATTTGTGGATTTTGTTGAATTAGTTGGCCAAAACACTTGGAAGAAGTTGGAGTCGGACGAAATAGGGAGTAGCCCCTATAAAGCTCTCACTAGAATCAAGAATTTTTGGGGTTGTGCAAATGTAGTCAGTTGCTCTCATCCAACTGTAGCTGGGAACAACAAATTTTTGAATCAAAGGGCTTCGGTCGATAAAGAATCTTCAGAAGAAGACAAAGTTGCGGAAAATGTCATTCCACAAGTTCAGGAACATGTATTGAGTCACCTATTTGTGCCTGAACATGAATCTACGAGTTACGTAGAAGAATGTGTCTTAGGGAATAACTTCCAACGAGTGCGAGAAGAAGCCGTAAGTACTTCTGAGGTTGAACCAAAATGTACGGAGGATGATCTCCTAAAAATTCAAGAAGACGATACCATTCCTAGTACGAGTACGGATATACGCTTCTTCTTGCAAGACATGCCTCCACCTAGGAGGAAAGGGAAACGCAATATTGAACGGTTAACATATGCTGTAACGTCAAATGAGTACAAGCAGAGGTTGAAAAGAAAGGCGCAAGAGAAGGAAAATCAAGAAAAAGAGAAACAAGAGAGGAAGAAAAGAAGACTAGAAATCCGAGAAGAAAAGTTAGCTGGAAAAAAATTGAAACTAGCCACAAGTCACTGCAACAAATGCAAGAAAAATATACGCCAAAATGGACTTCAATGCAGCACCTGTAAGAAACATTTTCACTTACGGTGTGTCCCAAAAACTCACCAGGACCACATTCCTGATATTCAGGATTACCCCCTTTACGTCTGTAACGAATGTTATCGTCTAGAAGAAAGTGACGAAGAGATTTCAGAAGACGTTTCCTCGGATAGTGACATGGCTTCAACAGACGAGATTATGAGAAGCCTCATCCTCCCTTAAACTACACTTAACTGTTCTCTACTTATTTTTCTAATTTGAATAATTTTTTCGCTCAATATTGAGGTAGGTTCTAATAATACATTCCTTTATTCCTAACAATGTGCCCTCTATTTTATTTTTGGAATATAATTTTTGCGTTTTTCCGTTGATGGTTGAGGTGTCCCATCACTGAATCAAAGTGTCCCATAATAGAGTAACGTGTCCCATTACTGTATTTTTGGGGGGTCCACAGTTTATTGTCCTTAACAGGAGAAAGAATGGAAGAAAATGAGAAAAACGGTGTTGCCTGTAAAAGGCAGATCCTAACGAAAATATTACTATATTGCAAACTCGAAAAAAATGTAAATCAAAATGATACATGTGTATAGCAATCCGGAATGTCCTTAAGTGTCCCATTACTGTATGGTTTACCCTATCTTGAAACGTAAACCAACAAATTTTGAGGGGGGGTTAAAAATTTTTTTTCTTTGGGCGATTCCAATGGTTCATTATCGAAGATAATAAACCAAAATTAAATCCCATTGCCAAATCAATGGTGAACTGTCAAAACTTAATAGCCTCGAACGATGACGTTGAAAACATTACAAATACAGCAAAGAAAGAACCAAAACATTATATCAAACCGCTACGTCCAATTAATAGAGTTATTCGATATTTATTCATTTATTTATTAGAGTTATTATGAATTCTCATAAAAATATATAAGAGCATCATTTCGGGGGGAAATGTATTCATCGCGGATGGGATCACAAGGTCAAGTGGTCGGTTCAGCTTGTGGACACAGAAGCTTTGATTATTGGGGGGTCAAGCTGTTCACAGCCTACCGCTTAGCATTAGATCGGCAGGTACTATTGCATCCTTTAAGAGCGATTTAATAAAACATTTCATTCCAAAATGATATTATGAACTCCATGTGTTTGATATATTTATATAAAGATCTATTTGTTCTTATAGTAAGTACTGTTTTCTTTTTTTCTTTCTGGTTTTTTTTTTCCTTTCATTTTTCTGCTATGAGTAAAATGGCTCTACTTTGCCTTTTGATTATAAAGAACGGGAAATGCATTTTTTTTTACTAATTAATTTTTTATCTGGAGTGCGTTTGCGAAATTTAAGTTTTTTTTTTTGTCTGTTCAGTTAAGAATTGTCGTCTAGTTAATTTAAGTCTTATCATGTCAATTTAATAATGAACTCCTCCCCTCAGCACAGGCTCGCCTACCGAGGGGATAATTAAATTGTAAATTTTGAATAAATGCATTAAAAAAAATGTGGTAGCTTACTGGGAACGTTGGTGCGTCTTGAATGGATGGTGCTTGCTCGGTCATCAGAAAGCTGTACTCGAAATTTGTTGGTTGCACCCAGTGTGTTCGTGTTCACGGTATTTACATTTGGAGTGGAGGTTGACGAATTGGTGGTAGTTCTCACACCAACTGAATGAGTGCTTGGGAGTCTCGGAAGCCTTCTTCTCAGCCAATCATGACGTAATGCGGCTGCAGGAGTCATACGAGTTTCAGGGTCCCAATCTAAACACTTTCTTACAAAATCAATGAACAATGGGTCCTTACAGCCCTTTAAAGCATGTCTCAGGTCAACTGACCCTGGAGGCCCACGATGCTGGCCACTCCTTGATACACCGCCACTCAACACAGTAGTTCCATCAGGTAATGTCGTGGCTCTGCAATATCTAGGGTACCCCTTAGAACTAATGAACGTTCGCGTTTTCTTTGAAACATCGAGCAGTTTTTGAGGAGGCATACCCAGTAACTCGATTATACATGCTAGTTGATCTGCTTCATCCTCGCCTGGTAAGAGGGAGAACCCAGTATGTAGCTCAGCCAAGATACAACCTAAACTCCACATGTCGATGGGCATTCCATACCTGGCACCAAGGATTACTTCTGGGGCTCGATAGGAGCGAGTTTGTATGTGCGTGTAAACTTGTTGATTGTCAAAACAGCTTAATCCGAAGTCAATTACCTAGAATGAAAGAATGAAACGAATTATTTCCACTATTTTCAAAAGCAGGAAATTGTTGAGACATGATAAACCATCTCAGTGGTATATTTAGAACCCTACATGGCCCACAGTTTGGTTCAGACTCTGGCAGCACTGAATGCCCTCAGTACTTTTAAAGGGGATCGGTGAAATGTAAGTAGATGATGGATCTACGAGGGTGGATCAAATATAAACGGGACTCTGACCTCTGAGCGCCGACGGTTGACAGAAGCGGGCCGTCACTTTGAGATTGTTTGAACAGGTTCATTAGAAGGTGGATGAGGGGGGCGTCTCCCCCTTTACAACCTTTCATGAGTAGTTATCGCGATGTCTGAACAAAAGGTGCCCGTTTCCATTGAGCAACGAATTATCATAAAATTTCTTACCCGTGAAAGAGTCAAACCTTCGGAAATTTTTCAAAGGTTGACTGCCCAGTTCGAACCCTCTCTAGGACCCGTGTGTTTGCCTGGCACAAAGAGTTTCAGGAGGGAAGAGAACGAGTAGAGAATGAGGAACACGATCGTCGTCCCCGGAGCAGCATGACGGATGAGAACATTCAAGCGGTTCGTGACATTCTTGAAGATGATCGACGTGTGACTGTCTCCGAAATCGCTGAGCAGGTAGGGGTAAGTTATGGGAGCTGCCAAACGATCATTACAGAGCACCTAGGATTCCGTAAAGTGTTTGCCAGATGGGTCCCACGCCTTTTGACTGCAGATCAGAAGTTGAGACGTTTGGAGGTCTGTCAGAGGCTTTTTGCAAGGTTTGAGGAAGAAGGGGAAGCATTTTTGGCTAGCATCGTCACCTGCGACGAAACATGGGTCCATCATTACACACCCGAATCGAAGCAAGTCAGTATGGCGTGGCGGAGGAAGGGGGAGACAGCCCCAGTGAAAGCAAAAACTCGACTATCTGCTGGCAAGGTCCTTGCAACTGTTTTTTTCGACTATCGAGGCGTTTTGCTCATTGATTTTTTGCATGAGCGAAGAACAATCAATGCTGCCTACTATTGTGAGCTGCTGACTCAGGTGAGGGCTGCATATCGCAGCAAAAGACAGAATCAACCAATTCGTGACGTCATCCTCCTCCACGACAATGCAAGGCCCCATACTGCAGCTCTTACTGTTCAAAAATTGGAAGAAATGCATTGGACTCCACTTGATCATCCTCCCTACAGCCCTGACCTATCGCCCTGTGATTTTCACTTGTTTGGGCCACTTAAAGAAGCCCAAGGCGGACAGCGATTCGAGGATGATGAGGGGGTCGAGGGGTTCGAGCGCAATTGGCTTCAGACGCAACCTTCATCGTTTTTTGATGCTGGGATTAAAAAACTTCCTATTCGCTGGGAAAAATGTGTCACAAAAGCAGGAGACTATGTAGAAAAGTGACATATACCCGCTTTTTATTTTCTAACAAATAAAATTTAAAAAAAAATAAAGTCCCGTTTATATTTGATCCACCCTCGTATCTAGGTCCCAGTTTTCCCCTCTTTAAAGGATGGATGAGAGACGTCGATAGGTTCCAGTGACAAGACCCATCCTTCAAAAGAGTACTATATAAGATCACCCATCTTTCAAGTAAGTATACACGTTTCTACTTATTTCCTACTCTTGAAGTCTGGTACACAGGAAAAATTCCTATCATAGTGGCTTTAATGTTTCTCAGCTGCAATACTGACGATGAGAGTCCAAGTCCAGACGCCATGTCCTAAACTTGACAATTTTGCACCTTTGCCTGTAAGTTCCCTACTCACGAATGACCCTTTGCTAACTTAACTGAATGAGTATTATTGCCTTTGGAATCGACCCCCCTCCCCACCACATGTTTATTTACGTTTCTTACGTTTCAAAATACGTAAAATCCCAAGAAAAATGTATCCAGAAAACGCTGCAAATTGTCCCTACTCATTATTTTCTACGTAGATCACTGTTCTGGATACAGCTGCCTTGTCAGGCCCGTAACTATACAAAATGACTGGAGTAATGAGGTAGCTTATTTAGTTTGGTAGAGTAGGTAGTAGGTACCTCTTGTTGGAACATTACTCTAAATAATAAACCAAACATTCATCCAGTTGTGTCAAAGATGATACTGGAAACTATTCTTGACCCTAGTTCAGTAGGAGTGGGAAAAAATGTGTTCAAGTGATGTACAAGAATCTGATTGGATCCCCCATTTAGAGTACTATATAAGACCACCATCAGCATACAAACTAAAGACTCAAAGGTGTACGATGAAAAATAAGGTTTTTGGGTGGTTCATTAGGGGAAAATAATGTTTTCGTTTTTAATCATGTAGGTTGGTCACTTCTTTCAATAACTGTTCAATCTATCTGGACCTCTTTGTCGGTTCTGACTATAATATTCACCCTAAACTTGATTAACACGAAAATTATAACAGCTATAATTACCTTGATGCCGCTTCTGCCAGGTTGCTTAATCAACACGTTTTCCGGTTTCATATCACAATGAATTATTTTGCTCCTGTACAAAGCGTCCAAACACTGTAACAAGGAGTACGAAAACCGGCGGACTAGCTGGAGACTAAAACCCTGGAATTTGTTCTTCTTCATCAGCTCACGCATGTTGATCGACAGTAATTCGAAAGTAATGCATTTGTGATTACGGAAGGTGAAGTTATCAAATATGTGGATAATATTCATCGTATTGTCTTTGTCTAGTTTTTTCAGGTGCTCAAGGATACGTATTTCTTCTTGAGCTTGTCGGTGGAATCTTTTCTGATTTTTGACCATTTTGAGGGCACAGAAATCTTGTGTTTTAAAATCGTAAGCTTTGAACACTTGTCCGAAAGTACCTTCACTGATAAATTTGAGAAGTTCGTACCTGTAAGCTACATGGTCGTGTATAACATGCATGTAAGACCCATTCTCGTTGTCGTAATTGGAATTATTAGGTCCGCCAATTATCCCGACACGTTTCTTGGCTTCATGGCCAATAAAATATATTTCAGGGTAGTTCTGCACTTCGTTAAGTTCATAAGTAGTTAATTGAGAGCTGCAACATTTTAAAGCTTCGTCAGGTCTGATCGCGATCACGCTCGCGGAGTTGTTGCCATTTTTGACTTGTTTACACGGACAACAAGTAGACATTGTGAGTAATATCGTCTAGTGTATAAGATGTCAAAGGCGTACTTTCAAATCATCGGGGATTCGTAAATTTTACACGGACACGAACTTTTGATTAAGCCCCGAGGTAAGATATTCACTTGCCACTTCAAACCGGAAAACTTTTCATAGCAAACAGATGGAAGCACTCAAGGCCACAGAAAACCCTACTATACTACACGGCACGGACTCAAGGCACTGAACTGGGTGTTTCGACCTCTTGTTTCGTCCTCCATTTCGTGAAGTCAGCCATGACGTGGATGGATACTTTCCTTAATGGAGGTGGACACGAGACAGAAATAGTGGATGGATACTTTCCTTACGGGAGGTGGAGCGGAGACATAGAAATCGATAATTTACGGGAATTATCGATTTATTATTATTATTAGATAAGGTGATAACTGTCCGCCCTTTTGGCTCAGTCCATCAGTAATGTAGGATATCCTACAGTGAACTGTTTGTAATAGGTAAACATATATATGTTTATCTATTACAAACAGTTTTTCTATTTTACTGGTTTTTACATCAAATTTTGTCTCCTCTTTTGCCGAACGACACCTCAGTTTATCAATTTTTCAAATGCTGAAAAGATTATATAGTCAGAATTTCGATATCTCATTCTGTTATCAGATTAGAGCGGATGAACTGTGAAGCACATCTCAAGTAATCTTCATCTTCATCAAAGTGCTCCAGTATGAGAATGGAATAAGATATAGCAATTCTGATTTATCCATCGTGTTCAGCGTAAAAAACTCGGCAAAATGTTGACAACACCGGTTATTACCTTCTTTATGCAGATCGCCCTTCTGTCTAGATCACTAAAATTTAGTGATCTATTTAATGACAGATTAATAATTATTATTATCACGAATTATTATTAATAATTTTATCAAGTAGTGAATATTATTATTAGTGATGTTGAAAATGTCAAAACTCGAAAAATTCCCATCAAACGGTATGTTTTGGTTTATCTTCGATAATGAACCATTGGAATCGCCCAAAGAAAAAACACGAAATTTGTTGGTTTACGTTTCAAGATACGTAGATTCAGAAAATCGAATAAAAAACTCTGCAAATTCTTGACACAACGGTTCATTATCTTCTTTGTACAGATCACCCTTCTGTCTAGATCACTAGGTCTAAATGTCTAGATCCTAAATGTTAGATTAATTATTATTATCAATTTTATCAAGTACCTAGTGGAAATTATTATAATTTATTGTTAGGTATTAATAATTCGTATTTATTAATAATAATAATTATTATTAATTATGTTTAATTAATACGATATAATTCTGGGGTTTTTAATACTACGTCGGTAATAATTTTTTTATAAAAGAAGTACCTACCAACAAACATTCGAAATTACCTTCATTTCCGTAGCACGAAACGCACCTCAGAACAACAAACTCGACATCACTTAAGCCATATGATGTTCCAAAGAGCTTTTTAGTATGAAAATGGACCTGTATTTCAACAGTTTGTTTCACGATCGTGTTTTGAGGCACAATCTTTGAGCCGTCATTGTGAACGAACGGCTGGTCGTACAAAGCTGCGGATGGTCTTAAAAAATTCTACGGAACAAACTCTATCTAAATATGAAATAAAAACATACCGTTTGATGGGAATTTTTTGAGATATGGAATTTTCAAAATTTCAAAATTCGTTTTGAACCCCTTCCCCTTGACCTAGGGTTATGAAAAGTTTCGAGGATCATTGTGGGGCTGGTCCAAACCCATAAACCAAGTTTCGTAATTTTAGCTCAACGCTAACTGGGCAAAGTGGCGCGGACGGCGTACGGCGGACGGACGGATTTTGGTTTATTATCTTCGATAATGAACCATTGGAATCGCCCAAAGAAAAAATTTTTTTAACCCCCCCTCAAAATTTGTTGGTTTACGTTTCAAGATACGTAGATTCAGAAAATCGAATAAAAAAAAATCCGTCCGTCCGCCGTACGCCGTACGCCGTACACCGTACGCCGTCCCCCGTACGCCGTCCGCCGTCCGCGCCACTTTGCCCAGTTAGCGTTGAGCTAAAATTACGAAATTTGTTTTCTGGGTTTGGACCAGCCCCACAATGATCCTCGAAACTTTTCATAACCCTAGGTCAAGGGGAAGGGGTTCAAAACGAAATTTAAAATTTCGACGATGTCTTATCTCCACATATTTAACTGAACCGTGTAAATTTTCGTTCACCTTTGAATGACCTGAAAAATTACGAATCTTTTAAGACCAATTGGATTTTTGTGCAACCAGCCGTTCGTTCACAGTGACCGCGCAAAGTTTTAGGAAAAACACTAAACTTTCGCGTCGAAAACGGCCGTTATGTGACCCAACCCCCAGACGCCCAGAATAAAACTACCTTTTTACATCTTCCCGGTAAACTACAGTCTAGAAATTTTAACCGTGAGTCGGGGATAGACCACATTGCAATATTCACTCGGTTTCTCATCTGTAAAATTGTTTAAATAATACCTTTTTGTAATAATACAAATTAAATTTTGATGATGAGCTATGGTCTTTTTTAAAAATAGGTCAGAACTGGATCACAATGCAATATTCACTCGGTTTCTTGTCTGTAAAATTTTTTAAATAATACCTATTTGTTTAAACAAATTAAATTTTGATGATGAGCTAGATACTTGAAATTTTAAAATTTAAAATAGGTCAGAAATGGATGACATTTAATATAGGTCAGAAATGGATGACATTTCAATATTCACTCGGTTTGTATGACATGGTATGAGTATGGTATGGTAGGTATATTATTGTATGTATGATTTGGTATAATACAGTATGGTATGACAGGAAAGAAATTCGTATGGTATGGTATGAGTACGGTGAGAATATGGTATGGTGCCGATTTGCAACACAGTCTGGTATAGACAGAAGGGTGATCTGCACAAGGAAGATAATAAACCGTTGTGTCAAGAATTTGCAGAGTTTTTGGTTTATTATCTTCGATAATGAACCATTGGAATCGCCCAAAGAAAAAAATTTTTTAACCCCCCCTCAAAATTTGTTGGTTTACGTTTCAAGATACGTAGATTCAGAAAATCGAATAAAAAAAAATCCGTCCGTCCGCCGTACGCCGTCCGCCGTCCGCCGTACGCCGTCCGCGCCACTTTGCCCAGTTAACGTTGAGCTAAAATTACGAAATTTGGTTTCTGGGTTTGGACCAGCCCCACAATGATCCTCGAAACTTTTCATAACCCTAGGTCAAGGGGAAGGGGTTCAAAATGAAATTTAAAATTTCGACAATGTCATATCTCAAAATATTTAACTGAACCGTGCAATGTTTAATTCACTTTTGAATGACCTGAAAAATTACGAATCTTTTAAGACCAATTGGATTTTTGTGCGACCAGCCGTTCGTTCACAGTGAGCGCGCAAAGGTTTAGGAAAAACACTAAACTTCGCGTCGAAAACGCCCGTTAGATGGGTGAACCTGCAGACGCCCAGAATAAAACTACCTTTTTTCATCTTCCCGGTAAACTACAGTCTAGAAATTTTAACCGTGAGTCGGGGATAGACCACATTGCAATATTCACTCGGTTTCTCATCTGTAAAATTGTTTAAATAATACCTTTTTGTAATAATACAAATTAAATTTTGATGATGAGCTAGATACTTGAAATTTTAAATATAGGTCAGAAATGGATCACAATGCAATATTCACTCGGTTTCTTGTCTGTAAAATTGTTTAAATAATACCTATTTGTTTAAACAAATTAAATTTTGATGATGAGTCAGATACTTGAAATTTTAAATATAGGTCAGAAATGGATGACATTTCAATATTCACTCGGTTTGTATGACATGGTATGAGTATGGTATGGTATATTATTGTATGTATGATTTGGTATAATACAGTATGGTATGATAGGAAAGAAATTCGTATGGTATGGTATGAGTACGGTGAGAATATGGTATGGTGCCGATTTGCAATACAGTCTGGTATAGTCAGAAGGGTGATCTGCACAAAGAAGATAATAAACCGTTGTGTCAAGAATTTGCAGATTTTTTTGGTTTATTATCTTCGATAATGAACCATTGGAATCGCCCAAAGAAAAAAAAATTTTAACCCCCCCTCAAAATTTGTTGGTTTACGTTTCAAGATACGTAGATTCAGAAAATCGAATAAAAAAAAATCCGTCCGTCCGCCGTACGCCGTCCGCCGTACGCCGTCCGCCGTCCGCCGTCCGCCGTCCGCCGTCCGCGCCACTTTGCCCAGTTAGCGTTGAGTTATAATTACGAAATTTTTTTTATGGGTTTCGACCAACCCCACAATGGTCCTCGAAACTTTTGATAACCCTAGGTCAAGGGGAAGGGGTTCAAAACGAATTGTGAAAATTTGAAAATCTCATATCTCGAAAAATTCATATAGAACGGTATGTTTTTTATTTCATATTTAGATAGAGTTTGTTCCGTAGAATTTTTTAAGACCATCCGCAGCTTTGTACGACCAGCCGTTCGTTCACAATGACGGCTCAAAGATTGTGCCTCACAACACGATCGTGACTCAAACTGTTGAAATACAGGTCCATTTTCATACTAACAAGCTCTTTGGAACATCATATGGCTTAAGTGATGTCGAGTTTGTTGTTCTGAGGTGCGTTTCGTACTACGGAAATGATGGTAATTTCGAATGTTTGTTGGTAGGGACTTCTTTTATAGAAAAATTATTACCGACGTAGTATTAAAAACCCCAGAATTATATCGTATTAATTAATCATAATTAATAATAATAATTATTAATAATAAATACGAATTATTAATACCTAACAATAAATTATAATAATTTTCACTAGGTACTTGATAAAATTGTTAATAATTAGTGATAATTTATAATAATAATTAATCTAACATTTAGGATCTAGACATTTAGACCTAGTGATCTAGACAGAAGGGTGATCTGTACAAAGAAGATAATGAACCGTTGTGTCAAGAATTTGCAGAGTTTTTGGTTTATTATCTTCGATAATGAACCATTGGAATCGCCCAAAGAAAAAATTTTTTTAACCCCCCCTCAAAATTTGTTGGTTTACGTTTCAAGATACGTAGATTCAGAAAATCGAATAAAAAAAAAATCCGTCCGTCCGCCGTACGCCGTACGCCGTCCGTGGCACTTTGCCCAGTTAGCGTTGAGCTAAAATTACGAAATTTGGTTTCTGGGTTTGGACCAGCCCCACAATGATCCTCGAAACTTTTCATAACCCTAGGTCAAGGGGAAGGGGTTCAAAACGAAATTTAAAATTTCGACGATGTCATATCTCGAAATATTCAACTGAACCGTGTAATTTTTAGTTCACTTTCGAATGACCTGAAAAATTACGAATCTTTTAAGACCAATTGGATTTTTGTGCGCAGTGAGCGCGCAAAGGTTTAGGAAAAACACTAAACTTTCACGTCGAAAACGGGCGCTACGTGGGTCAACTCCAGACGCCCAGAATAAAACTACCTTTTTTCATCTTCCCGGTAAACTACAGTCTAGAAATTTTAACCGTGAGTGGGGGATAGACCACATCGCAATATTCACTCGGTTTCTCATCTGTAAAATTGTTTAAATAATACCTTTTTTTAATAATACAAATTAAATTTTGATGATGAGCTATTGACTTGAAATTTTAAAAATAGTTCAGAACTGGATCACAATGCAATATTCACTCGGTTTCTTGTCTGTAAAATTATTTAAATAATACCTATTTGTTTAAACAAATTAAATTTTGATGATGAGGTAGATACTTCAAATTTTAAATATAGGTCAGGAATGGATCACATTTCAATATTCACTCGGTTTGTATGACATGGTATGAGTATGGTAAGGTATATTATTGTATGTATGATTTAGTACAATATGGTAAGATAGAAAAGAAATTCGTATGGTATGGTATGAGTACGGTGAGAATATGGTATGGTGCCGATTTGCAACACAGTCTGGTATTTTATTTCATATTTAGATAGAGTTTGTTCCGTAGAATTTTTTAAGACCATCCGCAGCTTTGTACGACCAGCCGTTCGTTCACAATGACGGCTCAAAGATTGTGCCTCACAACACGGTAATGAATCAAACTGTTGAAATACAGGTCCATTTTCGTACTAACAAGCTCTTTGGAACATCATATGGCTTAAGTGATGTCGAGTTTGTTGTTCTGAGGTGCGTTTTGTGCTACGGAAATGAAGGTAATTTCGAATGTTTGTTGGTAGGTACTTCTTTTATAGAAAAATTATTACCGACGTAGTATTAAAAACCTCAGACTTATATGGTATTAATTATCATAATTAATAATAATTATTATTAATAATAAATACAAATGATTAATACCTAACAATAAATCATAATAATTTTCACTAGGTACTTGATAAAATTATTAATAATTAGTGATAATGCATAATAATAATAATTATGAATCCTTAAATGTTAGATTAATTATTAATCCAACATTTAGGATCTAGACATTTAGACCTAATGATCTAAACAGAAGGGTGATCTGTACAAAGAAGATAATGAACCGTTGTGTCAAGAATTTGCAGAGTTTTTTTAAGGGTTCCCACCAACCCCACAATGATCCTCGAAACTTTTCATAACCCTAGGTCAAGGGGAAGGGGTTCAAAACGAATTTTGAAAGTTTATTCTGTAGAATTTTCAAGACCATCCACAGCTTTGTAGGTACGACCAGCCGTTCGTTCACAATGACGACTCAAAGGTTGAACCTGTCAACACGATCGTGAATCTAACGGTTGAAACCATATTATGGTTTAAGTGATGTTGAGTTTCTTGTTCTGAGGTACGTTTCGTGCTACGGAAATGAAGGTAATTTCGAATGTTTGTTGGTAGGTACTTCTTTTATAGAAAAATTATTGCTGACGTAGTATTAAAAACCCCAGAATTATATCGGTACATTTTATTTGTAATTAATTCATCATCTCTATCATTCACGTTCTGCACAAAGGAACCCAGTCGATTCCAACAGCCGGATATCGTACTAATACATGGTCTACGTTCAGTTTTCCGTAGATCCATATCTTTTCATGAACGCGCGTTTCAGGTAATGAAACGCCGTGACTTTAACTCTCCGATGGAGGCGCTATTTCCCATTACAACTATGGAGGCGCTGGGTACTGAGTATCCATCGACTTATTTCCCCCTCTTCCTTCTATTTTCGAATATTTTCATCAAAATAGGCTGTTATTCGTTTGAATAACTACCTTAGAAGAGATTATGAGAAAAAGGATCCTCTGATCAGGTGCCTAACGTTAAAAAATTTTGAGCTTTGCAATATGCACATTTTATTCATTGTTTTCAGATTGAAATCAAAGAAAATATTGTTCAAATCATTCAAAACATTATTACAAATTATTTAAAACTCAGTACATATACAAATTCCAATTCAAATTCAATTCAGTTCTCAAAAGTAAGTGTTACATCATTTTTTTCAGCTCAAATTCTCACTAAGAGTCTTCGTCGCACTTGATACAGATTTTCCGTGCAATATGGTTTTTGCAGGTGAACTGTTTACACTGGTCACAAGAAGCTGTCGTTGTGGATCTGTTTCCTTCTTTTACACAAAACTGACATCGTCCTTTTATTTTGTCGAAGTCGAAGGCTGCGATGGAACGATTTGCGAAGTTTTAGGGTCTGGACCGTCCTCTCGTTATGATGGCGAGTTATTGTTTTGGTCTTCGTAATGTTTAACCCTGGATTCCACCACCCTTGAGTTCCCTTTGCCTATTACCACCAATGGGTCATTTCGACGTTTTCTTGAGAAAATTCGAAGAAATCAGGGGGGAAATTTAATAACCATTGTGCAATAGAAGAAAATATGCATATATTGAGCTAATTTTCAAAAGAAATTTTATTTTTTTAATCGCGCTTGCAAAATTTGCAGTACTTACCTAGTTACTTCATTACGTAACTAAATAATCACAGTTCATTTACTTGCGTAGGTATATGATGGTATTACATACCATTATTTACTTTATAGTGACTATTTGCTCATGTAGGTTTATAAATGACATTTACTTACCTAGGTATATCTGACTACATCAAGTAGGAACTGTATCACGTTTTGAGTAGCAAGGAAAATATTGAAACTGCAAAGAATTAACATTTTTGAAATAGATATCTTTGAATAGATTCTTGATAATCCCTAGCTCAATCTCCTCATTTTTCTGGGCAGGCACTAGTTTGTGGATTGGTAACTTATACCATCTGAATTTCTGAAAACAAAAAATGGAAACGCAAAGATACAGGTATTAACTAAGAAAAATAGGACATTTGACTAAGGAATTGTGTAAATTTAGAGATTAGATAATTCCTAACTCAATTTTCTTCCTTTTTTTCAGTAAAAATAGGTGTAGGTTGTTGGTAACTCCTCACTACAGTCTACCTGAATCAATTGTTTCTTTGTCCACATTCCACGCAACTTTTATGCGGATGTTGAAATGCTCTAAGAGTAAGAGGGACAAAACGATCTTGTCTTTAAGAATACTACCTGTAGGTCAAAATTACCTACACAGAATGAGCGGTTATTACCAACTACAGGTCAAATAGACCTACACGGATTGAGCGGCTATTACCACCTGCAGGTCGATTAGAGCTCCTATGTAATGTAAAATGAACCAGTACTCACTCGGAATATGAACTGCACAAATCAAACCTTCTCAAACGGAAACCTTCTTCCTCATCAGCACAAGCACGACTAACTGAAGAGTACATAACTCGGTGCCCAAGCCCTGGGAGTGGTTCTGTCATAATATGTTATATTTCTAGGGGTGCTAATCATGTTTATGGACAATAACGGTAATGGCATTGTAATTTGTACAATGTGAGGTATCTAGTCTTGCCCTCCATTATATTTTAATTTATTTCCATCAATGCGCAGAAGTTTCGGCCTTATATGGGTACATGAGTATACAAAGTATACTTAGCTTGGATTAGGTATACCTAGCTTGGATGTTTAGATATAACAACACATTTTTTTTTTTTTTTTCATGCGTTTATTCAGATAATATAACAACAGTTACTAAGTAGTTACATTGATAAATCAGGTAACTATCTAGCTATTTAGCTCAAAACATTTTAACACTTTTCGCGTTGAGAGCTCATTAACTTCTACCGCACTAGAACTGCACGTCACTCATTGTCAGCACAGAAGGTTCAGGGGCTTGGTTCTCTTCAGGCGTCGAATTTGTTGTGAGTTGTCAAGTAGCTGGATAGTTTGGATGTCTAAGAAGCCTGCGGTCATATCTCATAGCTAGCTTTTTAATGACATCGGTGACTGTCTCCACTTGGAGGTCTTTGTGGAGGTCATCATTCCTTACATACCAAGGAGCGTTTCTATGCTCCTCAGAGCCTTATTCTGAAATGCTTGTATGATTTTGATATTTGTCTTAGCTGTGCAACCCCACAGCTGGATGTCATAGGTCCAAATGGGCATTAGCACTGTCTTGTACAAGAGTACTTTATTGTGGATATTGAGTTGTGAACATCAATTTTCAACATCAATGAAAATCAATTTTCATTTGACCGACCCTCGAATTCCTTCAACATCGTTCTGAACATCGTCCCATGAGGCAGTTTCCTGAACTTGATGGATAGTAAGGTATCGGGGTTCGGCAGGTAGGCAGCAGACAGAAGACGGTAGACAGTAGACGGTAGACGGTTTATTCGAGAGTGAATTCAAGGGTGAAAGGGGCCTCCTTATATACTACCTGGGGTGGGGCGTTCGGCCAATCGCAGGGCCCGTTATTATAGCCAATAGGAATAGCCCAAGGGTTGGTTACATCACCATCTCCCCCTTAAATAAAGAATCTACCTAGTAATAATCTAACAACGGTACTTAGTCTAGGTTTAACACAAGAACACGTTGGTACTTAGTCTACAAAAAAAAATATATATAAAATTTTACATTAATTACCTAGTTACATAAGTTACAATAATTACATAAGTTACGTTAATTACATACGTTACATTAAGTACATTAGATACATTAATTACGACGTCAGAAATAAAATTTTACATTAATTACCTAGTTACATTAATTACATAAGTGACATTAATTACATAAGTGACATTAATTACAGAAGTGACATTAATTACAGAAGTTACATTAATTACAATAGTTACATAAGTTACATTAATTACATAAGTTACATTAATTACATAAGTTACATTAATTACATAAGTTACATTAATTACATAAGTTACATTAATTACTTTTTTTTTTTTTTTTTTTTTTTTGGTACCTTAACTTATTTACATTGGTACCTTAACACAATTTTTGGTACCTTAACTATTTACATTGGTACCTTAACACAATTAGGAATGTGTAGAGCTTTCACCTTGGAGGGACTGGGGAATCGCCCGTGAACTGAAATGATCGAGCCTAAAAATTCTAATGGCTGAACAAAAAATTCTACGTTGATTTTTACATTGTATTGATTGAGAGGGCCCAGGACTTGACGCATCCTAGTATCACATTGCTTGTGATTCGTTCCCCCAATTAAAATGTCGTTTAGAAAAACCGCGACCCCAGGCAAGTGACCTAGAATTTTGTCCATGAAATATTGAAAATCGGGTGGCGCTGAAGCTAGTCCAAATACTAGGCGGGGAAATTGATAAAGACAAAAAGTGGTATTTACCGTTAGAAGGGGTTGGTCATCAACATCTACTGCCAATTGTAAATAGGCGTTTGTCAGATCTAACCTAACAATTACGGTACACCCAGTAAATCGTTGGACAATCTCATCAGGGCGCGGCAGGGGGTACACATCAGTCATAATTTGAGGGTTAAGAGTTCGTTGTAAAACAACACACAACCGGATCCCACCGGATTTCTTTGGGACACAGACGAAGGGGGAGGCCCATTGAGACGAGGAGACTGGAGTTATAATGTTATTTTCACAGAGCCTATCTAACTCAGCCTTAACCTGATCGCGGAGAGCAAACGGGATTGAATACGGTCGTTGACATATGGGTTTAGCGGTGGGTTTGAGATGGATATGGACAGCATACTGATCAATGGGTAAATAGTTGTCAATGTGCCCAAAGCAGCGAGGAAATAATTGAACTAACTTGGACGGTGGCAAGGTTACTGATAAAACTGAAGGACCAGTGAGAAGTGAATTTGACCAATTCGGATTGAGAACTTTGATTACGTCGCGTCCTAAAATGGCGGTAGGGAACAATCGAGACGCTACAAACAATTTGTCTGTAATAGGAGGGTTGGGTGAATTTATAGATTTAAATGTCCCCCGGGCCATGCCAATAATTGACAAACTCGAGGGTGCAGCAGTGGAGACGGCAAAATGAACAGGGGTAATTTCCAGTGAAGGCTTCAAAGAGCGAACGGTTTTATAATCTATGAGAGTTAGGGAACTCCCTGTGTCCACTAAGAACGGAATAGGAAGGCTATTATCGACTGAAAATGGGATCAACAATGGAGCAGGGCTAGAAATTTCCCCCAAACCAGAACTTGACATTGGGGGTCGACGGGAGTTGCTGTGTACGCCGACCAACTGACATTCGTGATCCAGATCCAAATGCCTGTTGCGTCTACCCTCAGCTGCTAACTCGCAGACCGAGGGCGTGGAGCCAAGGACTCCTCGGCCATTCAAAGAATGTCCGTCCACCAACACAGGACTTCGCAATACTCTATCAGCAGAAAAATGCCTGTTGCGTCTACCCTCAGCTGTTAACTCACAGACTGAGGGCGTGGAGTCAGAGACTCCTCGGCCATTCAAAGAATGTCCGTCCACCAACACAGGACTTCGCAATACTCTATCAGCAGAAAAATGCCTGTTGCGTCTACCCTCAGCTGCTAACACACAGACTGAGGGCGTGGAGTCAGAGACTCCTCGGCCATTCAAAGAATGTCCGTCCACCAACACAGGACTTCGCGTTGCACTATCAGCAAGAAAATGCCTGTTGCGTCTACCCTCAGCTGTTAACTCACAGACTGAGGGCGTGGAGTCAGAGACTCCTCGGCCATTCAAAGAATGTCCGTCCACCAACACAGGACTTCGCGTTACACTATCAAGAAAATGCCTGTTGCGTCTACCCTCAGCTGTTAACTCACAGACTGAGGGCGTGGAGTCAGAGACTCCTCGGCCATTCCAAGAATGTCCGTCCACCAACACAGGACTTCGCGTTACACTATCAGCAAGAAAATGCCTGTTGCGTCTACCCTCAGCTGTTAACTCACAGACTGAGGGCGTGGAGTCAGAGACTCCTCGGCCATTCCAAGAATGTCCGTCCACCAACACAGGACTTCGCGTTACACTATCAGCAAGAAAATGCCTGTTGCGTCTACCCTCAGCTGTTAACTCACAGACTGAGGGCGTGGAGTCAGAGACTCCTCGGCCATTCCAAGAATGTCCGTCCACCAACACAGGACTTCGCGTTACACTATCAGCAAGAAAATGCCTGTTGCGTCTACCCTCAGCTGTTAACTCACAGACTGAGGGCGTGGAGTCAGAGACTCCTCGGCCATTCCAAGAATGTCCGTCCACCAACACAGGGCTTCCTATCACATTACAATCTAAATATGTAGTCAAAGGGCCAAAGGGATCCTCCATGAGTAAAGGCTCATCCACGTTGTCCGAAACATAAAAATTTTTCTGACCTGATCTGGACGGGCAGAACCTCTGGATGTGTCCCTGAAGGCCGCAGTGATGACAGGTCCAAGAGCGGGCAGGACAGGACGACGGGTTGTGGGCAGTGTGGCAGCCATTGCAGCGCTTGGGCTCCCGAGGCTGGCTGGATGAACCCCCCTGTGGGGCACGGCGTTGGTTGGGCTGGACGAGACCCTGTTGTTGACGGCGGAAGCTAGGTTGGCCTTCAGGTCCTCGGGGCTTTGGACCATAGCCCTTGGAAGGCGGGTTGAGATGAAGGGCGGCAACGGCTGGTGGTGGAGCGACGAGGCGGTCTACGGTGGTCTTGACGACCTCTGCACGGGATGCGGCTGCGACCATCTCGTTAAAGGAGCTGCCATCGGCGAGGGCCAGAAGTGCTGCGATGATCTGCGGGTCCTTCATGCCGCCAATGAGCCGACCGCAGAGGGAGACCTCGAGACCAGCCCCGAAGTCGCATGGGACGGCTGCCTTCCGGAGTGCGTCGGCGTAGTCCTCAACTGTTTGACCTGGAGATCTGGAAAAGAGAGAGAACTCATAACGGGCAAGTGCTTTATTTACAGGCGGTTTCTCAACCCCTATCAATGCGGCTCTAATAACTGAATATTTTGAGCCAAGGATAGGGGTAGGGGTGAGAGCCGCCTCCAACTTTTCGAAGACGGGCAGGGGCAGAAGGGAGGTCAGCTTGCCCAAGGGTTGGTTACATCAGATAGTTCTTCCTTTTTTTTCTTAACCTGTTCTTTCCATTTGGTATGGTATTCCGATTTATTACCAGAGGGATTGGTGTTATCTTTTTATTCGTGAAGTTGACATGTGTTGATTTTGTTTCATTGAGTTTCATCCGCCACTTCTTCGTCCATTCATGTACAGCAACGGTGGCTTCTTGGAGTTTTCCTGTCGATTCTTCTACTGAATCTGCAACAGCTAAAATTGCAGTATCATCTGCGAACGTGGCTTCGGTTGTTTCTCCTGTTATTGGCACATCCTGCGTGAACAATAGATAAAGCAGGGGTCCTCTAAAACGCTTCCCTGAGGTACGCCTGCTGTGATTCTCTCGAGTTGTGAATATTCATCCTCTACTTTTATTCTGAAATACCTTCCAGAGAGGTAGGATTCGAGTATGTGGCAGTACTGCTGAGGTAGCATGCCTTGTAGTTTGTATACCAGCCAATGTGCGGCGTAAGAGTTTTCGATCGAGCGATTCCTCAATCGCTCAAAAAATAAGAGTTATTCTTCGAGACCATTCCAATCTCTCATAAAATAATAAATAATAATAAATAAACTCTTGGAGTGAATAGCAATCACTCAAAAAATAAGAATTACAAAATGAGCAATTTCAATAATCATTTGTATTATTGAGAGTAGATTTGAGCGATTCCAGCGATTTGAGCTATTATAGTATAAATTAAAAATGAGAACACAATGTAATCACAATAATAATTAAAATTGAAAACTGAAAATAAACTGGTTTCTAATCATCTTCTTCCAACTCAGAATCCTACGATTCATCTCCTCTCATAGGAGATTTCTCCCTAAATTCCATCCGGTTTATAACTTTGAGATCCTGCAAAGTTTTGACATTGTCTCAAGGTGCGTTTCCACCGGGCGAGCGAACACCGGCAAACGAAGAAATTTGTGTTTTTGGGGGCTTTCTTCTGCTATATCTCCAACACAAAAAAAAAAGAAGATTTTTAATATTATTCACTTTATTTTCGTTAGTCGGACGAGAGCACATGGGAACATCTATACCTTTTGGTTTATTATCTTCAATAATGAACCATTGGAATCGCCCAAAGAAAAAAAAATTTTAACCCCCCATCAAAATTTGTTGGTTTACGTTTCAAGATACGTAGATTCAGAAAATCGAATACAAAAAAATCCGACCGTCCGCCGTACGCCGTCCGCGCCACTTTGCCCAGTTAGCGTTGAGCTAAAATTACAAAATTTGGTTTCTGGGTTTGGACCAGCCCCACAATGATCCTCGCAACTTTTCATAACCCTACGTCAAGGGGAAGGGGTTCAAAACGAATTTTGAAATTTTGAAAATTCCATATCTCGAAAAATTCATATAGAACGGTATGTTTTTTATTTCATATTTAGATAGAGTTTATTGTTTAGAATTTTTTGAGACCATCCGCAGCTTTGTACGACCAGCCGTTCGTTCACAATGACGGCTCAAAGATTGTGCCTCACAACACGATCGTGAATCAAACTGTTGAAATACAGGTCCATTTTCATACTAACAAGCTCTTTGGAACATCATATGGCTTAAGTGATGCCGAGTTTGTTGTTCTGAGGTGCGTTTCGTGCTACGGAAATGAAGGTAATTTCGAATGTTTGTTGGTAGGTACTTCTTTTATAGAAAAATTATTACCGACGTAGTATTAAAAACCCCAGAATTATATCGTATTAATTAATCATAATTAATAATAATTATTATTAATAATAAATACAAATTATTAATACCTAACAATAAATTATAATAATTTTCACTAGGTACTTGATAAAATTGTTAATAATTAGTGATAATTGATAATAATAATTAATCTAACATTTAGGATCTAGACATTTAGACCTAGTGATCTAGACACAAGGGTGATCTGTACAAAGAAAATAATGAACCGTTGTGTCAAGAATTTGCAGAGTTTTTTTAGGTAGGTGGATCATAGTTTGTGTCTCTATGGATATTCTAAGAGTGGATACTCTAACAAACATCACCTACATGTTCGTCCGGTTGGTGGAAACAGCAGACGAGCGAATGTTCGTTTGGCGTGTTCGGCCGGTTGTTTGTTGAGTTCGGTTTTCTAGTTCGCGTTTCTCTAATTTAATTCTGGAGCTAATAGAACCGTGAACAATGTTCCGCGATTCCATCCGGAAAAAATTTCGAAACTGCTCAAGTTCTGGTTCGTTGTTTAACTCTTGAAGGAGACTGTCAACATTAATTTTCATCATTTTCATTTTCAAAACCCATCGGCATGGTTTTTTCCAGAGGGTCGAAAGTAAGAATTACCTATTTTCCAGAGGGGGAATCTTTGGCTTGAGTAATCTTTTTCCTGTTTTGATGAATATAAGGTTCACATTCACTCTTTGTTTCAGTTGCCAGGTCCAAGTGTCCAACGCAAACGCGCATCACCGATTCGGCTCACGAATCTTCCCACTGCGGTAAAGGCAACTAGTTTTATTGAGGAGTAAAGTTACAATCCCCCCAAAAAACACTCCGTGTAAAAATCACCCCGCCTCACAAATATCATTCCTCAGAGGCCGGAAAAAGTTATGATATCCACTTTCCCCGCCCTCCCTTTTCCTCATTAAGGAGCTAAGTATAATGAAAAGCTTAACCACTTCACAAGCACCGTACCCCTTTCGAAATCTCCCCTTGGCGCTATTGCGAGACGTTTTTATTACTTCCACAAGCAACTAATACTTGTATAAAACGTTAACCACCATCAAGTATTAGTTGCTTGTGGAAGTAATAAAAACGTCTCGCAATAGCGCCAAGGGGAGATTTCGAAAGGGGTACGGTGCTTGTGAAGTGGTTAAGCTTTTCATTATACTTAGCTCCTTAATGAGGAAAAGGGCGGGCGGGGAAAGTGGATATCATAACTTTTTCCGGCCTCTGAAGAATGATATTTGCGAGGCGGGGTGATTTTTACACGGAGTGTTTTTTGGGGGGATATCACATCTTTTTGTTGTTGAAGTGGGTCACTTTATAAAGAAGGTCTATGCAAAATTTCAAGTCGATTGGTCCGGTTACCCAGGCTGTTGACTCGTCAAAATTGCCAAAATTAGCCTAAATTTCAGTTTTTTGTTTCTAAAAGTTTTTGGGTTGAGATAATGGGTTAAACCTTTCAAAAGGCACTGTCTGATGTTGAAACGAAGCTCTGTGCAAAATTTCAAGTCAATCCGTGAAGGTGGAAAGGCCTAACTGATTAAGGAGAAGAAGAACAGGTAAGGGTGAAAAACCGGGTTTTTGAAGTTATATAACTCGGCTCCCTTTAAAGATATCGACTTGAATCTTTCAAAAGGCACTTGCTACACTTGAAACGAAGCTCCGTGCAAAATTTCAAGTCAATCGGCGAAGGTGGAGAGGCTGTAGCCTTGACCGACTGAAAAAAGTAGAAAAACATGGTAATTGGTTTTTGAAGTTATATAACGCGGCTCCCTTTAGACCTAGCGACTTGAAACTTTCAGGGCTTTCTATTATCCACACCAAAAAGATCCATACCAAATTTCAAGTTGATCGGTCTACTAGGAGCCGAGATATGGCCATAATTAGCCTAAATTAACCTAAATTTCAGTTTTTTTGTCTCTAATTTTTTTTGGGTTGAGATAATTGCTTATTTCGTTCAAATGGCACTGAGCCATGCTATAAAGAAGGCATGTAAAAAAATTCAAGTCGATTGGTCCTTTTACCCAGGCTGTAGACTCGTCAAAGTGGACAGAATTTTCCTAAGGTTTCTGTTCTTTTGTTTCTAAAACTTTTTTGGGTTGAGATAATGGGTCAAATCTTATATAAGGCTCTGTCTCAAGGTTAAATGAAGCTCTGTGCAAAATTTCAAGTCAATCGGTCAACGTGGAGAGGCTCCAGCCTTGCCTGTCTGAACAAGGAGAAGAAGGAGAAGGAGAAGGAGAAGAACAATCTAAGGCCGTAAAACCGGGTTTTTGAAGTTATGTAGCTCGGCTCCCTTTAGACCTATCGATTTGAAACTTTCAGGGCTTTCTAATATACACTCAAAGAAGACCCACACCAAATTTCAAGTTGATCGGTCAAATAGGAGCCGAGATATGGATACCTCGAAAACGCGTTTCGTGACGTCCGGTAAACATGCACTCGGCATCGTTCGTTTTCTCAATTTCTTTGCTTGGCGGGGCGGAACGCTACCGCGTTCCTAGATATGATTGTTTTATGACGTTTATTATTCAGTCATTTGGAGGTTAATAAGCCAATACCAGAGTAGTTACTAAACCAATGCCATATTGAAATAGATTGATTACAGTACTCATTTTTGATGTTCTTCAATCCCGTGATGGTGACATTGGGTCCTGGATGGGTGCATAAGTTTCTTTGTGAGGTCTGGTATGCAAGGCACCACGGTGAAGACACTCCATGCGTATTATGTCAATATACGTATTACTAGGTGCATCAACAGCCGTTTTTAGAAACGTTTTTAGGGTGCCTTGTGATCTGTTTTAGTTGTTTGTCTCTGGCGCCCAAAGAACTTGTGATTTTAGGTTAATCTTCTCTTTGGACTACCTCTACATAAAATACCAGCAATAACAACACCAATAAGCTAGGCTACTTTGCATTGCCTTCCTCGTTACATTCTTCATCTGTGTGTATTTTTGTTTTAGATTTTACTGAATATTTTGGAATATTTGGACCCTATATTCCTTCACACTGTGGTGTCCCGTGTATGTAAGAAGTTGAATACCGTAATACATTGTGGAAGCCATTTTTCCACACCAGCAATTCATTGGCAACCAACAAAATTTATCCATACCTATATAGTAAGGGCTTGTATGCCCAGAAATGGAAAAGTGGTATGTACATTTTTGATACTTACTTTATTAATAACAATTGTTAATAACAATTGTTTTTATTCATTTTCAATCTACACCCTTCGAAAAATGATGCAACATTTATATCTTCTTTAAATTTATGGTACCACTGTCAGGGGCAAATTTAGACTAACCTAAGACTAACCGGGTTAAATAAGATCTTTGACTAAAAATTTAGTGATGGCTGGAATAAAAATTCGACTTATTTTTAACGGAATATCTGAAAATGACACCACAAGGGGGCAAAAACGAAGAACTATGATATCAGCATAGTTGATGTTGTTTGTCCATTTCATTGGTTCGGCTGAGCTCTTGATCGATCCATTCTTAACTCCTTGTTCTGAACTCCAAGGGTGGCTCCATGTACAAACACGCGCAAACATGACTTAACCCTACCCATTTGTTGTTTGTCTCTGCACATGTCTGAATGAGGGTTAGCTGTCTGAGAAGACTTGCCAGTCTAGGAGACCTAATTACCTAATTCGCATAACCTATGGTTACAAGATACTTTGTACATGAGTGTATCAGCACAGATGTGATGGGTTACCTTAGCAGCTACTGTGCCACTTCTCTAGAATCCAGAGACACTAAAAGCTACTAAGGGCTGATATTCAACCCCCTAACATTACAACCTTGAAGCTTATTCCCCTGCAGAAGCTTTATTTACATAGTGAATAGAAACTGAGCCCCAAATAAACTTTATACATGATTTATAACTTTGGGTTACTATAATACTGATAAATGACCATTTGAGTTGGGAACCGAATCATCAGCCAAGTACATATCTCAAAGTGATTGATGCAGCAGTTCGTACTCTTCATCAAAAATCTGTTGCATTAGGTAATAATTCATGACTAAAATTGTTTAATGTGTCGGATTTTTCATTAAAAATTCTTTGGACGTTGGGTAAATGGGTAATACAAACCAGTCACCATGGGTTTGATGTGATATAGGTACTGTTGGATTTTGTCTTCAGTATTACCATCTTTTATTATAATTGGCAGCCTTGTTTTGGTAGGACTGTTTTTGTTTTTTGGGTTGTCAGGCAACACTGTTCAGTGCTCTTGTAATTTGTTGTGTGAAATCTCTTGATTAAAAATTGTGTCGTATCCTAAAGAAGTTTTCCGCGTATTTTATTATTTAATCACACCCGGTAAAAACATTTGGCGACCGTGACAGGACCGTGGTTGAGTTTTGGACGTGGAAAACTTTATCAAGGTACGTTGGATTAAGTTCACATCATGGTTCTCGATGACGAGAAATTCGCTGAACCTCAAATCCGACGCGTACTCAGGACATTATTTACTAAAGAGGCTAATGCCCTGGAAACTATATTGGAATCTGAAAGTCCCTCCCGAGCTGCAATAGTTTCGAAGTGGGCTTTGCTGACAACTCGTTTTGAGAAGCTTTCAGAGGCAAATGAAAACGCACAGGCCACTTTGCTAGGTACTACGGACCTTGCTGATGATGCGTTGGAGGCTGAATTTTGCAGATGTGGTGAGTACGAGGAACGATTTCTTTTTCTCAGGGAATTAGTTGATCAGTTTTTAGAGAGGACCCGCGAGAAAATTGTTTCTCAACCTCAGAGTATGGTTGAAACTGAAACAAACCAGGACGTACCTATCGTCGTACCTCAGACATAAATTCAAGCCTGAAATTTCAAGAAAATTTGATGGTAATGTGGGAAATTGGATAGGTTTTTGGACCCAATTTGAAAAGATCCATCAGTCGGCTAAGTGGTCAGAGGACGAAAAATTCGAGATTTTGTTGAAAGGCC
This sequence comes from Stenodema calcarata, assembly GCA_963920205.1. Lineage (NCBI taxonomy): Eukaryota > Metazoa > Arthropoda > Insecta > Hemiptera > Miridae > Stenodema > Stenodema calcarata. The sequence continues at coordinate 66,371,462 of OY986048.1, read as the reverse complement.
TCAAACCTGACTCTCCAGCAGCCAAGTTGATTGCAAGGTTCCCTCCATCTACGGAAAACTATACAAAGGCCGTTGACCTCCTGCAATCGCGGTATGGGCGGGAGGAGTACCTTATAGAGTTCTATGTTCGGAAATTACTTTCTTTGGTCCTGACCAGAGCTGATGGCCGAAATATTTCGGAGCTCTATGATGAATTGGAGGTACAACTAAATGCCCTTGATACGCTTAAGGTTACGAAGGACAAATACGCTGCCATGTTGTTTCCTTTAGTGGAGTCAGCGGTGCCAGAGGCGACTTTCAAGGTGTGGGAACGCTATCGTGTGACTAAGGACGCATCTATGAAGGAACCAGCGGATTGTCTAACTGAACTTTTGACATTTCTCCGTACAGAGGTTGATGGAGAGGAGAGGTTGAAGCTGCGGACCCATAATTTTTCAGAACGTCCTAAGGCTTACACCTCAGAACCCCCTCCAGCCAAGTTGAAGTCGGCGACCCCGACTGCTGCGTCGTTGTTGACCTCTGATAGAATTTGTTCTGAAGATAAGAGCTGTATATTTTGCGACCAATTACACCCTTCACAAGAGTGCACCGTGGCCGCAGAAATGACGCTGGGCAAGAGAAATGAAATAATAAGAAAGAAAGGGGCTTGCTACAGGTGTTTGCGCAAGTCTGGACATTTGAGTTCTAAATGTAAACTTTTTGTCAAATGTGTACTGTGTAAGGGGCGACATTATCCGCTGATGTGTCGACAGTCAGAACATAATCCCGAAACAGACAAAACCAAGGAAGCCACCAAGACACTTATAGCAAGTGGGAAAGTGACTAGTAGCCCTACCACTTTTCTTCAAACGATGATGGCAAAAATAGTTGTTCGGGACCAGGAAACTTGGGTACGGGTTTTGTGTGACTCCGGTTCACAGAAGAGTTACATATTGAAATCCTGTGTTAAGAAATTGAAACTGGCCAGACGAAGTAGGGTTCTGCTTCAACAAGAGGTTTTTGGAGGAAGCCGCACATCTCTAAGTTCACATGGTGTGTACTCCATCAAATTAAGATCCTTTGACAATTCCTATGAAAATGATTTTGAACTCCTAGATCAGGACCAGATCTGTAGTTTTGTGCCTAAGTTACATGATTTAGAGCTCTATGAAGAACTCAGGAACAGAGGAATCTTGTTATCAGATTTAGATTTTACAGAAAATACAGAAGGCTACAACAACAGAGAGGTTCAGATTCTATTGGGTGCTGATTCGTGGACAAAGGTGATGCCATCAGAACATGTTGAGGTCAGACCCGGGCTCCTAGCCATAAATACGAAGTTGGGATGGACAATTCTTGGGTCAACAGAGGATGAAAAGACGACTGTTGCTTCAACACTTCTGACAACGCTCACTTACCACACCCAGCTGGAGCATTTTTGGAAACTTGAACTTCTAGGGATACAGGATTCAGCTATCAAAGTTACCCAGGAAGAGAAAGACCGTCAGGTCGAGGAATTTTTTGAAGAAACTGTAAAGGTCCAGCAAGGAAGATACACTGTCTGCCTACCGTGGATTGAAGGTCATGATCCCTTAGAAGACAACTTGGAAACCGCAAGAAGAAGGTTGGATACAGTCACCAAGAAACTAAAAGTCTCCAATTTATTTGATGACTACAATGAAATTTTTCGACAATGGATTGAGCTGGGTATTGTAGAGGTCGTTCCAGAAAGTGAAGTCCCTCAGTATGGCCATTACTTACCACACAGAGCAATAATAAAAGAAGGGAGTACCACTCGAGTGAGACCGGTATTTGACGCTTCCAATAGAGACAGGAATGGAAATTCCCTCAACAAATCATTGGAAAAGGGACCCAACCTTATTGAATTAATCCCGAAGATATTAATAAACTTTCGGCTCGGGAAAATTGGAATATCTGCTGATATTGAGAAGGCATTTCTCCAGATTGCCCTGTCTCACCGGGACAGAGATTTTGTCAGATTTCTATGGTGGAAGAATGGAGAGATTTTGGTGCTGAGACACTGTAGAGTAGTATTTGGCATTACTTCCAGTCCCTACCTTCTGGGAGCAGTATTGAAACACGCACTAAGGAATGTCAACCCTGCTGAGTTTAGAACTGCGGATAGGTTGAAAAGCTCGTTCTACGTGGACAACTGTCTGACCTCGCTCAACTCAGAAGGTGAGGTATCTTGTTTCATTGCAGAATCTCATCGGATTTTGAGTGCAGTGGGATTCAATCTACGAGGCTGGGTCACCAATTCAAGGAACCCAGATCAGGTAGAAAATGTACTTGGTTTGGAGTGGTACTGTGGATCAGACAAGATTGGGTTGAATATAAAGCCGTTGATGGGAGTGCCAGAGCCCTTGACTCGACGAGTTTTGTTGTCCATAGCACAACGGATTTACGATCCCATAGGTTTCTCAGCACCCATCAGTCTCGTCCCTAAGACACTTCTTCAGTTGTCTTGGTCCAACCAGGCTCGTTGGGATGACCCCCTACCAGTGGAGATCTGTATGGATTTTAAGAAATGGGTGGAAGAAATTCCCTATCTGAAAGATTGTAGGATTCCACGAAGAATAGTTACAAATTGGACCAGCACTATGCATATTTTCTGTGACGCCAGCAAGATGGCATCGGCTGCTTGTGTTTTCATACGGTCAGAGAATGAGGGTGGTGTCTTTGTGAGCCTTGTTATGGCAAAGTCACGTGTGGCTCCCCCCGAAAAAGTAACGATACCTCGACTGGAACTGATTGCCGCTCTAATGGGGTCCAGATTGTACAAGTTGGTTTCATCAAGCTTTAACATGGACTCTGAGAATACATTTTTTTGGTCAGATTCTTCCGTGGTCATAAGCTGGATCAGAAATGCGGGTCCATGGAACGTTTTTGTGACTAACCGGGTCAGGGAAATTCGAACTCACAGTGATCCCTCTCAATGGAGACACTTGCCAGGATGTATTAATCCGGCTGACATCATTTCTCGTGGGTGTACTCCTAAGCAGCTGGTGGAAGAGAGATGGTGGGAGGGGCCTCCGTGGCTCCGTTTGGATCGTCAATTCTGGCCAGCAAGTGATGAGTCGCCCCTTCAGAGTGAGATTGAAAGGGAGAGACGGAAAACTGTCGTTGTTGCTTCAACAACACAGGTACCACACCCATTCGCTTTGACTGCTCTAGCAGATCGAGTGTCAAGTTTTCATAGAATCGTGAAGGTGGTGATGCATATCCTCGATGCAATCTGCATAATTTGCCCAGGATTCATTAATTTTTGTGGACTTGATGACTCAATGGTTTTGAGACGAGGATTTAACAGTGAAAAATATTTAAATGCAGAACTGACTCTAATTCGCCACATCCAACGGGAATATTTTAACGAAAACGTGAGGAAAACTGTGCTCAACAACTTTTCCAGTTTTACTGACGACAAGGGGTTGATTCGTATCAAGTCACGAATTTTGGATGATGAGCATTCTGAAGAGTTTTGTTGCCCTGTGATCCTCCCTGGAAGACATCCTCTGGTCATGCGAATGATTGAGTACCAACACTTGGTCAATAATCATGCAGGCGCCCGTACACTTCTTGTGATTTTGAGAGAAAATTTCTGGCTGATTTGTGGAAGACAGGCTGTAGGTATGGTCGTGAAACGGTGCGTTGATTGTCGGAAAACCCAAGCCCTACCGCTGCAGGTTCCAACGCCTCCTCTACCAACTGATCGAACAATGACTTCAGCGACTTACCAGATCACTGGAGTAGACCTGGCTGGACCACTTTTCTTGAAAGATGGAGGTAAGGCCTGGATAGTTATCTTTACTTGTGCAGTTTATCGCGCCACCCACCTTGAGCTGATCCCATCCTTAAGCACTGGAGCCTTTATTCAGGCCCTCAGACGTTTCATCGCCAGGAGAGGTCGTCCAAAAGTGATTTATTCGGACAACGGGACAAATTTTGTTGGACTGGACAATTTGTTTGGCGAAATTGACTGGGAGGTAATGGAAAGAGAGTGTAGTCTGCAGAGGATCCGCTGGAAGTTCAACCCACCAACAGCATCATGGTGGGGAGGCTTTTGGGAGCGACTGATAAGGGTTTTGAAGGATCTCTTGAAGAAAAATCTGGGACAGGCGTCGTTGGAACTAGAAGACATGTCCACACTGTTGTGTGAATGTGAAGCAATTATGAACAATCGCCCCCTGACATATATTTCGGACAATCCCGACGAGTTGACTCCTTTGACTCCGTCCATGTTCATTCAGAGCCTAGTGGGAAACGAAGTATGTGATTTGGATCAAATTGAAACTTCCTGCCTGGTCAAGAAATGGAATTATCTCCAAGCGGTTCGCGAGGGAAGCAAGAAACGATTCAGCAGGGAGTATCTTGGGATGCTACTAAATGCAAAGCCTAAGAGAACTGACCGAGTGGAAGTAGGAGACATTGTCTTGATCGGAAGCGATAATAAACGGCGTTTGGAATGGCCTTTGGCAAGGGTGCTGGAGTTGAAACGAGGACGGGATGGAGTCTCAAGATTGGCGAGACTTCTTACCAAGAATGGTGAAATCCTTCGCCCTTTACAAAGGATTTACCCTTTGGAGGTGCATAGTGAACCTGTGGGGCAGGTTGAGATTCAACAGGAAGACACCGCTTCTGGAAACAGTCTGGAGACTATGGATTCCGTTGTCAGTCTCGAGACGCCTGACAGAAAAGAAAAAACGCAAGAAATAACTCGGAGTGGTCGACTGGTCAAGCCTCGAGAAATATTAGATCTGTGAATACCAACTTTGTATTTGCTAATTAATTTTGCAATTAATTAGCAAAGGTGGAAGTATGTTGGATTTTGTCTTCAGTATTACCATCTTTTATTATAATTGGCAGCCTTGTTTTGGTAGGACTGTTTTTTGTTTTTTGGGTTGTCAGGCAACACTGTTCAGTGCTCTTGTAATTTGTTGTGTGAAATCTCTTGATTAAAAATTGTGTCGTATCCTAAAGAAGTTTTCCGCGTATTTTATTATTTAATCACACCCGGTAAAAACAGGTACCTACTTACGAGTACAATAACTCGCACCTACCTGACCATTATCATGATTTAATAGGATCTGATGTTAATAGTTTCCCTCCAACTTCATCATAATTCTATTTTATAGTAAAATCAGTCATTAGCAGACATATCTGGCCTTACACAAGCAATATAGAATCAGAAAACGAGCCCTAGAGGATTGTGGTTTTGTTGAAAATGAGTGCACTGCTTAACATCGATACCACAACAGTAACAATCTAGTTATGAGTAGCAATGAAGCGCTGATTCTCACATTGTGAAGGTAATTAGAATTCTAGATCACTGTTCTATAATATCCTCGTGAGTCACTTATGAAATAATTGAAGTAATGAGCTAAAATAGTGTGTTTGTTTGAGATGGCCCAAGGGTTGGAGCGAGAGTCGGTAATATGGAATGACAGAGATTTTTTTTTTTAAATTTTTTCCTGAGAAGAACTCATCTTCAGAATAATTAAGGCAGTGGTAAAAACTTTTTAAGGAAGTACTTATTTTTCTGGAGAGGTTTGAGCCGGATTGAGCGGGAAGAGGGAAGAAATCGACGTCATCCACCTCCCAGGCCAATCAGAAAGTACTTAGACCAGCTCTGTAAACCGCTCTCTGATTGGCTCCTGGAAGCGGTGCATGAAAGCCACCCCTGCACGCTGTATCAACTACCCTGTCCGTTCACGCCAAACAAAAAATTTTCGTTTTTTGACCATCAAAGAATTATTCACTGACACACTGGCGTTCCCTAGTAGTTTAGTGATGCTCAAGTCAACAAGGATTCACACAATGAAAAATGTGGTACTTCATGACATAATTTGGTTAATATATGAAGAGAACAACGACAACTCATCATTACAAAGGACACTTGCCAAACTTTGTTGTTTAAAATATATTGTTTCAACAATAAGATGAACAGCAATAACAAAACGATTGTCTCACCTTACAATTCCTAATTTTCAAAGCACAACGGCATAATAAAAAAGTACAAAACCCCCTCATCCATCGATTACGAGCAAATATATTCATTGTTACTAATGATGAGGAAGGTACTTAACTGACAAAACCATTATAAGGCATCACAACTTAATAAGGCCTCTTCTGAATAATTATTAGTAAAATTTGCTTATCTACGAGTAGATCATAAAAAACATGACGCTCTTAATAATTCACACAACAGTAAATACAATTTAATTTGATTTGAGTAGATTGCATTTTTATAATACGGAATCACGAGTAATTGTAGATCTGTGCTTCAAAAACTATTGCCATGGGTAAAGATGAAGCAGATTGATTATCTGGAGATTGACCAGTACGATAGAAAGAATCAACTTGGGATTAGTTTGGAACTCATGAAATTCAAAATACCAACTACAAACTGTGAAAGAAAAAAAAAAAAAAAAAAAAAAACGATTCGCAGGACGTCATTTAGAACAGAAAGTTTACCTTAACATCATTTGAGGGTACTATTTTTTTAAATTTATTTATGAAAATGTAGGTATTGGTCCAAAGTGTGAACAAAAAAATATATCCCACTTGGAGCACAATACCAATAAAACAAAATGAGTTGAATCAACTCATAAAAATGTAGTGGTTGAGCAATAAAGCTAATCTGAAATGTAAATAAACCGAATTGAAAGTGAAAAACTCTGCAAATTCTTGACATAACTGTTCATTATCTTCTTTGTACAGATCACCCTTGTGTCTAGATCACTAGGTCTAAATGTCTAGATCCTAAATGTTAGATTAATTGTTATTATGAATTATCACTAATTATTAATAATTTTATCAAGTACCTAGTGAAAGTTATTATAATTTATTGTTAGGTAGGTATTAATAATTTGTATTTATTATTAATAATAATTATTATTAATTATGATTAATTAATACGATATCCGACTGTTGGAATCAACTGGGTTGCTTTGTGCAGAACCTGAATGATAGAGATGATCAATTAATTACAAATAAAATGTACCGATATAATTCAGGGGTTTTTAATACTTTTGGTATGTTTTTCTTTGGGTGAATCCAATGGTTCATTATCGAAGATAATAAACCAAAATCGGCCTCTCGGTCAGAAGAAATCGACGAAGAGCTTTCAATGATGCCGCCTGTCACCAAAGGGTTTTCATTTTCGTCACTTCCGTTCAAAATTTCCTGAGTACTAAAAATACCCTCGACTGGCCGTACTGGAGAAGAAAGTTTGAGCGTTACCACCTCACCTCCCGCCTGATCTATGAGCCCAATGAAGTCCAGGTGAGTGTACTACTTCTAAGTATGGGTGATGACGCTGAGGATATCTTCGTAACCTTTGACCAAGACTCTCCTGCTTATGACGTGGTAATTCAAAAATTCAATCATTTTTACGATAAAAAAAAGTGAACCTAATATACGCAAGAGCTAAATTTAACAAGCGTTCTCAAATGGAGCATGAATCCGCCGAAGATTTTATTCTTAATCTATACAAATTGATAAAAACCTGTGCTTATAGCCCTCTCAGAGACGAACTCCTTCGTGACCGACTGGTAGTAGGAGTTAGGGACCGAATGCTCCCAGAAAATCTACAAATGGACCCATATCTTACTTCAGATTCGGCGATAGCAAAAATCAAAATGCACGAGTCTGTTAAGGGGCATCAAAACACAGTTTGCGGTGAATCAAATTCCGATAACTTAGAAGCACTGGAAATGTCCAAATCTGCTCCGAAAAGATTCATTCATCCGAAAAACTCTCGACCCTTTAAATGTTATTTTTGTGGGGAGACAAGTTTTCATAAACGTGAGCAATGTAAAGACTCCAAATGTAATTTCTGCAACATCGTTGGCCACTTAGAGTCTTGTTGTAGAAATAGAAAGAAAACAAGATCTTCAAAAGTAGGGGAAGTACTGAAGAACCAAGATTTTTCAAGTGAAGATGGATACATTGATTCAGTCGAATCACAAACTGTATCAATTAACAAAAATATCATTCCGGCAATTATGACCGATCTGTTGGTGGGGGTAATCCAATAACTTTCAAAGTCGACACGGGTGCTGACGTTACGTGCATTCCTCTTTCCTGTTGGCAACGTATGGATAATAGACCCCAATTGACCCCATATAATGGTGTTATCAAAAACGCTGGGAGGACTCCTTTAACATGTATGGGGAAATTTTCTCATAGCCTGCGGTCCCCCAAGGAAACATGCACGGAAACTATCTTTGTCATTAGAATTAAAACAACCTCTTCTCGGGCGAACTGCGATTAAGATGCTCTCCCTATTGCCCTTCAATGATCATATTTCACTACATTCCCTTACATCTGTAGAAAAAGTAGACAAACAATATCACGGATTATTTTCGCTTCACCCAGGTCTGTTAGTGGGAAAACCGTACCACATTAAATTGAAACAAGATGCTGTCCCTTTTGTTTAAACCTCCGTGCTATTCCTTGGACATGAAGTTTCTGAAAAGGGATTTTACCAGACAGAAATAAACTGAAAGTAATTCTTGATCTTCATCGTCCTAAAAATGTTACTGAACTGAAAAGATTCATGGGCATGTTTAACTATTTATCAAAATTCATTCCTAATGCCTCTCTTTACTGTAGTTTAGCGATTACACCACAATATATTGTCGCCTAGGGAACCTTATGTTTAATTTCTATTTTGTGTTTCTGATGCTACCCAAATAATTAAACACAAAATAGAAATTAAACATAAGGTTCCCTAGGCGATTTTCGAAATCATGTTTCCAATCAGTCGAATTATACAGCCAGTAACATGAGTGCTGATGTTCACACGTCTGTTTATGTCCACGTGGTCAGTAAATATCTCTCCCCACAAAACGGGAAATTAATTTTTGTTAGAGGTAATTTTGACATTTCATTGTAACAAAAGTTGCAGTTCTCCAGTAGAACCAAATGAGCGACTATTTGAAGTAACTCAGGTACTTGAACTACCTAGAACTACTCATCAACATTTTATACGAACCATATTTGAACTATTAAACCCCAGTTCGAGGATTTCCAGGTCCAACAACCTTATAGCGAATTTTCGAGGTAAACTCTCTTCGGAGTTGGTGGGGGGAGGGGGGTTCCACTTATAAAAATGAAAGTCTGTCAAGTGACACCTCATTTGAAAGGTTTTTACACGCTGAATACGATCGTAAAGTCAGAATTGCGATACCTAATTTCGTTCGCAAACGTGAGTACTTTGAAGATGAAGAATACGTTCTTCATGGTTAATCTGCTCTAATCTGATGACGGAATGCAATATTGCAATTCTGACTTCACCATCGTGTTCAGCGTTGAAATGTCCAAATTCTGACGGCGGTTTTGGTGTGTTGGCGGGAGGGGGGAGGGGGAGTTTCACCTATAAATTCCAAAAATGAAACGGTCTGTCAAGTGACACCTCATTTTAAAGGTTTTTACACGCTGAATGAGATGGGGAAGTCAGAATTGCTATATCTTATTCCGCTCTCAAACTGGAGTACTTTGAAGATGGAGAAACGTGGTTGTTATTAGAATTTGTTTAATAATAAAATGAACGAACAACGAACAATTGATGAACTGCCGTCGAGATGAGAATTTTGAGTATTCAAAGTAAAATTTAGCTTAATGGAGTTATCCGATTTTGATCCTGAACGCCTCAATTACACAATGTGCAACGCCTCAACGACACAATAAAATAACAACGATTGTATTACGAGGAATTGTAAATAATGTAGCCAGGGGAGGAGTAAGAGAGGGCCACTTGGCCCTATCCTTCCCCTGGTGGTTAAATAAAAATCTTAATCAATCAATCATAATGTTAACAAGAAGAGAAAACCTTCAGAAAAAAGGTAATTACATTCCGTCTGGTAGTGAAATGTAGTAATGCATAGCAATAAGACACAGTAATAGGTATGTGGATAAACATTTTGAAAGGTCTGACAAAGCTCTATGTAATCATATAGTGGTAATTACAATAGAGTTTGCGAACAAGCAATTATGAAATACTACCTACTTAATCCACCTGATCCAGGCTGATACCAGTCCCTTTCACCCTTTTATGGTCCACGTCCCGCCATGTTTATTACAAGCGTAGCCATTCATTCCGTAATTTCTTAGAAACGAATGATGTGCTCCGGCAAAACTGTCAGGTTCTTGTAACTTGTCTTGAAAACTATCTTCTCGTCTCTTGTTCAAAATGGAAAAATCTTCAATAATCAACTGCACTTGTTGTCGTGTAAGGCTGAAGTCTACTGAGCGTGGTAAGTACGTGCAAACAGATGAGAACAAAAGGTACCATATCACCTGGTGTATAATAATCATGACTTAGAAACATAATTTAATCACTCTTCAGAATTGAACAGGTAACAATTGTATTCAGTCTCTCAGTGAATAATTAGTGTACGTTCTAATAGTCTAGTTCACGGAGTTTCTCTTTCAGTTATGAATGCAATAATATTTGATTGGACCTGGTTTGAAACCTGATTTGAAGACCCTGCTGGTTATATGACGGCGCTCGGTGTATACCATACATTCACGACGCAACAGTCATGCGGGCATGGCCTATCCAACCCCTCATCATCAGTCCAGGTAGATAAGGTTCGTGAGGAGGGGTTGGTAGGCAAGGCCCGTACTAGTTGGCCTCTTGCGTCGTGCGTCATAGGCTCTGACGTACTAGTTGGCCTTTTGCCAACCGTCTGACGTCATACGCTCGTGCGTCATAGGCTCTGACGTACTAGTTAGCCTCCTGCCAGCCGTCTGACGTCATACGCTCGTGCGTCATAGGCTCTGACGTACTAGTTAGCCTCCTGCCAGCCGTCTGACGTCATACGCTCGTGCGTCATAGGCTCTGACGTACTAGTTAGCCTCTTGCCAACCGTCTGACGTCATACGCTCGTGTGTCATAGGCTCTGACGTACTAGTTGGCCTCCCGCCAGCCGTCTGACGTCATACGCCATAGGCTCTGACGTAGTGGCCCGCCGGTCGCTTGTGTTCTGACGTGATCTGAGGGAAAGGGTGAATCAAGGGAACAAATTTTGCCCGTTTCAGTTTAGGTGCCAAAGCAAAGACATGAAAATGTCAAAAACTATGTAAATAGGTACCTAAGCCCAACTGTAATGTCAATTTTCTGACAATGAGTTTTCGACTATAGTTTTCATACCTTTTTACTTAAGTACTTATTGCAATTTGAGACTGATAATGGGCTGTTGGGCCACTACTTTCAAGGCCAAAGTAGAAGATTCTCAGCTGTGTTTTGTGAAAGATGTTACAGATAAAAATTATGTCGCGCCTTCCCTAGGATATGCTGCCCTCAGCAGCCGAGGTTATATAACGAACCGAGCGCTAGGCAGAGTCAGTCTCGTGAACGTTGTCCTTGCGTACAGTTGTCTCTGTGAAGTTATTGTCCGTTAACCATCAAATTAATGATTTTCTGTGTCCGAATAAAATAATTCTTTTTTTAAAAAGCCTTTCTATTCGGCCAGAATTCTAAGTGGCGCAGTCGGTAGGACATTTCGAGTAAATTTCGGTCAGTAAGGCTCGGAATTCCGAAAAAACAACCTACAACGGACTTCTGCGAAGATCGTCAACACCTGACCACTTCCTTCACAACGAAACTCCAGAACGCTGAGTAACTACGTGAGAATAGAACTTCACGGACTCCGTCGGAAAAGGTTGACGACCATTTGATTTACTCAGTAGGTCCGTTATAACATTTTTCCGACGTTAAAGTAAACGCCGTTGGACGACTTCCGCACCCTTGGAAAGACCCATCGACGCAGAAAACACACCCCGTTTTCTGTCTTCCGAAGCACACCCCGCTTTGTAGAAATTCCTACCCTCGGAATTTATAATTATTAAGTCATTTCACCAAGACTCAAAAGGACCACGCGAGCTCAGGACGCAAGCCACCCGGAAGTCTCCACCTTGTCGTCGCTGATTCTCCACTCCGCCGAGTCATCATTCAGAGAAGAGCGGCTTCGCTATCTGAATAACTGCATCGCCAGAGAAGAATATTCAAGAAACCAATTCAAGTATTGTAAAACCATTTTTTTTATAAGTACGCAAGAACAAACCGTTCAAACAAATTTAAACTTAGGTTTTGTGCACAGAAATTTTAAAATTATTTAACTCCAAAATTTTACCATTCTTTCGAAAATTTTCTTGGTAAAATTTTTCATTTCATTTCATTATTACAGAATTTTTATTATTATTACTGAGACACTCTACACTACGCATTATAAAAATTAAACTCATAGTTCGAGCAGCGACTGTAAAATAAAACAAAATAACGAATACAGATTTAGCAGAAACCTAATTAAATTTTCTCAAACCTTTATTCGTCTAGAATTGTCTTTTCTCCCTACATTTTTATTTTTCAAAATTTCATTTCATTACACTCCGATATTTTAACACACACCTCGTTCGAAATTTTATTTAGCTGTAAGTTGCATGCAGTAAATTTAAGCAATATTATTTTTGTGTAACTTGTCTAAATTTCAATTTTACTACTCGTGAATAATAATTATTCACAATTATTGTCGACCTAATTTGCTTTTGAACCAATAGACCTAGGAAAAGTTTCCAAAATTCCGAAAACACCCAAATCTCCAAGGCCGAGGCCAGGACTAACAGACTTCACCCGCTTTATTCTTGATCAAAATCCCCTTAATCCTCCCGAGATGACGAGTAATCCTAACACTAGCAATCCCGAAACTCCCGTTAGGGCTAGACCCCCAGTATTAACTAAAGAACACCTAAGTATGGTTCCTAATTATGACGGGGATGTTATGCAACTCCCCAGATTCATAGAGGTCTGCGACCGTCTTTATAAACAATTTCACGTTGATGAAGACCCAGAGTCATTCCAAAATTTTTGCCTGCTCGAATCAATAAAATCTAGAATCACTGGGAAAGCCGTGCAGATCGTGTTTTCTCACAACATATCTGATTACCCCACTCTCAGGGAAATATTAAAAACCAATTTTGGCGATAAAAGGGACCTTTACACATTAATAGCGGAATTAGGGAAGTTTACCCAAAAACCCAACGAAAATTGATTCACGTTCCACCAGCGGACAGTTAATCAACTGAACGCTACTATAGCCTACCTTCAAATAAACAACAATGAACCATCACGTAGCGTCCTAACAGATTTCGCAAGAAATTTTGCTTTAAGAACGTTCTTTCATGGCCTGCCCGATACCACAGGATCCCTCTTAAGAGCGAGGCAATGTACCTCCCTTGATCAAGTCCTCCAAATCCTACGAAATGAGTTTAACTTGACAAATGCAAAACCCCAAACCGCGGCTAACTCTAGTAGGCCGCCAGCTGCTCAAAATTACACTTCGAGAGGGAACTCTTTCAATCATCCTCAAACTCCCCAAACACCAAATACAGGACATACAGGACAAAACAAACCCCCTTTCTTTAGGACGAATTCGTTCCAAAGGCCACCTTTTTCCTCAGTTACGCCTAAACCAACCTCATTCACGCCCAAACCATTCATTAGACAATTTTCGAACACCCCCTCCAAGCCGGGCACTTCAACCCCGAAGAATTTCCACTTAATTGAATCCGATGATCCCAATCCCGAGAAAGAGACGGAAGAAACTGCTACCCCATCCGGATACTACGTACCTGGATTTTATGATGGGTCAACGTTCCATCCGTACGATTTCACTAACTTAACGATCAACGATGAAACACCCGAGGAACCCGAGGAAAACACTGACGTTTTTTTAGAACCAACCCCGGAGCAATGAGCCATAAGCTCATTACTCCAACTTCCAATAAAGTCCTAACATCCCCCAAAAAAATTGAAACTCCCCTTGAAACTTACGAATTACACAAAATTGGTTCGGATTTACCCTACATAACCTTTCCACCTTATGGGCTGAAAATCCTCGTAGACACCGGATCAACCCGTTCCTATGTTTGCCCCGACGTCGCCCATAGGTATTTTGCAAAATAAAATTGAACCTCATAAAGGCATCGTAAAAACTGCACACGGGATCTCAGAATTTACTCATAAGACTCAAATTCTCTGTGGAGAATTCTTTAACTGTAAAAATCTGAATCTTCCCTTTATCCTCTTTGATTTCCACGACCGTTTCCATCTCTTAATAGGACTTGATAATTTGAAAAACTTAAAGGCCCTGGTAAATCTTGACAAAAATCTCCTCACTACCCCTCAAACTAACATACCCCTAGAATTCGGAATACAACCCTCCGAATCAAAGAAAAATGTAGAAACCCAATCTTACCTGATAGAATCCCGAACCATCAAACAAGTTCGCGTACCCATCAAAAATCTCAATAATGGGACAGCCATCCTGAATAATATCACCTTCCCCGGACTAGAAATTCCCAACTGCCTGGTGAATGTCAAAAATTCAAAGGCTTATGTTCATGTGACCAACCCGCTAGAAGAATCAGTACGGCTCACTTTAATCGAACCCCTATTAGTAGAGCCCGTGGAAGACCTATTATTTACAGAAGAAGCACCTCCTCAAATCTCTAGGCCAAAACCAACAAAACGTTGGGTAGACTATTCACGTTTTAGACTCGATCATTTAAACTCTGAGGAACGAAAATTAATACAGGAAGTAATTAGAGAATATGACGATTTATTTCAAAAACCAGAAGAACCCCTTTCAGCAACAACCGATGTGAAACATCACATTCGGACTTCAAACGAAATCCCAATTTTTATTAAACCCTATAGGTACCCACACGTCTACAAAAATGAAGTGCAAAATCAAATAGACAAATTACTCTCACAAAATATAATTAGACCCTCAGACTCTCCGTACAATGCCCCTCTTTGGATAGTCCCAAAGAAAATGGACGCTAGCAACGAACGAAAATTCCGATTAGTTATTGACTTCAGAAAATTGAATGACCTAACTATTGATGACAAATTCCCTCTACCCAATATCGCTGATCTGTTAGACAAGCTTGGCCGCTGTAAGTATTTCAGTACACTGGACTTGGCCAGTGGATTCCACCAAATTGAGCTAGACGAGGAATCAATCCCGAAGACTGCTTTCTCCTCGGACAACAATCACTATGAATTTGTCCGTATGCCGTTTGGTCTGAAAAATGCCCCTGCGACATTTCAAAGGCTGATGAACACGGTCCTTCGTGGCATAAACGGAGAACTAGCTTTAGTCTATCTAGATGACATTCTAATATTCTCAGTGTCACTCCAAGAACACATAGAGAGGCTACGGAAAGTTTTTGATCGCCTTAGAGCCGCCAACTTGAAGATCCAAGTTGACAAAACGGAGTTCCTCAGGAAAGAACTCCTCTACCTTGGACACGTCATAACCCCGGAAGGAGTGCGCCCGAATCCAGACAAAATTCAGGCTGTAAAATCGTATCCACTCCCCCGAAACAAAACCGAAATCAAAAGATTTCTCGGTCTTGTCGGTTATTACAGACGGTTCATTAAGGATTTCGCTACCATCACGAAACCAATGACATCTGCTCTGAAATCAAATCCGAAAGTCTCAGTAGACTCAAGGGAATTCAAATCTAGTTTTGAGACATGCAAAACTTTGCTGTGCAATAGCCCAATCTTACAGTACCCAGATTTTTCCAAGCCGTTCGTACTAACCACTGATTGCAGCAATGTTGCCGCAGGAGCCGTACTTTCCCAAAATCTACAAAACAACGACCTCCCGATCGCGTTCGCTAGTAAGACTTTGACTGAAACCGAACAACGTTACTCTACGATCGAGAAGGAACTCTATGCGATTGTATTTGCCCTGAAAACCTTCCGCCCGTACTTGTACGGACAGAAATTCACAATCTACACTGACCACAGGCCGCTGCAATGGCTTTTCCAATTAAAAGACCCCAACTCTAGGCTGTATAGATGGAAGTTGAAAATAAGCGATTTCAATTTTTCCATTGTATATAAACCGGGAAAATCTAACGTAGTAGCCGATGCACTGTCAAGGGTCGAACTTCATAACTTAGAGACCGACTCCACTAACAATCGACAACTTAGCCCTCTCGATTTCTCATCCCTTGACCTGCCTCCAATAAGCCCTGGCTTACAAATGGACATAGACCGAATCATAGCCGAAGCATTAGCACACTCGCCGCTGACAGCTGATGACCAAAACCCAGGATTAACTCCAGTAGCTTCTCCATCCCACGATCCAAACCGAACTACCTCGGAATCATTAATTGCAAATCCAGAAATTCCTGAAACACCTCAATTTTCAATTCCAACTAAGGACGAAGCCGTAAATCATAGGAAAAATCAAATAATAATAAAATTTGTCAAAAACGTAGCAAAAAACCCGAAAGTAGAAACATTATTTGGTAATAAAACGAGAATCACCTGTGAAATTTCAGAAATTAATTACGACACTGAAATAATAAATTTCACCAAAGAATTCATTCGTCCAAAAATTCAATACCATCTGTTCTTTGTAAATGACCCCTCTGGAGAAAACTTTACAAAATTTAACGAAAGTATGTCATCCACGTTCAAAGAATCTCAGATTGAAATGTACCGCTGTAAAGAATTCTTGATCGATGTACAAACCGACGAAGAAATTAAAGAAATAATCCAAAACTACCATGTAGGGAAAACTAACCACAGAGGTATCGAGGAAACGTACCAACAAAAACGCAGATATTTTTGGCCAAGACAGAAAATAGAAATACAAAATTTTATCAATCAATGCGACACCTGCCTTCGTTCCAAATACGATAGGAATCCAATCAAGCCAAAATTTAATGTTACCCCGACACCACTACGACCCTTTCACACTCTTCACATTGACAAGATAGCACTCGAAAAATCAAAATTCCTTTCAATATTAGATCCTTTTTCAAAATTTGCCCAAGTATACAAAGTCCAATCTAACAATAGTATAGAAGTAGTGAACACCCTAGTTCAATACTTCTCTTCTCATGGTATCCCGGAGAAGATCATTTCCGACAATGGAGCAGAATTTAATTCAGCCCTTGTCAAAGAATTATTGCTACTGCATAAAATCGAAATTCACTTCATCTCGAGCCAACACCCGGAGAGCAATGGAGCAATTGAGAGGTTCCACTCTACCCTGATTGAGCATATCAGGCTCCTTAATCTCCGAGAAGAATTCCGAATAGAGCCAATCGAAGTTAAAGTGGATTATGCCCTGTTAGCATACAATAACTCTATCCACTCCGCTACAGGTCTCACTCCCCTGGAAATTATCAATGGCCACATCTCTGACAATGGTCTCTTCCGCATGAATCTAGAACAAAGGGTAGTTAACGATTACATCTCTCAACATCGAGATCGTATGCTACACTTATACCGCGACTTACACGAAAACCTGTCGAAAACCAAAGAACACACTATTGAGTCACGTAATGAGACTAGGGAAATCCCTCCAGAGATCCCAGACACAGTATACGTGAAAAACCGACAGTTGCAAAGCAAGACCAAGACCAAATACAACAGAGAAACAGTAGTAAACCCAACTTCACCAACAGGCACCATCAATATTGACCCCCGGCACCATAACACCCAAACAAAAATCCACGTCTCTAATGTCAAACGACCGCGGAAAGTCATTCCGACTAAACCTCCCTGTGCAATCCCTGACGATAGTACGAGTTCCTCCTACTCGCCCTCCGATGTGAGTAGTCAAGAACTACAAGAGCGTGCTAAAGCCATCGCTCAATTTCCCTCTTCGAAAAGACCCAGACTGCCTCCTTCAGAGACATCCTCCTCAGACCATTCGGTCAAATTAATAAAGAAAAAACCAAGAAAGGCCTTACCGTGTCCACCAGATTCCCCTGTACCTGGACCATCTCACCTCCAGTAATAATTTAAAAAATCTAGACCACTAGCTTCATCAAACTTACCGTCCCTAATCGAGCCTATACATTTCAGGTCATGTTGGTCCTTCCTTTTCTACTCCCTTTACTGGTATATGGGCTGGAAATTGAAGATGTTACTGTCAACCTGGGACTGTTACCTGTGCGTCTAGGACAAGCACGTACCATCGACTACTACCATACTCTGACTCACTTCTACAGACTGGACGAAATTCTCGACCAAACCAGAAAAATCAAAACCCACGTAGAAGAAATTCAGAACAATATCATCGACAATGACCACGACCTTCAAGAATCCCTTCATCCCCGTCTCCAAATAATAGAACACATGATAGAAACCATTAACCAAAGAATGTTCGAATCGGTACTTCCCCACAGACAAAAACGAGGCTTAGTAAACGGATTAGGTTCAGTGATAAAATTTATAACTGGCAATCTAGATGCTACCGACGGAGAGAAATATGACAGAATCCTTCAACATCTCCAGCATAACCAGGAAACTTTCTCTCTACAAATTGAGCATCACTATTCTATAAACGACCGACTGGTAGAAGAACTAAATTCCTCGATAGATTCCATAAGTTACAATCACGAGATCCTGCAATCCGAAATTATGCACCTCAAGGAACTCAATTCTTTCGCAACTCATTCTAAACAAGTAGAAATGGCCCTGGAACATAACCAACTTCTGTTGCAAATTCTTCTGGATATAACACAGGACATTCAAAATTCAATCACTTTTTGCAAACTGAAACAATTACATCCCAGTATAATCAAACCCCAAACGCTAATGGAAGCCTTAGAAAAACTCACCTCGTATTACGGCAATAGACTTCCTGAATTCCAAAGAAACTCATTCTGGGACCTTCAAAATCATATAAAAATAAATTGCTTGATCGGTACCAACGACATAACCTACTTTCTCGATATCCCCATACTCAACCTACAAAATTACGAATTATTCCTACTCAAATCAGTACCTTCCCTAGTAGACGATAATTACATCACAGTAATACCCTCTACCCGCTTTGCAGCAAAGTCCACCGATTCCGATAACATCATATTTTTCAACCAAAATTGTGAACCAGGTTTGAACCACTATTTTTGCCCGAAAAGTTCTCAATTGTTCGGCGATCAAACCTGCGAACGAAACATTTTGACCAAAGGATTAAATGGAGCATGTGAGCTAATCCAACTTAAAATTACGGCCAATCACGTCGAGTTCTTAGAAGAAATCAGACGCTACATTTTAATATTTCCCCAAGAAGACCAGATTAAAATTATTAAACCCGAAGGAACGGAATTTAAAACTCTAAAAGGCATCTTTATGACCTACCCTGGCCATGGAACGATAGAGTACAAAAATCAGACATTAATTGCCCCAGTTATAGAAACAGCAAACGGTCCCTCTATCATCAAGCACATAAAACAACCCTGGGACCTCAATATGGATCCTGTATCCACTATTAAATTAAAAAACCTCCAGTACTTAACTCCCCAATCACATCCTATTACTTTACAATCTTACCCCACTATACGACAATTACTCACGCCCAGTATCTGGACTATCTTATTGTACACTATCCTGACATCTTGTTTTTCTGTAACCATTTACAAATATTACCAGAATAGAAGGAAACTTAATTTACTGTCAAACAATTCAAATCAAGGAGTAGAACTCTAAAAATGTGCTGTTCACTTATGTATTATTTTATAATTGACTTTATTTAATTTCGATCCTACTTTGTACTTAATATTTTAACTTTGTATTTCAGTATGTTATTTGGTAAATTTTATTTGATGAATGTTTTAATTTTTGTTAAACTCATGTTTAACGCTCGGAGTTACAATTTAAAATTTCTGACTTTTAATCTAAGGGGGGAGGAATTATGTCGCGCCTTCCCTAGGATATGCTGCCCTCAGCAGCCGAGGTTATATAACGAACCGAGCGCTAGGCAGAGTCAGTCTCGTGAACGTTGTCCTTGCGTACAGTTGTCTCTGTGAAGTTATTGTCCGTTAACCATCAAATTAATGATTTTCTGTGTCCGAATAAAATAATTCTTTTTTAAAAAGCCTTTCTATTCGGCCAGAATTCTAAGTTAAATTAAACCCTGTATTGACTGGGGAAGACAACGATGAGGACAGGAGATACATTTTGCCAAGTGATTTTGTTCATTTTGCAATAATAAGTTACCAACTTGTGATTTTAATTAAACATTTATCTTGTGATTTTATTTGTTTCGTAATGTGATTTATTAATAGTGCACAGCTCTGCCGTAAAAAGGAAGAACGCCTTACCTCAAAAATTTTCGAAAATCGTTTTTTTTTCATACCCCCCCCTAATTTTCATGCGCTCTTTCCAGTGGTGAAGTCAAAATTTCAAAATTCATATTGGAAAATGGTGAAATTTCCAATCGGAAAAATCAAAAATTGTGGTGTTCCAAGGTAGAACGCCTCATCTCAAACAGATCAAAGGATAAACGCCTCATGGGCGGCTTCAAAAACGACTCATCTCATTTAATCATACTTTACATTCTGAGGATAAAAGGTCTCGTCGTATGACGCACTAGTTGGCCTCCTGCCAGCCGTATTACGTCATACGCTCGTGCTTCATAGGCTCTGACGTACTTGTTAGCCTCCTGCCAGCCGTCTTACGTCATACGCTCGTGCGTCATAGGCTCTGACGCACTTGTTGGTCTCCTGCCAGCCGTCTTACGTCATACGCTCATACATCTTCCCGGTAAACTACAGTCTAGAAATTTTAACCGTGAGTCGGGGATAGACCACATTGCAATATTCACTCGGTTTCTCATCTGTAAAATTGTTTAAATAATACCTTTTTGTAATAATACAAATTAAATTTTGATGATGAGCTATTGACTTGAAATTTTAAAAATAGGTCAGAACTGGATCACAATGCAATATTCACCCGGTTTCTTGTCTGTAAAATTGTTTAAAATAATACCTATTTGTTTAAACAAATTAAATTTTGATGATGAGCTAGATACTTGAAATTTTATATATAGGTCAGAAATGGATGACATTTCAATATTCACTCGGTTTGTATGACATGGTATGAGTATGGTATGGTATAATATTGTATGTTTGATATGGTATAGTACAGTATGGTATATCATACATGATAGGAAAGAAATTCGTATGGTATGGTATGAGTACGGTGAGAATATGGTATGGTGCCGATTTGCAACACAGTCTGGTATAGACAGAAGGGTGATCTGCACAAGGAAGATAATAAACCGTTGTGTCAAGAATTTGCAGAGTTTTTTTATTCGATTTTCTGAATCTACGTATCTTGAAACGTAAACCAACAAATTTTGAGGGGGGGTTAAAATTTTTTTTTCTTTGGGCGATTCCAATGGTTCATTATCGAAGATAATAAACCAAAATGTACAAATTTACGTTAAAAAATATATTTAGCAAACTTAAAAATTTACTTTATTCCGAATATTCATTGTTGGCCAAATGCAAGAAATTTTGCAGCCATCTCTTCGGAGATGCGATTTCTAAGAAAGTTCAAAATTAAACCCTGTAGAGAAAAGTTAGGAATTTCCTTGCCACGATTTGTGACAGTTGGAAAATCAGTGATAGGTACAAGAAAAATATATATATATATATTTTTTTAAATATATTTTCCTTGTATCACTGATTTCCCAATATAAAATGAAATAAAATTAAAAAAATTGCGAAAATCCATCAAAGATTGAAATTTTTTGACATGGACAAATAAAATTTATGTTTCTTAAACTTACATGTAACTTTGATTAAACATCTTAGGCATAACCCACCTTATTTTAAGAAATCAATTAGCGGTAGTTATATTAAAAATTTTTGTTGGAATTTCGTTTGGGGGAAATTTTATTCCTTATTGGACGTATGTTGGTTACCCTGATCCTGTCCTGTGTTGATGATTCGTTTGCGAGGGCGAGACTGCGAGTTTCTTCTAGATCTTCTTATCTAGACTATAATAATATTGATCACAACACAGATAATAATAATTCATCATTACAAACTTGTTTTAGTTAATATGTTGACCTTAACAATGTCAAACCCCAGCACAAGTGATCTTAAAGGGGTTCGTAGCATTGACGTCTTGTAAATAAGAAATGTAAAAGTATTTTAGTTTTTGTAATAAAATAATTTTCTCCATAATAATTTTTACTATTTTATGTCCCTAAAATTTTACACTGCTACGTCTGCTAACACAATGCTTTGTAAAGTTTATTGGATTTGAAACATTTCTTATTCAAGTTTTTATCGAGTAATACAATTTTACTATGAATTGGTCGAACTTTTAGACGTTTTTTAAATGGAATAATGTTGTATATATGTAAAACTAGCAATGTTTTGTTAATACAAGTTGATAAATACAGAATTGAGTGTGAGTGCAGTGTAGTATAATAATTAGTCGATTTTTTAAATAGTAGAGAAATTGATTTCTTAAAATAAAAAACAGTTGGGAAAATTGAGGTTTCTTCCCCCCCCCCCCCCCCAATGGAATTCTACTAAGCAACGCCACTGACGACGACCATTGTACCACCCGTGCATTTAAGAAGAAGATGAAGAAGAAATATATTCAGATAAACAAATGAAACACACTTTCAAGCAACATACATGATTGAATATTATTGTCTGGCATTAGGCAGAGCCCGTGTCGCCAGACAAGAGTATTGATCGCGCTTCACGAAATACAAAAAAAAAAAGAAGAAATTTCACGCTCTCGATTTCACTCTCAATTGTTATTGAAGTAGGTAACTTAATATAAAATTAGCATAATGTAAAATTAACATAGTATAAATTTAACATATGACCCCTGGAAACATTTCAGCAAAATACTTAAAACATCTTACGTTAAATAGGTGCTACGCAGTAAGTTGCCACACTTTTCAGTACCTAGGTGAATGAGCCAAGAGTATATTCGTTTCTTGTACATCGTACGGGAGTAACTGTTCGGTAATTTCATATCAGCAGGTAGAGAATTATAAATAAGAAATATCAGGTAATGAGGACTTCTAGTTGTGAGGGTTAGCGCTGGTCTCGGATTTACAACACTTTGTTCAAGAGTAAACCTAGTTGGGTACTGGTGGTACATCGGAAAGGAAATAATACTGGGTTTTCTATGAAAAATTAAAAGAAGTTCTTTAACAAAAAGTTGCTTAATCGTAAATGTTTTGGTTTCCTCGTGGAGTAAATTTGATGGATGACGTGGGGGCTTAACATACATAACCTTCAGTATGCTCCTGTGCAAACTATTCAGCTTCGCCATTGTAGTCTTACACGCACTACCCCAAATGGAAATTGCATACTGGAGAACAGACTGCACAAAAGAAACATATACCAGCCTCAATCGCTCCCTGGAGACTGCGGTTCTAATATTTTTTAATATTGGAATAATTTTTCTAAGTCTCCCATACAGGTATTTAACGTGATCCGACCAACTCAGAGATGTATCTAGCATTACGCCTAGGTATTTATACGACGAGACGCTTTCTAAGCACGCACAGTTGCATTGGCTGGTGTTAGGACAAGCGGAGTGTAGTTTCAACACAAGGGAGGGAGGGAGGGTGGCAACATTTCCAAAAATCATATATTTAGTTTTATTTCCATTGACAGTTAGGAAGCTGCTGACCATCCAACCACTCACCCTATTTAGAAGAGCTTGAGTTCTTGAAAACAGTTCGTGCCAGTTCGAACCCCGGATGAGGAGGGCTGTATCATCCGCGAAAAGAAAAATCTTTTCTGAATCGATAACAGCGGATATAGAGTTTATATAAATAAGGAATAGAGATGGACCTAACGTGCTGCCCTGAATGACCCCGAAATCTATATTCCTAAGATCTCCTATATAGTTTCCAATAGAAACGACCTGTCTACGCTCCTTCAGGTAACTAGAAAACCAGGCAAGACTAGAACCACGTACACCAATTAATTCCATGCGTTGGAGAAGAACACCTCTATCTATCGAATCAAACGCTTTACAAATATCCAGGCAGACAAGTATGGCCTTTGACTTTTCATCCTTAATTTTATATAGCTGGGACGTAAGATCAAAAAGAGCGTCATCAACACACCTCCCAGAACGAAATCCATACTGGAACGGGCTCAAAATATTATTATCTTCGAGGTAGGCGACCAAGTTCTGTTTAACCCATTTTTCAAGTATCTTTGATAAGACGCTAAGCATTGAAATCGGTCTAAAATTACTTGGGTCAGCTTTACTACCACCTTTGTGCAGAGGAACAACTTTTGCTGTTTTAAAAATGTCAGGGAATTTTGAAGAGGAAATGCTAAGATTGATTAGGTGTATCATTGGCTTGATAAGAAAACTAATATATTTTTTAATTAAGGTTGCCTGAATACCATCAAAACCAGGGGCTGATTTCCCTTGCATTTGATTACAAATTTTAACGAGGTGATCTTCATCAATAAGGGGAATAACAAACGTACTTGAAGAAGATGGTGATTGTGATCCATGATATGATAAATTTACTAGAACTGGATTCTCGTTTCGGATATCTGTCGTTAAATTTTCACCAACTGAGCAGAAATAGTTATTTAATACATTACAGGCCTGTATGCAGGCTGAACTTTCGGATATAGGAGCTTTTTTCGTGATTTCCGAGACAAATGGGCAAACTTGTGAGCTCTTATTGGTCCTGCCTAACACTTCATTAATAACTTTCCATTCTTTACTTGGACATCCCTCTACTTGCTGAAACTTTTTATCAAAATAATCCCGCTTGGCTTCTCGAATTAACATTTTAAGAAGATTTCGATACTTTAGATAGTAACTTTTTAGGGTACGGTTGAAGGGCTGGGTGGAAACTGTCATTTTAAGATCATCCCTCTTACGAATTGCAGTTACCAGTCCAACAGTAATCCATGGGGTCAGTTTCTTCTGCTTAGGAGAACTGTACCGTTTCACCTCACTTGATCTCTCTATGATATCCTTTAATAAGTCAACAAATGCACTAGCAGAATTATTTATGTCACGTACCATAACTTGATCCCAATTAGTGTTCTGAAGGTTATTTTCAAGTTTTAAAAAGTTTATTTTCTTTTCAATTGTGTTTTTGGCTGGACTGCAAGCGTCTATAGGCATATTATTCTCCTTAGCAAAAAAAAGTGCTGTGGCAAAATGGTCAGTGATATCACATCGAATAACACCAGCTACACATCGGTGGTGAGTCAGGTTTGACACCATGTGATCAATACATGAGACTGAGTTTTCAGTCACTCTAGTAGGAATGGTAATGTGTTGTATTAGGCACAGAGATGCTAGTGCCTCAAAATAGTAATTTGCATCTCCGCTATTTGACAGAATATCGATATTCATATCACCCGCAATGATACAATACCTATTTTCCTCCCTAACTAACTTGATTTTTGCGACTAAATCAGCAACAAAATTTTGAATTCCGGATCCCGTTCTATATACAGCAAGAATAGTATATTGAGTATTCTTTACTTTGAAATCGACCCTCAGGATTGTTGAGTTATACAAGCTTATATGAGTTACAGTATATGAATAGCACGATTTACCGTAAAATATAACACCATCGTTCCGATTTCGATGGTTTTCTGATTGAAATACGGAGTATCCAGCAAGAGGCCTCAAATTTCCAACATTCTCAGACCACACCTCCGTGAAAATGATGAAATCGGGCACACCTGACTGGGACTCAAGCCATACACAGAACTCATCAAAGTTTTTACTATAACTTCGTAAATTCATTTGCACCAACAAGATTCGACTCGGTAAATTCTTTGTAAGACTCTAAATTTTCATACAATTGACAATTATTATCTATATCATGGTCGCCATTAACAAAATCCAATCTATCATTCATCGTACTTACAATGTTCTAGTTGACTAACCTATGCTTTATTCTTAGTTTCGCAGATTTTTCACATCTTCCGAGTTCCTTATTCTGATAGCGCGTTCCCCCTCCGCTTTCCTCACGTAGATGTTGAAGTTTTTTACCCACACGTACTTCAGGCCTCTCTCCTTTGCTTTGGCTTTTGTACATCGGAGCAGCTCAGCGCGGTGTGACGTCAAGTTCTCATTGACATGAAGTTCATTGACTCACCGAAGTTCTCATTAACCACGAGGGATTTATTTAATTATTCGCCCTTTATACGACAGGTCTTCCCACCCGTTGTAATTCGGTTCAACGGGGTATCGCGTTCACAGAAACACTTCGGTTGTTGTGAGGGTGCGGCGAAAAGTAAATTACGGGGGTGCGGCTCATGGCAGAACAAAGTTTTCTCCCCCCAACATTTTCTCCTTGACATCCGAACTAATCACGACAGAATATCGTCCTAGCGAGGGTTATCTATCGTTTTCACAGGACGAGGGGTGTTACAAGACGAGGGGCGTTACGATAGTCGATAGGTAGTACTCGATAGTTTTTGTATTTTGAACTTGGGAATTTCCCGAAAACCGAACACGAAAACCGGTCACAGTACAAATTCCCTGGGATTTTTAGTTTCTCCTCATCACTCCAACTTTTCATCATCGCGAGCTTTTTGACAATCGACGATCGTTGCAATACAGAAGGTGATTGACGAAACAACCCGGGCGGCACGTCCAAATGCCGCATACGTAACGTCCAAATGCCGCATATGTAATGTCCACATGCCGCATATGAAGGTCCATCGAATCCGCCTCGGTGTGGATCGGCACTTCTCTGGTGTGGTCCGGCCCGGCAAACCCATACTACCCATACTTCCATACTCCCATACGTCCATACTTCTTCGGCTTTGCCTCCCGGCCTGTGCTCGCTCATGTCGCTCGGCATAACGTGGATGCGGCTTGAAGGCTGTCGCACATGACGCGCTTGACGCACATTCACGCGGAGGAACCTCCGCCTGACGGTACTGGTCATTATCTTTCCGCTCAAGGTGGTCCCTCAATTTACTAGTATTGACACAAAATTTAATCATTTGTTTGCTCAATTTGCGAACACAAATTTTCTCATCACGCACATTTTTATTGAAATAATCCCACACATCAGACTTGGGAGGCAAACTCAACGGAAAATACGTCCCTTGAGAGAGCCAAAAATGTACTACTCAGTGAGTTAGATTCAGTTGGTGACTGACAGATATTGAAAATCCACAGTCATGCAGCATGGCTATAAGAGCAAATTTTCTAAGAAATAACTGGTTCTATGTGTAAAATGTCTCCATTTTACAGGTTTTATTACAAATTTTTTCTCCTTTTTGGCCGAGTTAATCAGCAAAAAAGTCGTATGTGGAGAAATCTTGTTTTTAATGTTACTACTTAATGTAGTGATCCAATCGATTCAAAAATGGTTTCATCTAATTCAGCACTAAAAAATACTTCGAAACGCGCAACAAATGTTTTTTACAAATGAATGTTGACAGTTGAATTTACATTGTGAATGGTTTTCTCCGTTTTCGCCCCATTGTGAAACTGCCCAAAGGTACTGGAAACATTATGCTGACAACAGTTAATATCAGGCCTTGAAACTTTAATATTCCCTCTGATGGGTATTGGACTTTATAGGGTTCTATAAGATGTATCATACACACGAAAGTGTTTGGCGCCACAATGGTGAGGACTGACAGAACATTAGCTTTTCGAACTTTGTAATTTACGTCGACTTGGCTATGACGCCAATGAATCTTGCTGCATGAGTATTATTTATCAGCGATGAGTTCTTACGTTTAACAATGAGCTAAGATGATTTCTTTTTGTTTCAGGTATGCACACTGAAGGGCTGAATAATGTCGAGATATGTATAAAGAATTTCTGACGTGAGTAAGTATACTAGAACAACTCAAACATGCTTGTAACTCCAATGAATGGTATTTATTTATTATACGGGCAAGCCCAATTACGAGTACATTCTTGAATTATTGAAAAGAAAACTTTGAAATTATTGAAAACTTCCAAAGGAATCGAACATAGGAAAAAAAAACTGAGATTCAACCAAACGAGACTGGGGAGGAGGCAACAAGAGACTTCAAGTTCGCTAGGGAGGAATGAAAAAAATCAAACTGAGGGTTCATAGATAAAAGTAGGTCTGCACTGCGAGGGAGGCGGAGGAGTGGTCTCTTACGATCGTAGTTCGTTGAGGAAAACTGGACACTGAAGAGCAACGGCGAGCGAGATGAAGAACGAGGAGCGAAAAGGTAAATCTTGGAGAGCAGCGATGGACAATGAATCAGGCTATTGATGATTTTATAGAGCAGCACGAGGTCAAATGAACACCGTCTTCTCTCAAGGTATCAATTGGTTGTAGATGTATTGATTCCTTTTGGGAGATAATCGAAGTAAATCTATTAGGTACATTACGGGTGAAATACACTTCATACACTACAAAATAAACTTTGGGTGGGAAATTACTCGATTTGAGATCCCCATTTATAACTTTGTGGGTCACCGGAAAACCTACTTTTGGTTAATCAATTGCAATGAAAAACCTTCGAAACTTTATTCTGTTACGGAAAGGTAACCCAACTGACCTCTTCAACAGAAAACGTCTATTGAATTTTGAGAAAACGCGAGGTTGAAAATTGTGTTTCTTGGTCAAATCCAATGGTTCATTATTGAAAATTGAGACTGTACGTCAAACCCACTCAGCCCGCACAATTGATAACTAAGATATTGTTTCGCTCCGCTGCTAATAAAGAGAATCCGCTGGCAAATCTGAGAATCCGACGACTGTAAATCAAGTGAAGGAGCAAGAGGAGGAAAATATGAAATACGGACCTCCGATCTGGAAATGCAACTGAACGCGGCATAATATATCTGTCGAGAATTCGTAGAGCTTTCTATAGGGCAAACACAAATCGTCAAAAATCAAATTATTGATTTACCAGTAACGGCTCCTAAATTTTTCATTAAGCGTCCAATAGACACTATTCATCACCATCAAATTTTTATGATGAAACTAATTCAATTGCTGTATAACTCATTCAATAATAATTGTGGAACAAAACCACAGGAAATCGTTCGATTTGACTTAGCAACACAATATATAGAATTTGTAAGGCTTTATGTTTTGTACCTTTGCAAAATATCGAATGTTTCGAAAATTTAAAGGAAATTGATGTTATTATTTATGTTGTTCCTTCTTGAATTGCTTCTCTATTGAAGAAAAGTATGTTGTTTACTAAGTTCACGATCCTCACTTCGGTCAAGAAACTGACATTTCAACTGTCAGTATCAAACAAGTAAAGCACATAGTCAGTAAGCCCAGGCTATGATCTTATCAATTGTCAGATCCTTAAGGATCTTCGTCGTGTAGTTATTGAAAAAAAAAAAAAAAAACTCTAAACGTATCTGTTATTGAGGTGTATAACATTTTGTTAATTCTGAGAATATTTCACGTTAACGAGGAAACTGTCCGTCTCCTTGATGTGATATCACCAGAAGAATAAAGCGTACAATATCAGTTGAACTTGCACACTTGTGAAGCAGTGAAGTGATGCATCTAATAACAACAAACGAAACTCAATGATGTATCTTGGTTTTGAATTCTTATCCATAACATTAAAATAAAATTGTTAATAAGTTACACTAAGTGCTTCAAGTCTTGAAACATTGAAGTACCTTGTGCTAGTACGTATTTAATGTATTCCTGACAAACGTATATTATCTTAATAGTTACCATAACCTCTCATAGGTCACATTCCCATCTCCAGTTAGTTTTTCATTCTTGCATTTGAAAAGTTTGACGCAATGGAGCTGTAAGTTGTTCAGCGTTGGAATTTACCGCTCGACTTGGTCACAAGCCAGGAAATCTTATGACGCGATTACGGGGTTCCGCCTGTACAAACCCGATACACATTTATGCTTCCGGCGTACAAGGCTCGCATTCGACATCCTGAGTTTCTTTCTGAAGCAGCCGACTTCCAAAATATTGCTGTTGAATTTCTGCCGTCAATACCGAATTTGAGAAATTTAAAAAGATACGCAAGTCTTCGTATAGGTGTGGGGGTGGCATGTATATCACGTTTGCGCATGCACTGCTTAAAGTTACATACAGTCCGATGTTGATGAAATTCATGTGAGACCATCTGATTCAAGCCTCACGCTGCATCTAATCTCCAGACATTCAGCTCAATCTTCGTAGTTATAACGGATTGTGCAGGATTGGGGAACATAAAGGCAAAAGTGAAATGCATCCAAACTTGGTCAGAAATGTCAGGGACGCTAAACGCCTAAGGCTCAGAAGTGGGAGGGAAGCATTTGAGAATCATTAATTTGAAGAAGGTTCAATTACAAAACCCACCAGTTGAGATGACCCATATTTGTAATAAGGGCCCTAAACTCTATGTATTGAACTCGAGAAATTCAGAGAATTCACCATTTGGGCTACTCTGTAAATGAATAGGCAAAATTAGGCAGTCCCCTTTGATTAACCTACTCCTGTAACTGATCCCTTTCCTCCTTAGCCAATTAAGAAGGCACTTGTCACGTTCCCAGCGAGTTAACTTTCACTAGGGATGGGATATCGAAAGCTGAATATCGATATCAGTATCAACATCAATATCGAAAGAATGGTATCGATACCAATGGAATATCGGCTTCACAATATCGATATTAATATTAATAAATGTAATAATTATATTATTATCCTCATGAAGAGTTTTCTTTTTCTCCGAACATTTTTATTACAGTACCTACTCACTTAGATAATTAGGGACCTACTTCATTCTCAATTGTAACTGTTCAATTACATTCCATGGATCAATTATTTATACCGGAAAAGTGATGACCTCAAGAAGTAAGGGAATTTGCCCAACACATTTTATTCATTGTGACGACTCTGGGAAAAAATACAAAACTACTGCTACCAACACCAAATCTTCATTTTATTTTGAAATGCTTAAAAGAAAAAAAAAAATATAATAATAATACCTAATAATAATAATTTAAGAATGGAATGAAATAATCAAAAGAATAAGGATTCATCAGCAGGTAGGTACAACATAGAAGGTTAGACAACAACCTAGATAGCAGTAGATAACTCAGAAAGTTAAGCTGGGTTCACATCCATCCGGTAGTGCGTTCGGGGAGTGCGTTCGGGGAGCTGATTGGTTGGACGTTAGCTGGGGAGGGGGAACATTCTTACCGGAGAAGCACTTTTGAAGCGTACTGTACGCATCAGATTTTTTAGATATTTGCCGCAGCCGCATCTGCGCAGTTCACTACTGCGCATACGGAAATGGCGGCGCTGTTGAAAACAGCTGTTGAACCTTCCCAACTGCCGCGATTCCCCTCCATCCCCTCCACTGCTTTTCACTAGCTTCCCCTATCCGTATTGCCGCAGCCTACCGGATGGATGTGAACCCAGCTTTAGCTGATCAACCATTCTTCCTTCTTCTTCTTCCAGTTTCACGGTCCTAGGGATGGCAATCATACATCGATATTTTTGAAACATGGATGTTTTTGCGGGACAAATCGATGTAATTCTATCGATGTTTTCCGTGTCGATGTTTTTGGAACATCGATGTCGGAGTTTCGATGCATCGGCACATCGATACATCGATGTTTCAATTTTTTTGCCATAGGCTGCTGAATGTTGTATTCTAACGTTTTTCTCACATACCTAGGAATATTAATAATATTTCTGAATTTTTATTTCCTTTAAATGAAAATATCGAGGCGTGTTGGCTGAAAAGTATCGATACTTCCAATATTTCGCCTGTGGGAAAGCAGCTGAAACAGGCTCTGTCAGGATTTTACTCAAGATTTAAGGGGCGGGAAAGCTGTCACTTGCTGACCCTACCCATGTTTTGGGACCCACGTTTCAAAAATATTCACTTTTCCGATTAATCACAGTGGAACAGAAACAGAAGTAGGGAACACAAATTTTCTAGGGTTTCCCCCGTAATATGTAGTTTGTATTTGACGTTACTGACTGCCAGAAGGCGATTCCCCTCGCTCGAAGGCCTGAAAACAGTCCTCAGTCTGTTGCAGGGATGAAGCGGTGTTACTTCGGCAGCATCTTCACTTTCAATTTTGACAACCAGACAAACACATCCAGGGTTCCAAAATCTCCTCTTCATCTTTTGACAGCACCGATTGACGCCCTATTCTTCTTTCGAGAGGAGTTTTCCCTCTCACCTTGTACAACAAAGTGATACGAGGTACTCCATGGCGCTTTGCAGCTGTATAAACCGCTGTGCCGAGCTTCACATCTTTTATAGCGTCTTCCATTTGCTGGACAGTGTACTTCCACATTCCGTTCTTGTCGGGAGGCATGGTAGTAGTCGACCTGTTAAAATGATGAGACACTGTATCAGAATCATACTGTTATTTTAAAATTCTGATAGGTACCTGATAGTGTTGAAAAGATCATAGGTAGGGGTCTAACAACCAAAAGATCAAGTTACCTATACGTAGAAATGCAAAAAAAAAAGTTATAGTATGTCAACTTAAGGAACCAAAATATGTCAACATTGGGATCCCGATGTCAACTTAAGGTTCCAGTACGCTGATTTGAAAAATTCAATAGTCTCAATATACTACGAAATTATTTAAACCCAAATATCACATTGGCAACCTGATCAACATTTCCTCTAATGTTGACACAGGTGTCAACATTAGGACACACGCCCATTTCATGAAACCCTAATGATGACACCCCAACTTAACCATCTATTTCAACGAAATTCTGGAGTTTAATGCTTACAAATTCTTCCTTACGCTATTATTAGGGCAGGCAATATGATATATAACTGATTACTCATAATATTTGACTTGAAAAGTCTAATTTTGTTGACTTACCTCACTAACCTGCGGGATAGCGATGGCGTCGCTGGGTTGACTGATCCAGCTGTCACCGGCTTCAATAGTAGCCAGACGTTCGATATGGGTAATAACAACTAGTGGAGCCGGCCTACCTCAAATTTCACATCCTTATCAACAGAATGACGCCAATTCCGAGTACCTACAGTGTCCCAACACCTTATTTTTACGTTTTGAAATTGAAGTGTCAACATTAGGATAAGTGTCAACATTTGGTGGTTTTACCCTAATAGTTTAGAGAGAGCATTCCATTAGAACCCGGCACGTGCGACTTCGCAAAAGGTAAGGATTAAAGGGAACGCTCGAATATTCACTAATATAGGTTGCAACAAGAGTCGTGTTGAAATATTTCCTGTTCATATTTCTCAATATTCAAGTGGTTTTATCAATTAAACTCGATACAACATTTTTGTAGTCTATCTTATAAACCCCAAATTTTTGTAAAAATTCGTAGCCGACGACCCGTTAAAGATAAATAGGCATTTATATATATATTCTTGAAGGAAATTTAGTCCTCTACAACTTTTATATTCATACTTTTAGCTAAAAGTGAACAGGTAAGAAGGTAGGATGAAAAGTTTGAGAAAAAAAGTGAGGTAAAAAATTTTTTTTTGAAAAGGGTCACTTTTCCGGAGCGTATATCTCGGAAACGGTGCGGAATTTTAATAAAGTGTAAACGATAAACGTTTTAGAGAATTTAATAAGCTTTCATTTTATATTACAAAGTTTTCGTCTACGACGCACTGTTTTCAAGGTAAGTACAACCGAAAAACCACGAAAAGGTACCTTCAACCCCCCCCCCCCCCCCCTCCAACGTGGTGGGGGGGTCGGCTCGGGACTTTATTGGACTTTGATCAGGGGACCCTCCCCTACATATTCCCGCAAAAAAACAAAATCCCATATTTTTTTCTTTTATTTGGGATTTTTCGGCTTAGATTGACTGGACTAAGCTCACTGGATGGGAGCGATGATTTCCCTGTCAGCACAATAAGTAACCCTGTGTTGTCGGAAACTGAGTTCAAGTAAGAGTGGCGGTATCAACCCCCTGGTAAGGGTTGAATGACAGCATTTTAAACAAAATTTTTGATGAATACCGAATGATTGTGTGGATGAACAAACTTTGATGACCACCTCGGTGTAGCCAGGTTATGTAGGTGCTAACTTGGTGATCTCAAAAAATTAAGTTAGTCGTTTATTCAAGTCGGCAACTTCAACAGTGGAGAGATCCATGCAGTTTCCACCAGTAAACGAAGTACCAACATAATTTATTATTAGGACTGCTCAAGTTCTATGTTTTAGGCGGAGGACATATCGTGGGGTCCTGTAAAAGTGACCAAGTGACTCGTAACATTTTCAAAATTTTACAGGGGAGCGATTTGAATTTTCGCCTATTTTCTCCTGAAAATTACTGATTCTGTAATGTCCCGTTCTACTGTGTTTCGATTTTTCTTTGTCCTACAGGTAGGTAGCTGTATGTGTCCTTATATTCTGCACTTTAAAATTCACTTCAGGTAGAATAAAAGCTATTTATTAGCAAAACTCTGATTTGATCACTTTGACCTGCATGGAGTTTAAAGTTGTTCTTCACTTGGTCACTTCAATTCGTCGAGAAAAAAGACGTCAAATTACATAAACTTGAGGAATGCCATTGTTTTCTCGTTAGTTGATCGAATTACTAAGCATCTAGTACCTAACAATTCATGCCAATTGCTGTAAGAAAACGTTCTCTATACCTACTTATCTATAAACGTACTTTTCGGTCATGCATACACTTGACGGTCGTTTTCACTTGCCCACTACCTATGCTTTAATTGTAAACAGTTGATCGTTTTTGTAAAAAAATGAGTACAAAGTTATTAAAATGTCACTTTTATTATTAAAATGGTTACTAAATGTACAATCAAGAATCATGGGGAATTATAAAAAACGAGGGATCGGGGAAATTTGTTTTGGTCTGGTAATGAGAAGTGGGAGGTCGTCATCATCTCTATTCTCGTAGAGCTTGAAAAGCTATCTCCTAGAACAGAAACAAAAAATGTTCGTGATTAGATAGTTAGGTGCAACATAAAGTTTGGAAACGGTGAAGGATGATTTAGGAAGCCAAAAGGAAAACGCTGCAGATTTGTCCACAACGGTTCATCTTCTTTTGTACAGAACACCCTTCTGACTATTATAGTCAGAAATAATACAACAGTAGCAGACATGAAATTGGCGGGTGGGCTTTTTAGCTGCGTTGCCGCACTTATGGTCTGTTTCAATCTGCTTTAGTATTTGGGCGAGCCAGACGTAGGAGTGGTTGAAGGTGTTTTTTCCCATGAAGGTTGATGCGCTGAAATCTTAATTGGTTCAGTTATAAAAACTAAGATATCTGAAATTTCTTCAGATTTTTTGGACCACCGGAAGTTATGTCCTTTGGACCAGACGGTATTCAATTACTTACGAGGTAAATATCCACTTTAGAGACTTTTTGCATTGCACAAAAGTTGTCAGGAATGGTCCATTTAGTCTAACAAAATTTTTGGAGCAGTCAATATCTGAAATTTTGAAAAATGTTGCCAACCTCTCCGGGACGAAAACATGGGAACAGTAGGTAAGTACAAACTTTTAGTGAATGTATGATTACATTAATTTTGTTTAAATAATCTGTTTTTTTGAATTACAGGATTTTCTTTCAAATTACAGGTTTTCTTGCGAATCGCAGGTTTTGCTTTCAAATTACAGGTTTTTCTTTAAAAAGTTCATTGACATTTCTGTATAACAACGATTTGATCTCGTACAGAACTTTTCTTTCTGTCCTCAGCTACAACTAACTTGAGTAACTGCCGCTGTTCCTCATCTTGGATTTAACTTATTCCCTTTCAGAAATTTGGCGATCAACGCAACGCCACGTTCGGCAGTCAATAACAATTTTAAAATTAGTCACAATGTTCAGACCTAGCAGATAGTCAACATCTGCACTCCATAGCTCCGGATCCTTGTCAAGAAATTTTTTAAAAATTTCAGATTTTGACTGCTCCAAAATGTTTTTTTTTTTTTTTTTTTTAGACTAAATGGACCATTCCCGACAACTATTGTCCAATGCAAAAAGTCTCTAGAGTGGATAGTTACCTCGCAAGTAATTGAATACCGTCAGGTCCAAAGGGCATAACCACAAGTGTGTGGCGAGAACCAAAAAATCCGAAAACATTCCAGATATGAACTAAATCACTCGCGACGAAATCGTGGAAACCCATGTTAAGAAAAACAGGAGTGCTTGAAAAAATCGTCTATTTCCACTGAAATATGTCTACACTGTTAGACTGGTTTCGGCAATTAAACCATCGTCAGTAACAAAACAATACTAAAACAATACAAAAACAAGGATTATCTTCTGATCCTGCATCCCGAATTTCATACTTCTCAGCTTATTATGTGCCTCAGACGGCAAACATAAACCCACATAATATGTATTTGGCCTTCTTGGTCGATTCTTGATTATTTTTCAGTAATGAACTAAACAATTATAATCTAGGAACGCGGTAGCGTTCCGCCCCGCCAAGCAAAGAAGTTGAGAAAACGAACGGTGCCGAGTGTACGTTTACCGGACGTCACGAAACGCGTTTTCGAGGTATCCATATCTCGGCTCCTATTTGACCGATCAACTTGAAAATTAGTGTGGGTCTTCTTTGAGTGTATATTAGAAAGCCCTGAAAGTTTCAAATCGATAGGTCTAAAGGGAGCCGAGCTACATAACTTCAAAAACCCGGGTTTTCGGCCTTAGATTGTTCTTCTCCTTCTTCTCCTTCTCCTTGTTCAGACAGGCAAGGCTGGAGCCTGTCTGACGTTGACCGATTGACTTGAAATTTTGCACAGAGCTTCATTTAACCTTGAGACAGAGCCTTATATAAGATTTAACCCATTATCTCAACCCAAAAAAGTTTTAGAAACAAAAGAACAGAAACCTTAGGAAAATTCTGTCCACTTTGACGAGTCTACAGCCTGGGTAAAAGGACCAATCGACTTGAATTTTTTTACATACCTTCTTTATAGCATGGCTCAGTGCCATTTGAACGAAATAAGCAATTATCTCAACCCAAAAAAAATTAGGGACAAAAAAACTGAAATTTAGGGTAATTTAGGCTAATTGTGGCCATATCTCGGCTCCTAGTAGACCGATCAACTTGAAATTTGGTATGGATCTTTTTGGTGTGGATAATAGAAAGCCCTGAAAGTTTCAAGTCGCTAGGTCTAAAGGGAGCCGAGTTATATAACTTCAAAAACCAATTACCATGTTTTTCTACTTTTTTCAGTCGGCCAAGGCTACAGCCTCTCCACCTTCGCCGATTGACTTGAAATTTTGCACGGAGCTTCGTTTCAAGTGTAGCAAGTGCCTTTTGAAAGATTCAAGTCGATATCTTTAAAGGGAGCCGAGTTATATAACTTCAAAAACCCGGTTTTTCACCCTTACCTGTTCTTCTTCTCCTTAATCAGTTAGGCATTTCCACCTTCACGGATTGACTTGAAATTTTGCACAGAGCTTCGTTTCAACATCAGACAGTGCCTTTTGAAAGGTTTAACCCATTATCTCAACCCAAAAACTTTTAGAAACAAAAAAATGAAATTTAGGCTAATTTTGGCAACTTTGACGAGTCTACAGCCTGAGTAACCGGACCAATCGACTTGAAATTTTGCATAGACCTTCTTTATAAATTGACCCACTTCAACAACAAAAATATGTGATATCCCCCCAAAAACCACTCCGTGTAAAAATCACCCCGCCTCGCAAATATCATTCTTCAGAGGCCGGAAAAAGTTATGAAATCCACTTTCCCCGCCCGCCCTTTTCCTCATTAAGGAGCTAAGTATAATGAAAAGCTTAACCACTTCACAAGCACCGTACCCCTTTCGAAATCTCCCGTTGGCGCTATTGCGAGACGTTTTTATTACTTCCACAAGCAACTAATACTTGTATAAAACGTTAACCACCATCAAGTATTAGTTGCTTGTGGAAGTAATAAAAACGTCTCGCAATAGCGCCAAGGGGAGATTTCGAAAGGGGTACGGTGCTTGTGAAGTGGTTAAGCTTTTCATTATACTTAGCTCCTTAATGAGGAAAAGGGCGGGCGGGGAAAGTGGATATCATAACTTTTTCCGGCCTCTGAAGAATGATATTTGCGAGGCGGGGTGATTTTTACACGGAGTGTTTTTTGGGGGGATAATTATTACACTTTATAGGGGGATGAATTAAAGTAGATCTTACGTGGTACAGAGGAGGGTTAAAGTCAGGAGGAGGTCCTTCACTCATGCTGCTCGCTCCTTCTGCTGAAGTAGAGGGCGGTGGGTGCTCCATCGGATGAGCAGGACATTCGAGGTGAATACAATAGAACTCCTGCAAACAGGGTATATTACATGAGCATAACATCCTATTAGGAGCACAGCAAAATGGTATTCCTTGTTTTGTTAATTACATTATAAAGCTTGCCTCCAACATGACTTCAACGCTAGTTTGATGAAGTTTGGCAACAATGAAAATGAAGCTGCGTCAATACCTCGGTTATCTCGAAATTTCCAATTTTCGCCAAACAAACTTAAAATATTGTTTGGGATTACCCTGAGTTATCAGAGTAAAAGTAAGTTTCAAACTTTTCTAATTACCTCACTGATTCTGTATTCTGTACATATTTACACTTGTAATGAATGGTATGCTGAGGTCCCCTGTTCCCAGGGAGGTTAGGCAATAATGCCCACTCAGAGGGATGTCTGGACTGTTTTCACAGAGCAGCCACCCTCTAAGCAGTGGAATCAAAAACTCGGGAAGGAAGGGAAACTCAGCAAACCATTACACACTCAAAACATATCTCCCACTGGTTCCCCCACTCAAGTATCCCCTTGAAGAAGGTTATCACGTTATCGTATATATCGTTATCTGTTCATCTATCGACATGTTGCATTTGGACGACAACAGATGTAAGGTCATGGTTGCCAACGACAGAAGGTACCCTTGAAACAGGGGCTCCTTTCGATAGGATAGGGTGGACATCTTGGGAACTTTCCCTCACTCGAACAGAGGAAACAAGTACATATTGGTGGCTGTGTATTGTTCCAATCAATCAATCAATCAATAACATGTTTATTGAACAACAAAATAAGCAATCAAATTTTTTCCAAGACGTGATGTCGTTTTGGTTCTAGGAACCGTCAGCGGGAGTACCGTCATAAAATTATACTATCCTGAAACTAACATAACTGTCAAGTATTACGTAATAAATACTTCAAACAAAACATATAAATTATTAGTCTGAACAATCGGAAGGGCGCAAAGGCACAACAGAGCCAGTGGTCGCTTATTGGGTTAATATGCATATTAAATTTCCTAAATTTGTCATTTGTAACCAAAAGCCATTTTCAATATTAACATAATAATATATTATATAACTTGAAATATAATCATAACATCATCAATGTGAACTCTAACTACCCTCATAATTAAATTATGAGACGATAAATTCTCTCTACCTCCATGCTACTTTAAAATAGGCACAAAGCATAGACCAGTTTTGTCCATTGAGTATGTCGATACATTCCTCTCTCTCGTGTGATCAGCTTTGCCGAAACACGCCCTACGGTAGTAGCCTAGTACGGGGCAGTGCTCCAGGAAGTACTCAGTGGACTCCACCTCTCCCCTGTTACACAGAGCACACAGGTAATTTCTGTCACTAATCCACGGCTTCCAGTTGACATCCAGGAGCTACATCTCATGATGATAGCTGCCTCGCTAAGACTTGTCTTGGGCAAATACTCAGCTGCATGGTTCAGATGCTGATAGAGGAGGTGGTACTGAGCGCTCGCAGGTCCGGTCCTCAGTAGGGATGCAATATCGGAGAAAACTATCGATATATCGACTATCGATACTTTAGAAATATATCGAAATAGTAATTTGATATATCGGTAAAAAATATCGATATTTCGA
This sequence comes from Stenodema calcarata, assembly GCA_963920205.1. Taxonomy (NCBI): domain Eukaryota; kingdom Metazoa; phylum Arthropoda; class Insecta; order Hemiptera; family Miridae; genus Stenodema; species Stenodema calcarata. The sequence continues at coordinate 66,331,863 of OY986048.1, read as the reverse complement.
TATATCGGTCTTCGATATAATATAATAGCTTCTTCTTCTCCTTTCTCGTTTTAATTGTCCTAGCAGACGGCCATGTTGGACATAGGTGAGGTAATATTTGATTTCTTTTTATTGGTAATTTCGGTTATAGGCGGATGTTATTGTCGGTAATGTAGTCGTAGAGTCTGTCGAGTGGTCGTTTCGTAAATAATCTTGTATGGTGTTTACGCGGATGAGAAGGTCGCCGAAGAGCAGTTGATTGCATTTTGCATTACAGCAAAATGAGGAAGGTTTCACGTTAGAGGGTTGGTTATCCTCCCGTAAAGTTTGCTCTGTCCCTTCCATTTCCTTTTCCAACCCAGTGTAGCTCCATGTTGTTCTCCACGCTGGAGTGGTTCGCAAAATTGTAATTTTACAAGTGCTCTAAGGCGGATGGATGGATGCTCTTCTTCTTCCGCTTGTTACCTTTATTTCTTCTTCCAGATGCTCATTTTTGTTGCCAAGGGTGTCCGTGATAGGATACGATCTACAGTGGACCAGAACCTTCAGGTTCAGCAGAAAAATTCTCAAAACTATCAGTCAAAGGGAAGGTCAAGGATAGAAGCCTTAGGGCGAAGAAACTTGTTGGCTACTCATTGGACATTAAATGCGATATAATATACCTAATAATATTTATACATTTAAGTTATGTAAACGCTATGTTGTTTTTCTGACGTGTTACTCCCCTTGCTGCTGAATCAGCAAGGCGAGGTTTTATAAGAGATGTGGTCGCCTTCAGCGAGTTAGTCTTGTCTTGCCAATCGCTCGTTCCCCATATCCCGTGTGTAACCTGTGTTAAATAAAGTATACCTTTTTTAAAAAGGCATTTCTCTCATCACCGAAGTTAACTGGCGCAGTCTCGTGAGGACGTTTCGTAAACCCATTTTCGTCGCCCGTATATCGCCGAAAAAACGAACGTTCAACCTACGACCCGCGTTTCGGACACCTGCTCTTCTTCGTTGCCTGGACATCAACGGAAGACACCCGAAAACGCTATACACACCATCCCCAAGTAACCACGACGACGGCAGACAGCTCCTCACAGCGATGACCCAACTCCTGTGAGTACAAAAATTATCAACGATCTTCATACTAGCCCCACCTTGGCGTTTGAACGATCCCAACGATCGCACCGTTCCAGCTCACCCTTATAGCCGGACACGATCATTAACAGAATTTATTCTGCTAATTTTAACAATAGTTAAAGACCGCAAGATAAAGGTCAAGTCATCAAATAGATCGCAACACCACCCGACTGTTAGTAATCTTAATTTGATTTGAAAGAGACAAACCCTCGTCTCATCCTACGACCTCGGAGCTTATCTCCCGAGCTTCCTCGTCTTATTGGTTGTCGTTAACGACACACACTTTTACACTCGGAGAATCTGCGAAGGACATCGTGAGAGACACGCGACGGGACCTCCCCGCACCTCTTCACCGACGGACCTCAGATCCTCTCGTAATTTAATATCATTGTGCATGCTTTACCCATAAGTATTACGCAACTCTTTCTTTTCATTGTTTTACTGTATGTAATTTCAGTTTAAAATTTTAGTTTACAGAATTTTGAGACAGACATAATCCAAAATTCCAAAATCAATTAAAAAGTTTATCCACCGACAATTATCGAAACCTTTTGCTCGGTTGGAAACTATCGTCGAACATAATACAATGGAACATCTAGCTAATGCAGCAGAAACCATTAGGGAACAACCCTCGCCTTCAGCACAAAACGTAATACAGATGGATCCCAATTACATGAATTATTTAGTACAACAGCAAGTACAAGCCGCACTAAGCAACATGAATTTGACTAGGAACTTGTTACCTGAATTTAAAAAGAAACATGCGGACATGATCCCAATTTTTGACGGAAAACCCGAAAAATTGAGGCCATTCCTTGACACATGCAAAAAGATTACAGACCGTTTTATTGATGTTGAAGACGACGATAACTTCCAAAATGAAGAAGTGCTTAGGACAATTTTGTCAAAAATCCAAGGACCTGCGTCCGACATGATAGGCAACCTGACTCTCACGGACTTTGACGGAATTAGAAAAGCCCTCCTAGAAACGTACTCAGACAAACGTGACATCTACACATTAAATCACGAATTAACGTCTCTCAGACATCGAGAGCAAGAAAATCCATTCGAATTCCTGAACAGAGTAAAAGACAAACTAAACACGATTGTTGCGCACCTGAGAAACTACGAACCAGTACTAACCACCCAAAACATACTAGTAATACACTATCAAAATCTGGCTCTTCGCACGCTACTGCTATACTTGAGAGAACCATTAGGTAGTCAACTCAGGACAAGGCAACCAAAATCACTGGGCGAAGCCCAATCGATTATGACAAATGACTCTCAGATACTCTCATATCAGAAACAGAATTTGAACAGACAGCCTGTGAAGCCAAATCAAGGAACTTATCAGTCAAATCAAAGAACTGCACAAAACCCCAACAAAAATGTAAAACCCACTCAGGGAAATCCATTCTTCAGAACAAATCAACACCCTAACACGCAGTATAGGTCAAACCCAAACAATCCGGGTTCATACAGTTCACACCCTAACACACAATATAGGTCTAACCCAAATAATTTGGGTCCACAATTTAAGACTAACCCAAGTCAAATATACAAACAAAATTCTGGACAAAACCAAAAGTCAACACAACAAACCAAAACAGTACCAATGTCATGGCGGACAACTAACCCCAACTTCCACAACATAGAAACAGATGAAAACCAGGAAGAAATAACCGAAACCGAAGAGGAACCTAATTTTGAAGAGGATCCTTTTTTAGAACAAGATCAGTCGACCCACGAAGAGTCGACTTGATGCATTTAACCTCAACAAAACACCCGTTACCATATATTATCCTCCCTAACACCAAAATTAGAATACTTATAGACACCGGGAGTACATCTAGTTTTGTACATCCTGTCGTCGTTAAAAAATATTTTCCAAGAAAAATCAAACCAGAAGAATTCTCAGTCAGAACCGCTCACGGAATATCACGTGGTAACGGAAGTGCCATGATCCCTTGCGGAGAACTGTTTAAAATCAAACACCTAAACCTCCCGTTCAAAATTTATAAATTTCATGACCACTTTGGACTCCTAATAGGTATGGACAACCTGAAACAACTTGGCGCAAAAATTGATTTGACCAGAAACGTATTGATTACCAACAATGAAGAAATACCGTTAAAGTACTTTACTCGTAACAATGTAACTGAAAACTTAAAATTCAAACAAAAAATACCCCCTAGAACCATTTCACAAGTTAAAGTCCCGGTTAAAGGTAACTTCAAGGAAGGAATAATTCCATATTTGAAACAAGGTTCCCTAGAAATACCAGAATGTTTAGTCCAAATCAATAACAACGAATGCTACGTTAGAATTCTGAATAACAGCGAATCGGAAAGTGATCTAACACTAACCGAACCAATTGTGGTAGAAGAAATTGATGATTTGAAAAATCAAAAAAATCTGGAAGATCTAAACACATACTTCGCCGACAACTTTGACTTTAAATTTGACTTAACAAAAATCAGACTAAACCATATGAATGAAGAAGAAAAAACTGGAATCACTCGACTAGTCTCCAAATATCCTGATATCTTCCACCTAGAAAATAGCCCATTGTCCTTTACCAACCAAGTTAAACATAAAATCAAAACGACAGACGAAACCCCAGTTTATGCGAGAAATTATAGATTCCCAGAAATTTACCGAAAAGAAGTAGATCACCAAGTCCAGGAGATGCTCGACCAAGGAATTGTTAAACATAGCGAGAGTCCCTGGAATGCCCCAATTTGGATTGTCCCGAAGAAAACTGATGCTAGCGGAAAACCAAAATTTAGAATCGTTATTGACTATAGAAAACTTAATGAGAAAACTATAGAAGACAAATACCCCTTACCGCAAATAACAGAACTACTAGACAAATTAGGACGATGCCAATACTTTAGCATCATCGACCTCAAATCCGGGTTTCACCAGATTGAGATGGAAGCAGAAAGTACCGAGAAAACTGCATTCAGTACACCCAATTACCACCTAGAGTTTACAAGAATGCCCTTTGGTCTAAAAAACTCACCCGCGACTTTCCAACGACTCATGGACAATATCTTACGCGGAATAGCGAATGAATATTGTTGCGTCTACTTGGACGATGTGATAATTTTTAGTACCTCTCTGGAAGAGCATTTCCTCCGATTGGAAGAAGTCTTCAAAAGACTACGGCAAGCAAACCTAAAAATCCAGCTTGATAAAACGGAGTTTCTGCGTAAAGAAATCGCGTACTTAGGTCACATCATCACCCCACAAGGAGTCAAACCAGACCCCGAAAAAATTAAGGCCATCTCAAACTACCCAATACCTAGAACCACTAAAGAAATTAAATCCTTCCTTGGTCTATTGGGCTACTATCGAAAATTCATCCGTGACTTTGCAAAGACCACAAAACCTTTCACCAAATGTCTTAAGAAAGGTAGCAAAATCGACTTGACTGACCCCGACTACATAGAATGTTTCGAAACGTGCAAAAACTTACTAACGAACGATCCAATACTCCAATACCCTGACTTCACGAAACCTTTTCACCTGACCACAGATGCCAGTAGCGTAGCTATTGGAGCGGTACTTAGTCAACCTACCAATGGATCCGACCTCCCCGTGGCTTATGCAAGCCGCACCTTAAATGAAACAGAGAGACGACTTTCAACCATCGAAAGAGAACTCCTCGCGGTCGTCTGGAGTGTCCAATATTTTCGACCCTATTTGTTTGGAAGGAAATTTAAAATATCCTCGGACCACAAACCCCTTCAATGGTTGTACTCCATCAAGGAACCGGGTTCAAAATTGTTCAAATGGAAGACCAAGTTATCCGCCTATGACTTTGATATCGAGTACAAAAAAGGATCTCTAAATTCTAACGCGGATGCCTTATCTAGAGTCGAACTGCTGAACAATAACGAAGATCTCACAGAACCATCAAACACAGACTTAGATAAAGCCATTGATGACTTCTTTGCCACTTGCACTCCGAACACCTTAGACAAAATTTCTAACCTTTTTGACTCGGAAGACAACAGCTCAGTAATTGTTAACATAGACCCTGACGACCGACCTGAACCGAGTGACACATTGACCGTACATTCAAACTATCAAGGAAATACCATTATCACGATTCCGATAAAGGAAGAACCAATAAACAGCTGCAACAACCAAATCATAATTAAAGTTAATGAAAACCCACAAATCAAAATCCTGAAGAACGAAAAATTATTCGAAAACAAAACTAGAATCACCGTAAGTTTCTCTCTGCGTAAATTAGAAGATGACGTAATAAATTTTGTAAAAGAATTCATTAAACCGAAAACCAAGTACGGACTCTACTTTAAAAATGGCTATTACGAAGAATTCGTGAGAATAATGACTACTAACTTTGCACACTCCGAAATAGATATGACTAAGTACACCACAATGGTACAAGACTTACAAAACGAACTGGATCAAGTCAAAACAATTGAAAAATATCACTCAGGAACCACAAACCACAGGGGAATTGAAGAAACAACAGAACATCTAAAACGAAATTTCTATTGGCCCAATATGAGGAAAACTATTCAAAAATACATCAACAATTGCGACACATGCCTGTCGTGCAAATATGACCGACATCCCCTAAATATAAAACACAATGTGACCCCAACAGCATCCAGACCATTAGAGATCATTCACATAGACAAAATGACACTTGAAAATTCAAAATTCCTAACTATCGTGGACTCATTTTCCAAATTTGCTCAGGTGTACCCTTTACGATCCTCCAACAGCGTCGAACTCGTAAAAGGACTAATCACCTACTTCTCACATCACGGTATGCCCTCAATGATAATCTCCGATAATGGAGCCGAGTTTCATAGCTCCCTTGTTAAGGAACTCCTGGACCTCCATGGAGTCAACATTCATTTTATCTCCTCCCAGCACCCTGACTCCAATGGGATAGTTGAACGGTTCCACTCCACTTTAGTTGAACATATCCGACTTCTAAATAATAGAAAAGAGTTCCAGAACGATACCATACAAACTAAAGTTTGCTACGCTATCCTCGCCTACAATTCCTCCATTCATTCTACAACCAAATTAACCCCCTTTGAAGTACTCTACGGACACATCCAAAACAAAGGAATACTAGACGCCGACATCGAACGAACCTTCTCCAATAATTTCCTGAACCAACATAAAGAAAAAGTAAAAATACTATATGACAATTTGAATAGTAAACTCGAAGACTTAAAAATTAAGACTATTGAGAAATGCAACGAAAATAGAGAAAATCCTCCAGAAATCCCAACCGATGTTTTTGTAAAGACAATCCAAAAACAAAGTAAGACGAAAGCCAAATATAACAAAGAAACCATAAAAGAAATTGACCCCGAACTCAAGACCGCAAAAATAATTACTCGACATCATAATCAAAGAGAGAAAATTCACATTTCCAACATTAAACGACCTAGGAAGTATGCAAAAATAGACCTCAAATCAGCCTGGGACGAAAACCTTAATAATAATGAAATCCTCACCGAGAAATTCGGATTTAAACTAACCAGAACTGACATACTCACTCTGAAACCCCCAAATTGGCTCAATGACAACATAATAAATTTTTACATGGAATTAATTAACGAGACAAATAGAACCTCCACAGAACCCTTCAGAATGATGTGCTTCAATACATTCCTCTACATCTCTCTTACAGCAGGAGGATATAGTAGAGTAAAGAGATACTCCCGGAATTACGACATTTTTGAATTCGACAAGATAATATTCCCAATTTTTAAATCAAACCATTGGCGACTAATTATTGCCGACATGAAAACGGAAGAACTCCTGTACCTCGATAGCCTAGGACTAGACGGTACTGAAATATTAAGATCAATTCTCAGTTACCTCGCACAAGAACACCTTGCGAAGAAAGGTACGACGTTAGAAGAATCAAATTGGAAACTAACTCATCTAACCGTTCCCCGTCAAGAAAACTCTGACGATTGCGGAGTTTTCCTGTGCGAATTCGCCAAATTAACATTCATAGGCCTACCAACCTCCAATCTGAAACCCACTGAAGCCCACCAGATTAGAGAATCCATCTGTTTGGAAATTCTTAACAACCGTTTGGATGTTACAGGACCTTGATCCTTCTCGCTGGACTGACAAACGGAATTGAGATACTCAACGTGACTGAAAACTTAGGACTTATGCCGATCCACCTAGGAACAGCTCGCAAACCCGAGTTTTACCACACGATCACCCACTACTTTCAAACTAAAGGACTGTTGGAACAAACCGAGACTATCGAATCACACTACGACCAAATACTACAGATCACCAATACCGATCACGACATCCAAAATACAGTACAACCAAGAATCCAGTTAATAAAACACATGCTTTCCTCAGTCAAAGAGAAAATCCAAGAGTCGACGATACCAAAACGAAAACGCCGAGGGCTAATTAACGGACTAGGGTCAGTTATCAAGTTCATCACCGGGAATTTAGATGCCTCCGATGAAGAAAAATATAACAACATTTTGAATCACTTAGAAAATAAACAAGAAGCCTTTTCAAGACAACTAGAAAACCATTATTCAGTAAACAACGCTCTCATAAACCAACTTAATTCTTCGTTAGAGTCGATCAACTATAATCACGACATACTCTATAAAGAAATTGAATCTTTGAAAGAAATCAGCTCTGCAGCAACACACACCCGAAGAATCGAAAACGCCCTAGACCATAACCAAGCCATCCTCCAACTACTCTTAGACTTAGCCCAAGACGTAGACAATTCAGTTACCTTCTGTAGACTCGGGAAAATTCACCCGAGCATCATCAAACCACAAGCTTTACAAGCCGCCCTCCAAGAACTCGAAGTATATTACGGAGACAGATTACCAACGTTTCAAAGTTCCTCTCTATGGGAGATCCAAACACATATCAGAGTAAAATGCTATATCGGAGAAGATGAAATCGTGTATTTCCTAGAAGTCCCTATTTTAAACCCACAAAAGTTCGACCTATTCCTTCTACAACCAGTACCTGCAACTCATCCCGACGGATTCGTTACTATCATGCCAACCTCGAAATACGCCCTCAAACCTCAAAGGTCCGAAGAAGTAACATTCTTCAATGATAATTGTGAACCTGGCCCCAACTACCTTCTGTGCCCAAATAACTTGAAATTCGCTGGAGATTACACTTGTGAAACCGAAATTCTACTGAACGGCAAAAATGACCATTGCGATTTACTAAAACTAGAAATAGAGGAAAATCGTATCGAATACCTAGACGAAATGAAACGATTTCTTATAATCTTTCCCCACGAGGACAAATTACAGATATCTTCAGGAGGGAACGTTGAATTCCGGAAACTTCAAGGAACTTTCCTCCTCCGCCCTGGACCAAGTGAAATCAAATATAAAAACCAAACACTAGTAGGCCCCTCAACTAACTCCTCGCACAACCCAGCTCTAATTTATCATACCAAAACCCATTGGGATTTAAATGAAAAACCTGCCGTTTCAATTAAACTCAAATCCATCGACCTCCTCTCCGTGCAAACCTACCCAATCCATCCTTTCGAAGATCCACTAATACAAATTGTAAAACCTAGCATCTGGACACTTATCTTATATTGTTTACTGATATTCATGACTTACTACACCCTGATGAAATATTACAGTCATCGGAGAAAATTAAGATTGAACAACCAACCCGAAAACCCTTGATTGTGACTTTTATTAGAGAGGTGTTGCACCACCCTTTGAGTAACCAATATACTTGTATATAATTATCATTATTATTATCATATTATTAACATTGTGTTTAAATCCCGGATACTGTACGAATGTGGCGACTTTATGTAATGACCGAGTGCAGTATCCTTTTTGATTGTTATCCTTTTTGATTGTTATTATATTACTCTCATTGTGTTTAAACTGTAATTATGATTCTTTTATATTAATCGTAATAGGGACAAATTCTGTAACCCTAAAATTTTAAAGTTAGGGGGGACGAGTTATGTAAACGCTATGTTGTTTTTCTGACGTGTTACTCCCCTTGCTGCTGAATCAGCAAGGCGAGGTTTTATAAGAGATGTGGTCGCCTTCAGCGAGTTAGTCTTGTCTTGCCAATCGCTCGTTCCCCATATCCCGTGTGTAACCTGTGTTAAATAAAGTATACCTTTTTTAAAAAGGCATTTCTCTCATCACCGAAGTTAACTTTTATGCAAACATAATATATTTTTATTATTATATATCGGACCCGATAGTGCCAGTTTGATATCGATAATCCGATATATCGGGATAAAAAATATCGGCAATAAACATCGATATATCGCAAGAAAAATATCGGCTATTTCGATATATCGATATTTTTTATACATCCCTAGTCCTCAGGAACTCGGAGTGTTTTGCAACTTCCCTGCACACGACCCGCTCCGCAAGCCCCGAGAATAGGGAAGGGTCAAAAGGGTCCGCACTGGGATCCAGTTCCTGGATCTTAGAGCTCCACACTCTTGCCCATCCAACTCCTTTCCTAATTACTTCTCCTGCGGTTAGCTTCGTGAATCTATGAAGTAGCTGCTTCAAGATTTTCCCAATGTAGCTTGCGCTCATTTTGAGGGTGAGGATATGGATTGGCTCTTGTCCCGTTTCGGCGTACAGTATGTAGTTCGGAGCATTCTGAGGGAGCCGGAAAAGCTTCTTGAGAAAAAATCGTTGTACCTTTTCCACCAGGAAATATCACCACCTTTTGCCAATCAGGACAATATCATCCGCGTAGAGCAACAGATTGATGCCAGTTCCATCAACTACTATTCCTCCTCCAAGATACGCAACCAGATCATTCAAATACAATGAAAAAAGAATGGGACTCATATTGCATCCCTGCTTCACTCCCGAGTCAGTCCGAAAAGCCTCCGAAACATGATCATTCACCCAAATACCGCTCCATGTGCCCTGGTAGAGCCCCGATATTGCAGTCACCATCTTACTTGAAATTCCTGCGGCAAGTAGCTTATAGGTACCACAGGGCATGTCTCTGGACACTGTCAAAAGCAGCCCTGAAATCCACGAAGAAGCAGTATAATTTTTGTTTCTGGTGAAGTCTGAGTAGTATTATATTTGTGAGGGTAAACAAGTTGTCATACGTCGAGTACCCCTTGCGAAACCCTGCCTGCCCCTCACAGATGACACCGTGATCCTCGCACCATTGCGATAGTCTTGCAGCCAGCATTCCTGAATATATCTTCGAAATACCTCGAAAGTTGCTCGGATCCGTCAATTTCCCCTTCTTGTGTATAGAAACACCAACGCCCCGCGAAAACTCTCAGGCAAGCCCCCATCCCAGAAGAAGCGGTTGAAGTTCGCCAGCAGAAGATTCAAGAAGGCGTCAGGAGCATTCACATAGAATCCAATAGTATTCACATAGTATTCTATACAGTCCGGGAGCTTTATTCTTCTTAGTGGAGCCCAAGAACCCCTTGAGCTCATCCAACGTAAATGCAACATCCAGCGACTCCACCCGCACCTCCGGAGGCGCGTAGGCCATCAGTGACAAGATCATCCGGGGGTTATAAAGGTCCGAAAAGTAGAGGATCCACTCTGGCATTTCAATATGTCGAGTCTGCAGCGATCCACGGATCGTGAACTCATCCACCAGCCTCCAGAACTGCCTCCCCTCCGTCGCCCCCACACATCTGGCCGCCATATTCATGTTATAGTTCTTCTTTTTAGTTTCACAGAGCTTCTTGTACTCTCTATTCGCTGTCTTGTACTGCCCCAGCACAAAATCCAAATTAGACCTTTGGTGAAACCTTAACAGACCAAACACATGTTTCCTAAGCCTGAAACATTCGTATGTGAACCAGGGCTTGTGAAATACCACCTTACTTGTTTCCCCCGAGCGATCCTTCAGTCCGCGCACCTGGTGATGATTCCCTTCAAGTCATCCTGCTCAGAAAATACAGAAAGGACGGCGGAATGTATCCCTATAGTTTAACCCCATGTCAAAATTTGTTGGTTTACGTTTCAAGGTACGTAGATTCAGAAAATCGAATAAAATAATTAAATAAATTGTACGCGGCACTTTGCCCAGTTAGCTTTGAGCTGAAATTTCGAAATTTTTGTTACGAGATCCAACCAACCCCACAATGATCCTCGAAACTTTTCATAACCCTTGGTCAGGGGGAAGGGGGTCAAAACGAATTTTGAAATTTTGATCATTTCATATCTCGAAAAATTCATATAGAATGGTGTAGTTTTTAGTTCACATTTAGTTAGAGTTTATTGTTTAGAATTTTTTGAGACCATCTGCAGCTTCGTACGACCAACTGTTCGTTCACAATGAGAGCTCTATATGAGTCTGTCAACACGATCGTGAATCAAACGGTTGAAATACAGGTCAATTTTCATACTAACGAGCTGTTTGGAACATCATATTATGGTTTTAGTGATGTCGATTTTTTTTTTCTGAGGTACGTTTCGTGCTACGGAAATGAACGTAATTTCGAATGTTTGTTGGTAGGTACCTACTTCTTTTATAGAAAAATTATGTCCGACGTAGTATTAAAAACCCCAGAATTATATCGGTACATTTTATTCGTAATTAATTCATCATCTCTATCATTCAGGTTCTGCACAAAGGAACCCAGTCGATTCCAACAGCCGGATATTGTATGAATAAATCATAATTAGTAATAATTATTATTGATAATAAATACAAATTATTAATACCTAACAATTAATTATAATAATTTTCACTAGGTACTTGATAAAATTATTAATAATTAGTGATAATTCATAATAATAATTAATCTAACATTTAGGATCTAGACATTTAGACCTAATGATCTAAACAGAAGGGTGATCTGTACAAAGAAGATAATGAACCGTTGTGTCAAGAATTTGCAGAGTTTTTTCTTTCCGTCTTGCATGAAAAAAAAGAATAGAAATAAAATAAAAAATTGATTGAAAATCATCGATACATCGATGTTTTTTTTAAACATCGATGTTTTTGGAGAATCGATGCCGGCCTGTTGATGCATCGATACATCGATGTTTTCTTCTTTTTTTTGCCATCCCTACCCACTGGTAGGAAGCGGGATGCGATTGACCTGCGGAGCTGTGATAAGGTCACGTCACGAGATACATCACACCTACCGCTGAGTAGCGGCAGCGTGACGGGGGGGGGGGGGGTCGTCAACAGCACAGCGTTGAGGAAGAGGGTCCCGACCAACGCGTCCAACCGGCCACGCGACAAAACTGACCAGCCTCAATAAAATAATCAAATTATATTCACCTTGTACCAGCTCGCTAGTCCGAGAAAACCACCAAGTCTGCGCTCGGCAATCGAAAGACGACACAGTACAAAATCTGACACTTTTAACTTGTTCAAATCACCGAATTCGCGGAAAGAACACAGAGCAATTCACCAGCAAATGTTCACGTTTTGGCGTCTCGAACGGCACTCATGTATTGTTCCATTGCCATCACAAATCAGGAAGTAAGGACGGTTGCAGCAGCCCTTGTAGACCATGTGTTAAGTCACATGAGTTCCACACTGACCAGGGTGTCCACACTGATCAAAGAAGTGTCGGGTCTGCTTGGAATTTATCAAAAGCGCTCCACTCCATTACATCCCCAGTCGGCTGGACCAGTTGAGAGAACCCTCAAATGGCACCACCTGACCCTCTACTAATTAAAGAAAGTCCAACTGGCTATGACGACAAAATCCAGCTGTGGTTTCTGGCGTATCCAGCAGCTCCTCATACGACTAAAGGATTATCTCCGACTCACTTGGACCTTCTCCAACCACAGAAGCTCAACCTGCAACTGTCGAACCTTCCACTGAATATGTTCTGAACCTAGAAACCACCTTGGGCAGGTTCGTGACTTTGGATATAGCAAAACCCACTAAGAAGAAGTGCTTTGATATACATGTACGAAGTACCACATTGAGGGAAACGTTTGGTTCTACTATCCCTTTGCGAACGAGATCCCTTTGTCCGGAGTTGCAACCTGCAGAAGGACATTCTCTTCAAGGTGCAGTTAGGCAAGGTGCGTCGTTTGCTGCATTATGCAGCCTGGGGACAAGTTAATGGGATGAGAAGGCAGTGTTTGGTCATATGTTAATTGTTTGATGCTTACCTGCTTATACAAAATACACCATCTGCAAACACAAGTCTCGTATCACTATAACAATTATTGTTCTTACAATATTATCGATATATGCCGTTATGAAAAGTTTCAAGGATCATCTTAGGGCTGGTCCAAACCCGAATACCGAATTTCATAATTTCAGGAATATTCTGCTTCGTACTAAAATTACGAAATTTGGTCAAGGGGAAAACACAAATTTTTAGAGCCGCTGATGTTGAAAGTCGTCAACTTGAGGATAAATCTAAATCATGCTGCAGCCTGTCGGGTCAATTTTCATACTGGCCCAGCTGATTCGAACAGCACATGGTTTCAGATATCGAGTAGATTAATAATAATGAATAATTAATAATAATAAGTAATAACTAAAAAGAATTAATAGTAATAATTAATCAATCATTTAGTGGTCTAGACAGGAGGGTGATCTGCACAAAAAAGATAATAAACCGTTCTGTCAAGAATTTGCAGAGTTTTTTAAATTAGATTTTCTGATTCTAGGTCTCCTTATCACACAACTTTTGAGGGGCGATAAACAAGGAGATGGTGATTATTGAAGAAACAAAATAGTCATTATTGAACCAAAAAATGAAATCATGAATGAAGAGAAATACCATTTTGCTGAGTGCACTTAGATAAAAATACAAGTGAAATAGGAACCTCATTAGCAGCATTTCTCGTTCTAACGATCTTGATGAACACGACTGGTCGGGGAGGGAAAGTAATGTGTTGCCAGGAATGACAAGACTCTTCTCGTTTGTCCCAAATGATTTCCCATTCCCTTTGGTTTTCGGAGACCTCGATATAGTAGCTGGACCCATCAATGCAGTCCCAGAGCAGTAACCTGTACACGTAATTAGTTTTCTACAAAAAGAGATCCATGCGGTATGAGTAGTTTCGTTGTGCTCATATTCACTCCCAAAAACCTCCTGATTATTAGCGATTCTGGCAATACTATCATTTACCATTTCACATTTACCTTTATTTTCACCATTTTATTTACTGTAGTAAATTCGTTTTCCTTTTTTTCTCATCTGCATGCTGTTCATTATTATGTTCCTATGTAACTGGGCTTGCCCGTACTTTCGAAATGAATAAATACGAGGGGGGACCCAAAAGCGCAATTCCCGCACCTTTTGGGCCCCCCCCTCGTATATTAAACAACTGTATTACAACCCGTACCTAAAGAGTAGAGTTTTAGGGAAAATTGATTTCGACCCCAGGAGTCAAATTCCACACAACTTCCGATTCCAGGTTTTGGACCTGGAAAAGTTTTGATTCCTCAAATCTTTGATTTAAATAAAAATTGGGAAACAGTACCCCAAAATCAAATTGTTTGAAAAAAAAAAAAAAAAAAAAAAACTCATTCCATATAGGTTTGTTTTCCTCACCAAAAAATGCACATAAGTACATTCTTTTTAATTAGAGGTCCAAATTCACTTTTGAATGGAATGAGTAGCTTTATATTATTCAGACATAGATCGTTCAAAATCCAATCGATCTTATCGATCTTTTAATTTTGAGCAAATCCAGAGACAATTGGACATAACTACTACTAATTTTGTACTCCTCGCTTGTATATTTAATTTGTATTTATAATAAATATTCATTATATCTCATGTTACCTATTCACTACCTATTGACAGAATTTAAACTTTTCAACTGGAGTTCCCACCGGTCAACAAATTTGAACTTTGTAAGTAAGATTGATCAAAATAAGTTTGTTTGAAATATCTTATGCTCCTAAATCCGAAAATGACAAGCAATTGCGGTAAGAAGTACAGAGTTTTGCTACATGGGGTGGGTGGTGGGGGAGAATAAAGGTAACATTCTTTCAATCTACATTTTTTCAAGATAATGTCTTCATCACTGGTCGTGGATTTTGTGGTGTTGAATACGAATATGGAGCTGGATTTAAGATAAAATGTCTGGTTTTGGTAAAAGTATACAAGGTTCAAGTGAGTTGAACTCAAAATATACAATTGGTAGAAAAATCCAATTTTAAATTCTGATTCTGCTTTAAATGTCCCATAAGAAACTGTCCATTTGTTATTTTTATGACAAAAATTGATTAGTAAAAAAATATTCGACCAATTTACATAAAATTGTTTTCATTGATTACCTACAAACTATAGGAACTCTATACCAAACAATATAATAGAATATTATTATATTCTACCTACCACACTATATTTTCATTAAGTACTTTGCGGTTATCCTGCAAAACGTTATCAACTAGTTACCTATCTACTATTTTGTAAGTTTTGCTGGTAAAAATTGTCTAACCAATTTGATGAGCGACAGCGTGGCTCTTGATCCAGATCATTCACTCATCAACTTCAAATACTTACAGTTGTGTTGTGCTGAACTCAGCCGTTCGATACATAATGTATAACTACCAACTATAAAACAATATCACACGTACCTCATCGAATCCAAAAGGTAGGGTTGACCAAGTTGGACGAGAATGACGCCTCTGCCAATCTGGTAACAAGTAAAGCTTTTCCTGCAGTTGTACAGTTCTCCAGTCCTCCAGTCGTACAATGAGTTCTGACTTGCGCAAAATCCTTCAATGACTGATGCACTCTCTTTGACGGTCGCAACGTTGTGGGATGGACCTAAGCAATAACGAAATCAAGTTGGTGTTTGGAACTCACAAGATTCAGCCAAACCCTAGGAATTAATCATTTGTAGCGGAAAGTGGAGTAAAAAATGTACGAAGAGGAGCATAGTTTGAGAGTTCAGATAAATCAATAATCCAGTACGGAATGAAAACTTATTGATAATGGGCACAGCCAGGACCAAACTCACATTTATTTGGTTTATTCGGAAACTGTTCGGAGACTATTCCGACCAGCCGTTCGTTCACAATGAGGGTTGATAGGGAGAGCCAATAAAAAATCGTCAACATGAAAAAAGTTGGTTAAATCATTATTGGGTGCAACTAAACCAGCCAGAACGTATAGAATCAGTAACTAGGAGACGTGAGCGATATTAGCGCTCAGCATCAAAACATAAACGTGGCCAACAGCAAAGGTTTAGGGAATATTGGCGACATTTTGAAGGTAAGTAGTTGCTCTTTCAGCAAAATTTGATTTTTCACAGTCAGTAATGTTCACTGAAGTAGATTCAATGATTTTGCTCAATAGTATAAAGATAATGAACAAGAAATCTATGAAGACAACTCAAGGTAATTAATTGTTTGAGAAGATTGATTGGAAAATTATTAAGTTTGGGAAACTCAACACCTCTTTACAACAAGGCCTAATCCTCAGCAAGGCGAAATTAACATCGCCTACGCCAGGACAACCTCAAGTCAACATGGCCCAAGTCCCGACAATCTTAATCTAACATGGCCTAAGCTTGGTACATTATCTTGGTAGATAATTGAAAATTGATGGTTTCAACTATTTGAACACAATCAGAGGAGTGCCTGGTTGATACCAGAGATCCCCAACAGGCGAAAATACTGATGATTACGGAACGAATAAAGTTTTGTCTCTCCTGAAAACTGGGAAATTTTGACTTAGGCCATATTAGACCTATTTGCCGACCAATTTGCCTCCGGCCACGTGCTAGATTCCGGGGCCCTCACTTTTCACCCGCCTATTGATTTCGTTCCCTTGAGAGTTCTCGTGCTGCCCTTGAAGGCGATTTTCGCATCTGGTCTCAATACATCCAAGGGAATGGGCGGCGCATTATGGGCCCAGATGGAGTATCACCAATTCTTCTTCGCTCCTATGCTTCCTCTCTTGCTGTTCTGCACAACTCGTCCATGTCTACTGGAAGGTTCCCCGCTTGTTCAAGGAGCTCGTACGTCACTCCCATTTTCAAGAAAGGTATGAGTTCGACGCCAGTAAGTACAGACCGATTTGCTGTATGTCTACCGTCTCCAAGATTTTTGAGAAGATCATCGTTGAGCGTGTCACTCCACTCTTTTCATCCCAATTTGTTGTTAAACAACATGGCTTTGTGCGCAGGCGTTCGACTGTAACGAACCTGCTCTCCTTCCAGGAGTACACTCTTCAGGCGTTTGAGGCAGGCGCTCAGGTTGACATGATTTCCACTGACTTTGCTAAAGCATTTGACACATTACCTCATGGCATCATTTCTCGAGTCTAGGCGTGTTTGGCTGCTTCCTGGATTGACGGGAAGGTAGTGTGTCCTGTCAAGGCCTTTTGTGGCCACAATGGGTGTCCCCAAAGGCTCCCATTTAGACGACTTTCTGATCTTTGCCGATAACCTAAAGTTAATTTGCCGTGTTGAGTCTCTGTCCAACTGTCGACTTCTTCAAGAGAGCCTAAACCGTTTGCTGGCGTGGTGTGCCGCGAATGGCCTTAAAACGTAAGCCCATCGAAGTGCTCCAAGATGTCTTTTGCGAAGTGCATCATGAATACTTCACTGGAGAGTGTCGTCGATCTCGGTACATTCTTGGATCATCAGGTCACCATCAATAGCCACATAGCTGGGGTAGCTGAGGGCATCTTGTGCTCACGGATTTTTGAGGCGCAGTGATCCTGAGTTTGAATGTGTCCCTACCATATTCACCCTTTATCTCGTCCTTGGTTTAAAGCCCCTTCTGCCAATGCCAAGCCGACCAATTGGAGCAAGCGCATCGAGCCTTCTTGGTATTTAAACTTCATATCCCATGGGATGAGCTCGGTTATGCGGGGCTGGGTACTAGGCTGGAGCTCCTATCGCCATCGGATCGACGCTTCATCGCCGACATCTCTCTTCTCCATGGTCTCTTGTCTGGTCGCCTGGATACGCCCCTTCTCCTGCTTGGCATTGGCCTACGCCCCCCTCGTCAGGGTTCTCGATCTGTGGAACCGCCACAAATTACCTCCAGCATCGCCCTCTCTCTCGACTACCTCAATTGTCCAATTTCCTTGCACCTAACTTTCCCGCCGTCGACTTGTTCCACCAGCCTCTCTGTTCTGTCAAGTCGAGCCTGCGTGGTCTTCCCCTCTAATCCGCCCACCTCACAATATCACGACACTATGATCAATTTGATTTAGCTTCTCTAAAATATGAAAATTGAGCTTAATTTAATTAACTAAAACTACAAATTATTCATCTATTTTTTGTGAGCATACATGATTATTTATGGGCAATAGTGAAAGGAAACTTACTAACTATTCCGTTGACGAGCGTCAAAGGTTTGTTGGTGTACATAACTTCGAATTCGACAACATAAAAGGCAGTGTTGACGGTGTTATGCGTTCCAACGATCCTGATGTATTTGACAACTCTTGGTTCAAAATAAAGTTTCTGCCAAGATCTACAGAAGTAGTTGGTGTGGTCGACAACTCTCACCCAGTCTTTTTTATCCACTGAGACTTCAATATAGTAGCAGTAAGACCTGTGTGAAAATGTAATTATGAATAATGGGTTAATTTGAAAAATAACCATATTATCAGTGAGTGAGTTGGATTAGGTAAGGTGGATAAAAATGACAGGAATGTAAGCAATAAGATTGTCAACCAGATATAAACTGAGCCCGATTCGCTATGGTATTTCCCGCTAGGGGCTTCTGGTAACAGCCTCAACAAAAATACAAATTGCTCGGTATCACACCACCTTCCTTACCCAAGTTCAATTGTTAAAGTGTGTAGTATTCACAATCGTCCCTAGATATCTTAGAAAAGCACAGACGTATAAATCATACAGGTCTCCTAATGATAGGCGGTAATGAATTAGAGTGGATACTAGAATAATGGACAACTTCCATAGGTCGACATTCACGTTCAGACCCTCAAAATTGGATTTAGTTCCCTTAAAATCCAACTAGGATTTGGGTGGAAGGTCAAAATGTGTTCTTCTCCTGAGGGTCTGATCGAATATTGCCTTAAAACTGTTCACGTGATCAGAGAAGAAAAATGAAACAACTATGGATGTTCGAGGTGTTACACAAGAGGTTTACTAGGAGGAGCACAACCAACCTTAGGTCTTTATCCCAGAGAAGCATGCGAATATGATTCACCCAACACTGAGTGCCCAGCTTGATAATGATACTGTCGCCCACATCATTGACCAAATAACCAGCATATTTCATTTCTCCTTGGTGGATTTCGGTCCCCCATCGTGGGTCAGCCATGTTAATGTTAACATCTGCAAGTAGAAGATCATGAACATTGTCAAGTGAAGCCAAACCATCCCTCAGTCTAATGACTATAATACTGTTGTATCAACACTACAAGAACATATCAATCTTACTTAATGTTCCTCGGTGCCGAAGGGTGCTGTTACGACAAGCTGTTTGCTGTTCCAACGCATCCAGGATCCTCTCAGAGGACACAAGACCTGATGGCCTAACAATACCGCGTATATCTTCAAAGCTCATCAATTCAAATCGAACGGCAGATAAAACGCTTTCCAAATCAGGAGATCCCTTCAGGTTGTTAGCGTTAGCCCAACCCATCACTGTCTCAAAAATCTTGACTTCAGGAGCATAGAACGAATCCCTCTCGATGATTTCCTTCAGTCCTTCCTACAGTTCAATAAATACATTTTAAATTGTAGTTCCAACTGTGTATTCTTGTCTTTGTAGATTACGAAATAGTACACCCTAGACGCCCAACCCTCATTTCCTTCCATAATGTGGCCATCGGCGCTATGTACACTTGTATAGAATTCATGTTACTGCAGTTAGGTACTACTTGTGCAGTTGCTATACTCGGACATGTTGAAATATTGACACGATAAAGTACTCAAGCGGTTCGAGTTATTGGCGTAATTCTATAAAATTCAAAGTTGCCTGTAATATCTTGATGCAAATGAAACATCGCCTTATTGAAAGATCACCTAGGGGGTCCACAATGATGCCTAGAACGCGCCGCGAGGTCACCCCATTGGGAAGCTCCTGCAGGAGGTGAAACCACTGGCAAAGTCCCCTTGTCTGGCTGAGTGAGCCAGTACATCATCCAATACAGCGTCAGTTTCCATTAAGGAGGCAGCCACTGCATCCTGAGACGAGGGATCAGTAGATGAGCCCCCAGCTGCTCCTCGTGTTTGATCCAGCACATAGCAAGGGACAGTACAAACACTTTAAGACACGTGGACCCAAAATATTGGTGCTAAAACCTACCTGTTACCTTGATTCCCATAATTGCACAATTGTTAAACTGGTAAAAAAAAGAGCTGGGTGGCGCTGAACTGCCCGGGGGCAGAGAACGAAGTCACTCTCATGTGGGTACCAGGACAGACTAGAGTGGAAGGTAAAGTGCGAGCAGATGGTATGGCAAGAAAAGGGGCCTCCACAGCATTTCTGGGGCTGGAGCCAGTCTTGGGTATTGCAAAATGTTCGGTTGGATCCTCCTTGGGAGAATGGGTGAGAGAAGGGCTTAGGAGGCATTGAGAAGACATTCTGGCACAAAGTTTTGGGAAGTTGACAATGGCAGCACCTTGCAGGAGAAGGACCTCAGAAGCACTGGAGCTGCCAAGACCCCTGAGACTCCTGGTGGCGATAATGCTCAGGCGCTTCTGGATCCGTTGTGCAGACTTTGCAGAGAGGAGGACGAAACTGCGCCTCGTCTCCTCTTTGAGAGTCCAGCACTTGAAGCTCAACGATACAGAATCTTCAGGTCTGTAGTGCCATAAGTGATAGTGGGGATCATCAGTAAGAAAACGAGTATTAAATACTCTTGTTTTCAAATTTTGAAAAAAATCGTCTATTTCCACTGAAATATGAGTATACTGTTAGATAGGATTTGTAACAAAGCAATACTGAACATGGTTCAATCACTGGAACCTGTCAAACAGTGTACTCATATTTCAGTGGAAATAGACGATTTTTTCAATTACTCTTGTTTTCTTAACATGGGTTTCCAAGATTTCGTTTGACGGTGCTGTGATTGCCCAAAATGACGAAAGGCTAAAACCAAACCATAGATCTTTAACCACACCTGCACCACATGCAGACCGTGTCCTATATCTGTCAAACTGGGAAGGAAAATTTATTGAAGAAATCTATACTGGCTCAGGCAAGCCGGTGGGTAGGTATAATAACGATATCTGGATCTCGACCACTTCAACAATAAACTATGGTGGGGGATCTTGAGGGTTGGTCATCAATTGAAAGCTCTTCACGCCAACGTTTCGCTTTATTTATAAAGCATCATCAGGGCTAAAACGGTAACACTCACTACGTTAGGGATTGAAAAAGGGACCCTCAGTCAAAATACAAAATCAAACTTATTTCTACGATCCATTTGAAGGCTTCAACAGCAATATCAGAATATTACAATAGTAGAATGTATTGAACAGCAATATTAGAATAAGGTAATTAATAATGATGTTTTGAACCAATAAGTATGTAACAGCAATATTAGAATTAGGTAATAAATATAATGTATAACTACCGAGAGTGATAACTGATTGTGGTATTAGGAATATGTTTGAATTTCCCTCTACATTCCAGGAGGAAGTGTTCCATGGGTAGGTAGTAAGAATTGTAAGATCCATGCATAAGAATATCCATGTTAATTATATTAGTAGCACTGCGTTATTTCCAGTCGTAGTCACTCGTTAGTCCGTACAACGATAATGTATGTAAACGATGTCAGTTGTCGGTTTGTTTTATTCTATAAGTAAGTACAGTCATAATGTGTGCATACACTAGTCATACTCGTAGAATGAGATGTACCTACATTCTACTCTCATCAAGGTATGTACTTACCAACTACCGTTTACATCTTTTTACAGCACCTAATTTACATCTTTTTCCATCTGTTTACTCTTTAATCTTTTCAATCCCTAACCTAGTGGTTGTTACCGTTTTAGCCCTGATGATGCTTTATAAATAACGCGAAACGTTGGCGTGAAGAGCTTTCAATTGATGACCAACTCTCAACCATAGTATAATAGTATATTATAATATTATACTATATATTATTATTATTAAATATATTATTATTATTATATATGATATACCTACCGGTGGTTAGGTATAATATAATATATCGATAGTGAACCTGCAAAACCGTGTAAGTGTCAATTTTGGCAAAAATAAGGTTTTGGGCTCTGCGGATAGAAAATCAGGTTGTTGATCCACTGAAATCGAGGTTCTGTGTCCTTCTCCCATAATCACTTCTCTATGCCTCGGTGCAATAACCTGTAAGTCCAAAGCCTTCCAGGAAGGTTGTAAAAACCGGTATGTCCTGGGTTTATCCTGAAAATTATTTTGGATTCATGGTTTAAGGTAAGTTCTCGTTTTTCTTTCCAATACTTTTGTGGTTGTGCATCTTCACTTGTACGTTAATGATTTCAAAAAGATGAAAAGCCAGAACTATGGCTGGGACTATGAAAAACAAGTCTCTGAAAAGTCACAGAGACTTACATGGTTTTTAGAGCCCAACAGGGGATTTGAGGAGCTCGACAGGTGGACTTACATGCTTTTACACCTAACTTGGACAAAACTTCTCAAGATCTCGTGGGGTTTTAAACTTCAAATCCAACAGTTTCCTATGAAAATTAGTTTTAAGGGAGGTAATAGTATGTTTTAGCACCAGCTTGTACAAAAAGTGAAACACTTGGTGTAATAGTATCGTCAAAACAGAGCACAGAATTGAAGGCTTAAGGGGGACATACGAGGATTTGCAGGGCATAGTTCTTCGGATTTACACGGTTTTACCATGGGGGAATTAAAAAAAAAACCCTAAAGTTTCATTTCAGACTCATTTTTTTATTATTAGGTAGGTACCTACAAATTTGTGAACCATCATTATGCCTTTTTTTCCACAGCTGCTTGAAGAAAATGAATATTCCCAAGAAGAAATTTATTGCAAGAAGTCGGGCTGAGCTGATCATGGCCCGGTTGAAGCCCGTTCAAAGTTCGGCGACGTCCACAGGTTTTGCAGCTCCTACTGTGACCAAAGATACTGTAAGTGTGGGACGACTCGTACTACTTGAAAACTCTTCAGAGGAAAGGTCGGACAATTATAACACTGAGGTAACCAATGAACAACTTCTATCAATGGCTGATAATTTTTTATATGGAGTGGGCATCAACGAAGACCCCATGGGTATGGCTGTTGTGACCAACGAATATCCTGATTTTGTAGAACATTACGTCGACAATACTTTCCAAGATCCCATGGAAGTACAGGACGACGTACTTCCCGAGGAAGACGCTTTCATTCAGGAAGATTTCATCATCAGTAGCAATCAGGATCCTCCCACTTGTATCTTGGAGGGTATTGACAAACATGACCAAGAAGCAGCTGAACCCTCTGACGATGGTAGTTCTTATGAGCCAGGTGAAGAATCAGTAGATGATGATGGCAGTGAATCCGAAATGGAAGGACAAGCTCAGCAAGCCCCTCAACCAACTGAACCCCATCCTGAGGCACCGTCTCAACAGCTGATGACCCGTGAGCTGCTGAACAAACCTGACGATTCTACTGGTAGTGCAAGGATGAAAGAAAAGCAGCGTCGAGCTGAAGGAAAGGCGTACAAAGGGCTCAAGAAGGTGGAAGAAACAGGAAAATGGTTGCATGTTCCTCGCCCCGCAAAAGCTATGAAACCACCATGTGGCTGTAAGGGCAGTGCTTTGTATAAAAAGTTGAGCTGTAGAGAATTCGACGAGACATCGCGAATTGCCTTATTCAAGGATTTTTGGGGGAAAAAATCTTGGGGAGAAAAGAAAACTTTAGTTGCAGCAATGATAGACCTAGATACTGCTAAAAATACGAAAAACCGTAGAAATGAAAATGAAAGCAGGCGATCGAATTCCTTATTTTACCACCTGAAGAAGAACAACAGACAAATGAGGGTGTGCAAGAAAATGTTCCTAAATACTCTTGCAATCAGCGATTGGTTCGCCGTGTCTTGTATACCAAAGAACTCCCTAGAAACGAGAGCTGAATGCCAGGAAAGCGACGACAAGGAGGGTAATCCAGCCCCACGCAGAGGTAATCGCAAGGCCCGTATCACACCCATAATTGCCGCAAAAATGAATAATGTTCGCCAGTTCTTAACATCGTTGCCCCAAATGGAGTCACACTACTGCCGCAGAGATACCAAAAAACTGTACCTGGAACCAATTTTCCAAACAAAATCCGAGGTTTATGATTTGTATGAGCAGGAAACAAAAAAACAAGGCATGGAGGTTGTCACCATTAAAACCTTCTACCAGGAATTCAGCCGTATGAACTTGTCCATTTACAATCCAAGGAAAGACCAGTGCGACACGTGTGTAGGTTTCAGGGAAGGGAACATTGCCAAAGCAATTTATGACGAACATCAGCACCAAAAAGAGCTTGCCCGAGCAGAGATGATCAATGACAACAGCAGCTCTAATGCCGTATTCACTATGGATCTTGAAGGAGTGTTGATGAGTCCACGCTTGATGGCCTCAGCCCAATATTATAAGATGAAGTTGTGCGTGCACAACTTCACCATTTTTGCCAACAGGTCAAAAGACGTAAAATGCTATTTGTGGCACGAAGGTGAGGGAGGAGTAACATCGAACGAATTTGTTTCGATTATTGTGAGTTTCCTTAAAGATCAGCAGGAACACCTTCAGCCTGGCCAAGACATAATCCTTTGGAGCGATGGGTGTGGCTATCAGAATCGCAATGTTAATCTTGCGAATGCACTTTCTCATCTGAGCCAACAAATGAATGTGACCATAGTTCAGAAATTTTTGGAGCGGGGTCATACTCAGATGACATGCGATTCAATCCATGCCCACATCGAAAAAAAACTGAAAAATAAACTTGTATACACCCCAGCTGGTTACATTGAAATAATTGAGAATGCGCGAAAACATCCTTATCCATACGTCGTTGAATACTTGGATCACAAATTTTTCAAGGACTATTCATCAATCGGTCCATACACCTCCATTCGGCCTGGGAAGAAAGCTGGTGATCCAACTGTTATGGACATTCGTGCCATCAGATATAGCCCTTCAGGTGAGCTGTTCTACAAGCTGCGTTTCGACCACGAATGGAGTCTCCTGGAACTGAGGAAAAGAAGGGGATCATCAGGAGACGTCACTCCACTGTTCAAAACGATGCCAAAAATAAAGCGTGACAAATTCGATCATCTTCAACAGCTCAAGCAATCCATACCTCCTGACTACCACAGCTTTTATGACAACCTTTAGTATTAGCCGTCTCAACTACAGTACCCTTGCAGCCTTCTTGTACTTACCAAACGTTCCTCTTACATTTAGGATTAGGGGGTTGACTTAACTTTAACCAGAAGACTGAAAGTGGACTTAAAATGACACTGTGATTTTAAAATAAGTTAAGCCTATTTTTTGTGTTACCGGCGTATAATAATTAGGTATCTTGAGGGTTTTTCAAGAGTCCAACTTTCGTTGAAAATTTACATGGGGTTTATTTAGTTTACGCATCAAGATAGTTTTATTGAGGTAATTTTAACTTGATTACGATCTCTCTGTCTTGAATGTAATAAATTATGCCCGAGCCAAATTATTAATTAGGTAGGTAATTAAGGTTTTTTTTGTAAACTTGAATGTATTGTGATCTTAAAATTAGGCATTTTGAAGTTACCTGAGCCTAATAATTAGGTATCTTAAAGTCTTTTCCACGAGTTCAGCGTTCGTGAACAACCTACCTTAAGTCCACAACATGTTTTACACGTTGAAGTTGCCATGAAACAAGAATAAAAATAGTTTTAGAGCTTTTGGTTTTTCATTTCAAGTAGATCCTATCACCGTTCAAAACTTCGTAAGTCCAACTCAGTTCCTGACCAAATACACGTAAGTCCTAAATAAAATGAAAATTATCATGAAGCCTTCAAGAATGGCATGGAAGGAAGTTGGTAACTAAGTTGCAGAGTTGTCTTAATTTATTCAAACAATTGTTGGAGTGATATTTTTAGTTTTGGGTGAACCCTGAAGTTTTTTCACTCTCCTGTAAAATTGTCGAAAACGTACATACATGGTTTTGCAGGTTCACTATCGATATAAACTTTAACTTTAAATTTAAACTTTTCACAACCCAAGGTCAATAGGAAGGGGTTCAAAAGGAATGTTGAAATCGTCATACCTCGAAAGTTTTAAACAGAACGGTATAGTTTTCCGTTCCAATATGAATATACTACTGTAAGAGGAGTGTTGTGGTCGCTGTCTTGTGGCCTTTGTAAAGACTAACTTACCGGTGAAAGTTGAAGAAATTCTTTTGTTGAAGCCAGTAAGATGGGAGGAATATTTTGGTCGATAAAGAACATACAATGTTCTGTCAGCGTTTTGAGTTGGTAGAGCTTCGCCTTATCATAAATTGAGAAGACATTCTGAGTAGAGAGCGACTTGAAGAAATAATCGCAAATGGATTTCTCAAGGTTTTGAAACCCATATTGATGAGCCAAGCCCAAGGTATCCAAGATTACATCTTCCTACGTAATACAGAGTAAGAAATTAAAAAAAAAAAATAGAAATTACAATTTTGCAAACAGGTACTTATAGATCTAATCCCTCTGACAATGGAGAATATCCGTAACTGCATAGCCCAACAATCGCCTGGGTAGGGCCCTCCTAGTCCAGTCTAGATCTACATTTGTGGTTGCAGCAGGTCAGGTCGTTATGATTTGTTATATGATGTAAGGAACCAGAGTACAATAGTAAGAAACCCGAAAAGCAGCTTGTAATGACCTGCGCGATCGGATTTACAACATTAGTTCTCGACAAACGGCTCTTCAATACAGACCTAATTTCACAAAAAGTGAAAAACTTTCAATATGGTCTTTTGTTCTGTGGAACATCTTCAAAAACTCTGCAAATTCTTGACACAACGGTTCATTATCTTCTTTGTACAGATCACCCTTCTGTCTAGATCACTAGGTCTAAATGTCTAGATCCTAAATGTTAGATTAATTATTATTATGAATTATCACTAATTATTAATAATTTTATCAAGTACCTAGTGAAAATTATTATAATTTATTGTTAGGTATTAATCAAGTGTATTTATTATTAATAATTATTATTATTAATTATGATTAATTAATACCATATAATTCTGAGGTTTTTAATACTACGTCGGTATTAATTTTTCTATAAAAGAAGTACCTACCAACAAACATTCGAAATTACCTTCATTTCCGTAGCACGAAACGCACCTCAGAACAACAAACTCGCCATATGATGTTCCAAAGAGCTTGTTAGTATGAAAATGGATCTGTATTTCAACAGTTTGAGTCACGATCGTGTTGTGAGGCACAATCTTTGAGCCGTCATTGTGAACGAACGGCTGGTCGTACACAGCTGCGGATGGTCTTAAAAAATTCTACGGAACAAACTCTATCTAAATATGAAATAAAAAACATACCGTTCTATATGAATTTTTCGAGATATGAGATTTTCAAATTTTCAAAATTCGTTTTGAACCCCTTCCCCTTGACCTAGGGTTATGAAAAGTTTCGAGGATCATTGTGGGGCTGGTCCAAACCCAGAAACCAAATTTCGTAAATTTAGCTCAACGTTAACTGGGCAAAGTGGCGCGGACGGCGGACGGCGTACGGCGGACGGACGGATTTTTTTTCATTCGATTTTCTGAATCTACGTATATCTTGAAACGTAAACCAACAAATTTTGAGGGGGGGTTAAAAAAATTTTTTCTTTGGGCGATTCCAATGGTTCATTATCGAAGATAATAAACCAAAATACGACTCTAACGTTCAATTTCATATGGAAGGAAGTTGTAATAAATGTAATTAGCTTTAGCCCACATTGGTATCTGTTGGCCCAGCAGTTCTCTAAATAACGGCAGATAAACAAAAAGAGATATGTTTGTACAGAGCTGTAAGGGTCAGGGGAAAGAACGTACAAACTCATTTTTTTCAAAATTGAGATATTGGTATCATTGGATTCAGGGTGGGTGAATAACTATACCATGTTCCGGTTCATACATTATGTTACCTTCAATCAACATCATGGACTTGAGAAAGTTAGTTTCATTTCCAGTACGTGGACACTGTTACGTAGAATGCGACAAAAACGTCGGATTATGGAACATGAAGAAGGAAATGGAAATACCTAACAATTTCGAAGATATGGTAAAGTCAAGGCGAAGTGAACCATCCCCATTAATTGTGGTCAACGTCAAACAGAAGATGCTGCTGGACTGGACCTCATTGTTGGTTTCAATTTATGTAAAAAAGTGTCCATTTCAAACTCAACCCATTAAAATCATTAGTTCATTGTCCAAACACTGTCGCCTCATATTTTATTGGACCAACTTACTTTGGTGTGTGGTGATTCTACTCAGTTAATGATTATAATTCGAATCACACCTGTTTCAATCCCAACCCATAATTTCTTACTTTTGAGAATTCTTTTACTTTGCCGAATAAAGCCTAACTTCTAGGTAAACTGCTTTATCATTACAATTTATTCGGCAAAGTGTCACGTAAATAATGGATAGACTACTGAAACCAGAGCGCTTTGAGGAGGACCATACATCTGCTTCTGCAAAAGAGGCATGGCTCCATTGGAAAACTACTTTCGCCAACTTCATTGCTTCAGTAAGGGATTTAGACGAAACTGGTAAGCTACACCTTCTGATCAATTACGTAGCGCCGAGTATCTTTCGTTACATCAACACTTGTGTGACGTATACCTCGGCTATTGAAGTCCTAGACAGTCTCTATGTGAAACCGGTCAACGAAGTGTTTGCTCGCCACAGACGTTTCTCCCGTACCCAACAACCTGGTGAATCTCTTGACCGATTTCTTGTTGCCCTCAAGGAATTAGGAAAAGAGTGCGACTTCAAGGCCGTAACCTCAGAGACTAATCAAAATGATTATATCAGGGATGCATATATTCGTGGTATGACATCCTCTCAAATACGATTACGCCTACTAGAAAACACTACCCTTACACTGGAACAGGCTCACACGGGGGCTCGAGTTGGCTCAACAACAGTCCAGTTCTTTTCCTTCGCCTCAGCTTAGTGCCTGCGGAGCGGTGGAGGAACCAAAGGTCGAAACTACACAACCCCTTCAAGTAGCCTCTAGTTCTCATAAGCCTAGGAAATGTTATTTCTGTGGCTCAAACATACATCCTCGTTCAATTTGTCCAGCACGTAATTCAAAATGTCAAGCTTGTGACAAAATAGGACATTTTTCCAAGGTATGCCTGTCTCGTAGTCGCGACAACTCTGTCAAAAACACATCAGCTCATATTTGCACCTGCAATGTTATCGCGAGTTCAACCTCCTACAGCAACTGCCCATCCAAAGCCATAACTCCAGTTGTCATCAACGGCTTAAGCTTCAATGCACTGGTAGACACTGGAAGTTTACTTAGTTTTCTGAGTGACTTAGTTGTCGAGAAATGCAATCTTCCTATTGAAAAGAGTAGCGAAACTGTCTCTATGGCTTCTTCTTCCCTAACGGCAACTATCGATGGTTACTGCCATGTGTATGTGGACATCGAGCTGCTAGGAACAAAAACAAGAGGGTGTAAAATGTTTATCATGAAAAACCTTTGCTCGGATGTTCTCATAGGACATGACCTGTTAAAACAACACTCGTCGTTAACAATCTCCTTTGGAGGGCGCAGGACCGCTCTTCACATTTGCAGCGTATTGGCAGCAACTATTTCCCCAGTGTCACTCTTTGCTAATCATTCACCAGACTGCAAACCTATAACTACCAAATCTCGGCGCCACTCCACAGACGCCCAGAACTTCATTGCATCTGAGGTACATAAACTTCTCAACTTATTGGGATATACCATTTCTAATCAAAAAATCAAGCCAGACCCCGAACGTTTGAAACCGCTGCTAGCTCTTCCTGTACCAGATGACACACAGTCACTGCAAAGAATTATTGGCATATTCTCTCATTACTCCACATGTATATCTAACTTCTCCGCTAAAATCAGACCACTCACACACTCAAACCAATTTCCGTTACCCAATACTGCTGTTGCTGCGTTTCTTAAACTAAAAAACGACCTACTCCACTTTGTAGTGGTGGCGATTGACGACAACGTTCCGTTTCGTGTCGAGACTGATGCGTCAGACTTTGCTATAGCTGCTACTTTAACACAATCTGGACGACCTGAAGCGTTCTTCTCCCGCACTCTTTCGCCAAGTGAACAACAGCACTCTTCAGTCGAGAAGGAAGCATATGCCATAATAGAGTCCGTTCACCACTGGCGTAATTTTCTCCTAGGTCGACATTTCCAAATTTTGACGGATCAACGTTCAGTGTCCTTTATGTTTAACATGTCCCATACCAAGAAAATAAAAAATGAAAAAATCATGCAATGGCGACTTGAATTATCATGCTACACATTTGATATCATTTACCGACCTGGTACTGAGAACCGAGCAGCTGACACACTATCTAGGATCAATCCTTCGACCGAAACACGAGTGACCTGCTCCTTTGTGACCAATACAAATCATACTAGTCGGTTAGATCTAAAAACGCTCCATGAAACACTTTGCCACCCAGGTACTACAAGAATGGCTCACTGGGTTCGCAGCAAAAACTTGCCTTTTTCAATTGACGAAATAAGAAGAGTGATCAACGCATGCCCAACCTATTCGGAGGTCGAGCCCAGGTTCGGAAATCGGCACTCTCATAAAGGCTCAATGTAGATTTCAAAGGACCGCTTCCTTCAACACCTAAGGGACACGGCTACTTACCAACAGTGATAGACGAGTATTCGCGATTTCCATTTGCATACCCCTGTAATGACATGACAGCAAGTACAATCATCAAACATTTTTCTGAATTGTTCTCCACCTGCCTTGTTACGTCCACTCAGACCGAGGGCTAGTTTCATGTCTGATGAGCTGAGATGCTTTTTACACTCTAACGGCGTAGCCACCACTCCTTACAATCCCGAAGGTAATGGTCAGATTGAGCGGTACAACGGTGTAATATGGAAGGCAATTCAATTAGCACTACGCTCAAAAAATCTGAAACCAAACCAATGGATGATGGTGCTAAACGATGCATTGCATTCAATACGCTCATTACTTTGTACTTCTACCAATTCTACTCCTCATGACAGGATGTTTGTACACTCCCGCAGATCATGCCACGGTAGTTCACTTCCAACCTGGCTACTGACTCCAGGCAAAGTCTTCCTTAAACAGCACGTGCGTCACAGCAAGTACGATCCTCTGGTTGACGAAGTGGATCTGATAGAAGCGAACCCTGAGTATGCCTGGATAAAACTACCGGATGGACGGGAGATCACTGTTTCCCTGAAACATCTAGCACCCAGAGGATACATCATGCCCACTGAAAACAATCCAAATCTCGAACTGGACACAGACGCTGAACAACCAAACGTAGGGATTCTCAACGCTCAAGAAGTGGAGTAAACCGAATTGAGATCAGGCAGAGAAATAGAGGAAGACAGTACAACGCCAATACCACCTCCAATTGAATCTTTGGAAACTTCGATTAATATCGAAGAACACCAAGACGGCAGTCCTGTGAGACGTTCTACAAGAATTCGTCGTGAACCATCATATTTCAAAGACTTCGTCCTAAAATAGGGAGGGGGTGAATGTGGTGATTCTACTCAGTTAATGATTATAATTCCAATCACACATGTTTCAATCCAAACCCATAATTTCTTACTTTTATGAATTCTTTTACTTTGCCGAATAAAGCCTAACTTCTAGGTAAACTGCTTTATCATTACATGGTGCAATATTGCCTGACGTAATAAAGGAACCCAACAGAAGTCAATTGTCGGAAAGTCGGCTTTTCGAACTTCCCACTCCATGTTACAAACGTAAGTTTTACTGGACAATCTCATAATTACATATTTAGTAAATAACATTTAGGGTCGGTCGTTCACGTGAATCTTGGTGTTTGACGCACTCAAGAATTTATTTTTGTTATTCATTGCAGGTTTCCTCCCGATCCCTCGAGCGAAGTACAATGACATCAAAAGTTACATGAGATTTTGTGGTCCTGACGCAGTCCAGTTTTATTGTAAACTGCCCTACAAATGAGTTATTATAAGTTAACCTGTCTTGCGATCAAATACCTTATACTAATAAGACCTAATTTTACACCAATGTCATGCTTAGTTTTATTTGTTTCAGCCGACTTAGTTCGTTTATTCCGCTTTCAGAAGAGGTTTTGTCTACATTTTCTTGATTTTCAACAACTCAACTAATTGATATTAGCTAAGGGCTTGGGAGTCACTTTCTGATATGTTTGCCCGTCAATTCTTTGTTTGGTTTAATTTTTTTACGAAAGGTATGGGTTTTGTAAAAGTTTGGAACAACAAAATGTATTTTTCTCAATTTCAAGAAAAATTGACTTACTTAGTTCGTTCTTTCCCCTGACAGTTCAAATGTTTAATTCATCATTTATATAAATATATAAATTATATAACATAGAACAGAACAATGATCTGGACAGAAGGGTGATCTCTATACTGAAGATACTCTTACTAAACCATTGTCCAAGATTTTTTAATCAGGGAAACAATTTTCTTTGTACGCACTGGTTTTGACAAAAATACCCTACCTTTAGACCAGATAATGACAGCGTTCCAGTGTAAATGTACTGCAGAAGCGCTTTGAAGGATGCAATGTTAGCTCCAACTATCTCCACTTCGGTTTGGGTGGACTCCCTCATTCCCCCATAGAGCAACGCCCTGGAAAACAGAATCCAGACAATAAAAAACAAATAAAAGTTGAGATAAGTAAGCAGTGTTTTAGGCAGCTATGTTCAACTACCTACTCGGCTAGCATAGAGGACGTCAGATATCAGGATCAGCCTTCGGTTATTCACTTGAATTAGGTACTGGTCCCATATCGCTTATTGTAGATGCAAATGACATCATACACCGATACCCAGAAAAATATTTCAAGCGCTTGTAACTATATAATATCCTTTTGCGGTCGTAGTGCATGTGTCACATGCAGCCTGACTGGAGCTAACCTGATCGTCAGCCATTGCGGGTGTTAAAGGCTCTCCGGTCGTACTGCATGTGTCACATGCACTTGTTGTCCTTTTGATCTGGTCGTAGTGCATGTGTCACATGCAGCTTCAATATTTTCTTCTTGTTTCTTTCTACTCATCCAATAATTATTTATTGGCCATTTTTCCCCAACTAGAGTACCTAAGCAACTAATAACTTCAAAAATTGGCGTGGTGAAAAATTTGTTTGAGGCTTCTCCAGCGTTGAAAGTTATAGGTGACTCTCGTGGTAACCAGATGGGAAGCTCGAATTTCGGGCTTGTTGTCACTGATTTGTCAAACTAGGATGTCTAGGATTGTTGAAACAAACAAACAGAGTTGATCGGACCATTATAACCCGTAAAAAGAGTAAATTTTCAGACTAGTTTGAACTGCTTCACTATTTCACCTCATTTTATTTATTAAATTAGAATTATTTACGAAGGAATTTTCGAACTTTCAGTGTTTTGATCAGGCACAGTCACTCCTCTAGAATCGAAATCAGACGGAAAAACGTATAAAAGTTTGCTTAATTTGAACCACGAACAATTTTTCTGAGATGATATCAAAATTCTGAGATTCCTCAAAACACTGTGACGACCAGGCTAACTTATCATGTCAAACAGCGAGGCGACCAGAGTTCATCATGGCTGCCTGCATGTGACGCATGCAATACGGCCGCTACGCCTATTTCACCTCACCCACCATACGACTGCAAAAGGATATACATTATCCCCCCAAAAAACACTCCGTGTAAAAATCACCCCGCCTCGCAAATATCATTCTTCAGAGGCCGGAAAAAGTTATGATATCCACTTTCCCCGCCCGCCCTTTTCCTCATTAAGGAGCTAAGTATAGTGAAAAGCTTAACCACTTCACAAGCACCGTACCCCTTTCGAAATCTCCCCTTGGCGCTATTGCGAGACGTTTTTATTACTTCCACAAGCAACTGACTTGTGGAAGTAATAAAAACGTCTCGCAATAGCGCCAAGGGGAGATTTCGAAAGGGGTACGGTGCTTGTGAAGTGGTTAAGCTTTTCATTATACTTAGCTCCTTAATGAGGAAAAGGGCGGGCGGGGAAAGTGGATATCATAACTTTTTCCGGCCTCTGAAGAATGATATTTGCGAGGCGGGGTGATTTTTACACGGAGTGTTTTTTGGGGGGATATCACATCTTTTTGTTGTTGAAGTGGGTCATTTTATAAAGAAGGTCTATGCAAAATTTCAAGTCGATTGGTCCGGTTACCCAGGCTGTAGACTCGTCAAAGTTGCCAAAATTAGCCTAAATTTCAGTTTTTTGTTTCTAAAAGTTTTTGGGTTGAGATAATGGGTTAAACCTTTCAAAAGGCACTGTCTGATGTTGAAACGAAGCTCTGTGCAAAATTTCAAGTCAATCCGTGAAGGTGGAAATGCCTAACTGATTAAGGAGAAGAAGAACAGGTAAGGGTGATAAACCGGATTTTTGAAGTTATATAACTCGGCTCCCTTTAAAGATATCGACTTGAATCTTTCAAAAGGCACTTGCTACACTTAAAACGAAGCTCCGTGCAAAATTTCAAGTCAATCGGCGAAGGTGGAGAGGCTGTAGCCTTGACCGACTGCAAAAAGTAGAAAAACATGGTAATTGGTTTTTGAAGTTATATAACTCGGCTCCCTTTAGACCTAGCGACTTGAAACTTTCAGGGCTTTCTTCTATCCACACCATAAAGATCCATACCAAATTTCAAGTTGATCGGTCTACTAGGAGCCGAGATATGGCCATAATTAGCCTAAATTACCCTAAATTTAAGTTTTTTTGTCCCTAATTTTTTTTGGGTTGAGATAATTGCTTATTTCGTTCAAATGGCACTGAGCCATGCTATAAAGAAGGTGTGTAAAAAAATTCAAGTCGATTGGTCCTTTTACTCAGGCTGTAGACTCGTCAAAGTGGACAGAATTTTCCTAAGGTTTCTGTTCTTTTGTTTCTAAAACTTTTTTGGGTTGAGATAATGGGTTAAATCTTATATAAGGCTCTGTCTCAAGGTTAAATGAAGCTCTGTGCAAAATTTCAAGTCAATCGGTCAACGTGGAGAGGCTCCAGCCTTGCCTGTCTGAACAAGGAGAAGAAGAAGGAGAAGAAGAAGAAGGAGAAGAACAATCTAAGGCCCAAAAACCGGGTTTTTGAAGTTATGTAGCTCGGCTCCCTTTAGACCTATCGATTTGAAACTTTCAGGGCTTTCTAATATACACTCAAAGAAGACCCACACCAAATTTCAAGTTGATCGGTCAAATAGGAGCCGAGATATGGATACCTCGAAAACGCGTTTCGTGACGTCCGGTAAACATGACTCGGCATCGTTCGTTTTCTCAACTTCTTTGCTTGGCGGGGCGGAACGCTACCGCGTTCCTAGATCATATTATGATTGTAACTAAAGGTTTGAACAAAGAAAAGTTTAGAATTTTCGCTCATGGGAAAGGACAGAAGTTTAAGAGCTTAACCAGATCTTTTTTAATTTTGTGACAGTCTCATAATTAGACTGACTGGTGATGGAGCGGTACGGAGTAGGTAAGAAGAGAGGATGGAAATGGACTCATTTACCTACATCACTGAAGCCGCCACTCCAGCATAAGTGCTACGATTTCCCCACTAGTGTTAATTTGTTTCGGGAAGCTGATGGATGCTGGGAATTGGAAAAGGCTGATTTCTCACTTCGATGGCCATCGGAAGGTAACATTTCGATATTTGGTGAGGTATCGATGACGATATTTATCGTATAGCTCAGAATCGATACTTTTTGCAACCGATAGTAACGATCAAAAAAATCGGTTCCTGTAAATAGTGAAATTTACTCATGGAGGTAGTCAACTACTTTGTACAGCCATGCGACTAGTACAAAGCTCTACTAGTTCACCCACAACACTAAAACTCGGATTTTTTCAGTTGACTCAAGAATTTTGGAAATTTTGTATACATGGCATAAAAGAAAATATCTTCAGAAACTATCAGTTACTCAAGTATCGACACCCGATAATATCGGGCTATGCACTATCGATATTTTGATACTATAGACTACCTACTATCGATGGCCATCCCTACTTCGATTCACTTTACTTGATTTGCTCAGTCACCTACTGCTTCCATAAGATAGAACCTCATCGTCATCCTACCTCTTCGACAATCAGCATTCTTCAATCAACGGAAGGACGACTAAAGACGAATTCACCAACCACAATCTACAACTAGACAACGAGGACAATCAAAAGCTCGAGATCGCGGTTACGAATATTTCCCTAGCTCATGTTGGAGACGCATATTTCTACAATATTATACGTTTATTACTAACCACTCATCTTGTTGGATGTAGAAAGTCTCGTAGAAAGTCACAATTTCAATTGTCAGGAGAGAAGGGGTGGGGTGTTGTGGAATCAACTACATTCTTTAGCTGCAAACATCTTATCCATGATAAACTCATTCATACATCCAAAGGGCTGCCATTGGACGTATGAATCCACAGCATTCGTTGCAAATCAATGGCATACTTTTCAACCACTCGCAAGCTTTGTGAGTTTGTTGTACTGGTGCAGCACTGAACCCGAATTTCTCCAAAACAAAGAGAGCCTCATGTGATCGATTCGGTAAATTAATATCTTGGATACAAATGGGTAGGAGAACTCAGGAAATCCTTCAAAATCCCACCGAGTAATAAAAACCAAATATCAGTACTAAAAAATATTTTTCATAACTAAAAGAAGAGACGGGGTTTGACACCAAAACGCATGTAAGCATCATCACGTTCGATTATGACCAGATTCAAGGACATTATGTACCCTCCTTCGTGTCGTGGGAGAACTTCAATGTTGACCCATACCAAATAGAATCTGATATATTATATATCTATAATACCTA
The DNA here is from genome assembly GCA_963920205.1 of Stenodema calcarata. NCBI lineage: Eukaryota > Metazoa > Arthropoda > Insecta > Hemiptera > Miridae > Stenodema > Stenodema calcarata. The sequence goes on along the minus strand of OY986048.1, from coordinate 66,294,814 downwards.
TCGTAGGCGTCTACTTACCTAAAATATTCGCTCCTTGCAGCCAAAATAACTCTGTGTCCATTGAAGCTTTCTCCGTCTACTTTCAGGCAGACATCACTGTAGTCGCCGTTGGGATACAATGCTCCAATATCTTCAGATAGAAACTTCATATGATCGATCTCCACATGGTTGGGAGACGTATCGCCCATTTGGTGATTGCTGCTCATATTTTTCTAGAAAAGTGATGAAATTGATAAAGATACGCTAATATCGTAATAAATTTACCTAACATTGTCAATGAAGAGGTAGGTCCGATGTGAATGTCCATTTCGAGTAACGAATTCTTTCAAAACAAAAAAGGAAGGGTGACAACAAGAAGCTGATATTATACTACATCAACTGACATGACATGTCAGAAGCTGGTATTATACTACATCAACTGACATGTAATGTCATCTTGTTGTCGCCCTTCCTTTTTAGTTTTGAAGGAATTCGTTCCTCGAAATGGACATTCATGCCCGATATTCATGTGAGAAGTACGACTTGACGTGCAATTGAAATCGCGTAATGTCACTAGAGAGCTTACAACGTAGATCACAAGTTAGTTTCCCTTGCTTATTGGCCGCAATGATTGTACTTAAGTAAACAGGGATATTCGAATACTTACGTAAAACCATTCACATAATTCAAGCTAAAGTCAGATCGTGCACTATGTGGGATGGGTCAGAGATGGCTCGCGTTCATAAACCTAAACACACTTCAGGACCGTTTATAGATTCTCTAACGAATGACCAGAAACCTTTCCGATCGAGGTTCTAAATACGAATACCGCAGTATCCATTCGAGAATCCATCTTGATCCTAACTTGACATCTAGGTACCTAAAAAAATTAAATAGATAAAATTAAACAACATTGTTGTTGTTAATCTTCCTCTTCACTTTCTCGTGGAACACTGGTGGTGGAACGTAGTATCCACAGTGGGTGGAAGTAAGTATCCATGGTGTGGCGCGTGAGTTGTAGTATCCATGGCCAGGTCTCCAACTTTATTTCACTAGGTACCTACAGGTCTGTCAATCGAAGGGGGCTCCATGTAATTACGAAAAACAAGAGTACTTATTTGAAAAATCTAAAACTAAATGCTTGCATACGAGTCTGTAACACATTGGGACATTTTATGTCAATATTAATAATACCTATTCAATCCTAATAAACCGTTCAGTAACAAATTTATTTTTGATCAATTTGTTACTGAACAGTTACATATTAGGTCACCTACGTCTGTGCTTTGTACGTTGATTTCTTCGAGAGCAGTTGGGTCCGCGTGATGATGCGAATGACAGGACGGTGCTCCGACCTATGTAGTATTATTTTAATGAAAACAGAAATGTAGGTAACCACAACGTCAAGCAATTGATCACAAAACATGTTGCAGTGTTCACTATATCTATTTATAACATAAAAATATATAATATATTGACATAAATACCAAGAACAAATAGGTACCTACACAAATTGTAAAGGCTGCTTCGAATATCCTGAAAACGGACTGTAGTGAAATACGGTGTGGCCTTCAGGGTTGGTGCAATTTGCAAAGATCGCCCGCGCAAAATTATGGCTGTATTCTCATCGTCTGAAGCTGCAGATAATTTGATCAAAGCTGCAAAACCTGACAAAAGTCTCTCGCGAATCAGTTATGCAAAGATTGGCCATATTCTGCCATTCAATAATACACAAAATGTAAAACCAATGCTGTATGATGATAACTCACCAATAGGGTATATTTCTGATTGTAATGGGCCTAAATAAAGAACTTGATTATTTAAAAAAAAAAAAAAAAAAAGATTGGCCTAACGAAAACCTTACTTCCTTCCGGTCGGACTTGCTGAGACGCGTCAAAGAAAAGGCAAAGGAGAAGGGGTTCAAGTACGTCTGGTTGAAAAACTACATCGTGCACGTGAGGGAGGCAGATGGTGAGCGTGTTCAAACTATCAAGAACCTCGCCGACCTAGACCGTATGTAACAACGATTAAGTACAATACTACAACTTCAATTGGAATAAAACTATTTACAAGATTAACGATAATTTTCTGTTGAACATAACAAATAGGAATATTCAAGATCTTGATCATATGATGAGAGGTACTTTGCCTCTGTAAATGATTATTTGACACCAATTAGGAATCAACTTCGATTCACAATTTTTCACTTGAACATTAGAGGTTACAATGCTAATTTCTCTGAACTTTTGGCTTGGGCCGGAGATGGGATTTTCACCTATGATGTTATGGTTTTCACGGAAGCTCACTTACAAAACTCTCCCATTCCTACTAGAATTCCAGAGTATGATGGATCATATTAATAAAAATGATGGTGTTGTGATGTATGTAAAATCTGATATTAACACATTCAACCCGACGTGACGCGAATCCGCGTCATCCTTGCCAAGCCAAAACACCGGCATGACGCGGATCAGCGTCGTCGTTCTGTGTGTTTTAAAGGCGGCATTGAAAATAGCCGGACGGTGGGATAGTCTCCTAACTCTCAGGAAACCTTTGTTGGATTGTAAGCTTTCAGAGGGCATAGTTCGTTTTTTAGTCCCCCTCCACAAGTTTTCGAGTTACTGTGCCTTGAACGTCAGTCTGCTCCCTCAGCTCACCTGTTCACCCCAAAGTGTTATTTTTACTGTTTCTTTGCAATTTTTATCATTGTGATTGAGCCATTTCTACCAACAACAATGAGCCTAAGTCCAACCAGAAAGGTAAGTCCTTCATGTTATTCTATTATTTTGTTTTTTTCCGATGTCTCCAATGTATTTTCTGTTCAATCTCCTCATCCTGCATTCCTACTTGAATCCTTTGAAATTGCAGATATATTCAGATGAAGGAATTCGAACACTTCTCGATGATTTGTGTTCGGATAATGAGGAAGATACAATTGAGGTCATCGATATTTCGAGCTTTGCTGAGAAAAATAATAACTCATGCAATAACAATGAAGCTGTTCCTTCGCCATCTTGTAACTTATAACTCACTCTAATAAAGAGGTTCTTTGGAATTGCCGGTTTACTCAACTAAATTAAGATTTTTTTTAAAGATAGTCATGGAGAAATTCGTGAAAAAAGTAATACCTATGTCACAATAAAATCAGGATGGTCACGGTGCAACTTTTTTTTGAATTTCCAGATCCTACGTTAGAAGATCTTGAAGCTTCTTTGGGGTACCCTTCCCCACAGTTTAGACCACCTTTTATTGTTCCGACTGCGAAGATAACCCAGCCTTGTGCCTCGAATGTTTTAGGGAATTCCATTTTTAATAAAAAATTTTTATTAATAATTTTCATTACATGTAAACCTAAATTCCTTACTTCTTGTTCGTGCTTTCTGGAATAAATATTTTTAATGATCAAATGTGGACTAATTTGCTTACCATACTTCCAATCACCCACAGACTTTCTAATTAACCCGACGTGACGCGAATCCGCGTCATCCTTCCCAAGCCAAAACACCGGCATGACGCGGATCCGCGTCCATAATTAAATCACCTATAATTACGTTCCTATGCATGGAAGAATAATTTTTATCATAGTTGATGTGTTCCCACATCTCTAACATACTAAAAATGGAAAAAAATCAATTTCGGTTTTCTGGATTTTTCTGGTCCAAACCGATCGAGTTGAATGTGTTAACTGTACTGCAAAATCCGTTAATTTGCACAAAGCTACATGTATTCATTTTCGCTTAAAACCTAACTCAGAATTGTGCGATGTACTCGGTATATATAGAAATATCCTAGGCGACATCAAGCTATTTTCTGATGAGTTGGCTGATTTTCTATCCACTAAACGCGACGCTGACCATAGCTTTGTTATCGGTGATTTGAATATAAACACTTTGAATAACGCCGATCCGGATGTTCTGTACTATAGCTTGTCATTGGCTGAAATGGGATTTCGATCTTTAATTAATAAACCCACTAGAGTGCAGGGAGTTTCCGCCACTTGCATAGATCATATTTTTTATCGAAGTAAAACTCAAGAAATGAATTCAGGAATTTTAGAGTGCCATATTACTGATCATTACGCAGTTTCATGCTCAATGAAGAATACAAATAATGAGAAGGACAACATTAGCTTACAGTATCGTACTAGAATTGATTATACAAGATTAGACCAAAAAATTAATACTTATAATTGGGAAGAAATAACAAAGTTATCAGACGTGAATGAGGCTGTCACTCATGTCATCACCTGCTTGAATGAATTTCTTAGGTGTGCTTCGGACCGGGGAGTCGTTATTCCTCATTCAAAACAAAAACTGACTCCATGGATGACTAATGGTATCCTTTGCGCGATTCGAAATAGAGATAAACTGTGTAAACAACTAAAGAAACAGCCATTCAATTCTGCCATTCAAGCCCGGATAAAATATTATCGCAATACAATCAACAAATTGAGAAATATAGCAAAAGATGATTATTTTAAACACAAATTCAAGGATGCTAACGGACCAAAGGACATTTTGAAAATTACAAACGAAGAAGTTCTGGGTAAATTTCTTAATAATAGTTCAATTAATAAACTAATAATCGAGACTGCTGAACTGTTGAATATTGATAATTCCCTTGCTAAAAAGAAATGGCTGAAAATTTTAACGCGTTCTCAAACAAAATTCGCACAGTTCTCAAACAAAATTCAAATTTAACTTAATTACAACATGTGAGCTGGAAAAAATTATTTCGAGCATTTTTTTTTTTTTTTTTTTTTTTTTTTTTTTTCATGCGTTTATTCAGATAATATAACAACTAGTTACATTGATAAATCAGGTAACTATCTAGCTATTTAGTTCACAAATGTTAACACTTTTTGCGGTGAGAGCTCATTAACTTTTACCGCACTTGAACTGCACGTCACTCATTGTCAGCACAGAAGGTCCAGGGGCTTGGTTCTCTTCAGGCGTCGAATTTGTTGTGAGTTGTCTAGTAGCTGGATAGCAGCCGGATTTGGATGTTTAAGAAGCCTGCGCTCATATCCCATAGCTAGCTTCTTTATGACATCGGTGACTGTCTCCACTTGGAGGTCTTTGTGGAGGTCATCATTCCTTACATACCAAGGAGCGTTTACTATGCTCCTCAGAACCTTATTCTGAAATGTTTGTATAATTTTGATATTCGTCTTAGCTGTGCAACCCCACAGCTGGATGCCATAGGTCCAAATGGGCATTAGCACTGTCTTGTACAAGAGTACTTTATTGTGGATATTGAGTTGTGAACATCGTCCCATGAGCCAGTAAAGTTTCCTGAACTTGATGGATAGTTCTTCCTTTTTTTTCTTAACGTGTTCTTTCCATTTTAACTTGGCATCTAATGTCATGCCTAGGTATTTTGCTGAATTTGCATATGGTATGATATTCCGATTTATTACCAGAGGGATTGGTGTAATCTTTTTATTCGTGAAGTTGACATGTGTTGATTTTGTTTCATTGAGTTTCATCCGCCACTTCTTCGTCCATTCATGTACAGCAACGGTGGCTTCTTGGAGTTTTCCTGTCGATTCTTCTACTGAATCTGCAACAGCTAAAATTGCAGTATCATCTGCGAACGTGGCTACGGTTGTTTCTCCTGTTGTTGGCACATCCTGCGTGAACAATAGATAAAGCAGGGGTCCTAAAACGCTTCCCTGAGGTACGCCTGCTGTGATTCTCTCGAGTTGTGAATATTCATCCTCTACTTTTATTCTGAAATACCTTCCAGAGAGGTAGGATTCGAGTATGTGGCAGTACTGCTGAGGTAGCATGCCTTGTAGTTTGTATACCAGCCCCTTATGCCAAACTTTATCAAAGGCCTGTGACACGTCGAGAAATACCGCGCTGCAAACCTTTCTATGCTCTAGGGCTTCTTCAATCACATCAGTTACTCTGTGGACTTGTTCTACGGTGGAGTGCTTGGCTCTAAATCCAAATTGATGTAGTGGTATCAGGTTTTTGCCTTCTATGATTTCATTTAGTCTTTTCTTGAGTAGCTTTTCAAATAGTTTTGAAATGACTGGGAGCAGTGAAATAGGTCTATACGACCTGACATCGGTTGGCTCTTTTCCCGGTTTTAAAATCATAATAATCTCTGCTGCCTTCCACGATGAGGGGACATATTTGAGCCGAAAAGCTGCATTTATCAGATACAAGAGCTTCCGCACCCCTTTTTCGGGCAGTTCTTTAATTACTTGACCCGTAATAAGATCGTATCCTGGCGCTTTTTTTGTTTTTAGCTCATGCTTGATACACGCAGAGAGCTCTTGGAACTTCACAGGTTTTATCACAATACTGTCCACACTATTATGTACGATTAGTTCTTCTTCATTTGTTTGCTGTGGTAATGGAGAGAAGGTCTTGGATAGATGCTGCGCGAATAACATAGCTTTCTCTTTTACGCTTTTGGCCCACTTCCCATCATCTGTTCTAATGGGTGAAGCTGGCATCTGCGGTCGTTTGGTGCCTTTTACGGCTTTATACAAGGAGTAATCAGTGGTTTGATCAGCTGTTAGTGCTTGAATATTCCTAGATAGTGTTTCTTGTTTAATTTCCTTTATTAGTGAATCCAAATTCTTCGTTAGCTGATTTAGTTTTGTCTTGTCTCCGGGAAATCTAGTTATCTGCCATCTTTTTCTTGCTTTGCGTTTCTTCCTCAGAAGTTCTCGAACAGCCACCGGGTAGATAAATCCATCTCTGTTTGAAGGTACAGTACTGGCAGGGGTACAGCGCCACGCTGCTTCTTGTATCAATTCGGTGAATTCTTCCACCTCTACGTCCAATTGATCTGTTGTTCTCAGCGGCCTATTTAGCTCAATGTGTGTTGATATGTGTGTCCTGAAGTCCTCCCAGTTTGTTTGATGATTAACAAGCCAGGGTACTTGTTCTTTGTTGATGACGGATTCACTTAAAGTTAGTATGATAGCAGAGTGGTCTCCTGACAAGTCGGCACTTCCACTTACATGTGCACAGTTACTAGAAACACCTTTCAATACGAAGAAATCTATTATATCTGGTGTCTTTGTAACATCAGTGGGCCAATAGGTAGGCTCACCTGATGACATAAATTTGCAGTTGCCTTTTTGCCCGGCTTTAAAAAGCTCCCGTCCTTTAGCTGTTGTCAGCCTTGAACCCCAAAAGGTATGTTTTGCATTGAAGTCCCCTCCAATGATAAATCTTTTGCCGACCTGTGCGAACAGTTTTGTGTAATCAGCTTCCTTCAGGTTATGCCTTGGTGGACAGTAGATTGCAGAGATGTTACACTCCTTACCTTTTAGCGAAATACTGACTGAGGTAACTTGCATGGTTTCATCTTCTATCTTGGAATGCACATAATGTTTAATTGAATTTTTAATCAAAACTGCTGAGCCCCCTCTAGCTTTATTAGCAGGATGAAGAGCGTGGTAAATTAGATAACCCCTGATGTGCAAATAGCTCTGCTTGGTGAAGTGAGTTTCTGATATCAAGCAAATGTCAATCTTGGAGTTAAAAAGGAATGCTTCAAGTTCAGGGACGTGATTCATGAGTCCATTGGCATTCCAGGTTGCAATACGAAAGGTTTGATGCTCCATAGCGTACTATAGGTTTAGCGCTGCTTAGATAAGCTTTTTTCTAGCTTTTCCATTCGCACCAGCATAGCATTATTCGTTGCATTTTGTCGTTCCATGAATTTGAGTAGTTTCCCAAGAGCTTCCTCTACAGTTGGAGTCTTATTGAGAGTAGGTACTTTCAGTTCCCTCACGTTTCCATCTTGTTTCCCTGCCACAACACTTGCATAAGACACCGATGCTCTCCTGGTCTGGGGAGCCTTGGTGTTACTACTTTTTGTCGGTTGGGTAGTCTTATTTGGGTTTCTAGATTGGTTTCTAATTTTTTGGAGCTCCTTTGCAATTTCACAGCCTCTGTAATTAGCTGGATGGTGCTTCCCGCAATTAACGCATTTAGGGGTCGAGTCGAGGGGTGACTTACAATCGCTAGATAAGTGTTTTCCTGCACACCTGACGCAGCGTGGCTCTTTTTCGCAGAAGGATTTTGTGTGTAGGTACCCTTGACACTTCTTGCATTGTGGTATCTGGCGTCCTGATTTTCTGAGGGGTTCAATACGTACAACCAGATTTAGGATTGTTTTGATGTTATAAATTTTCTCCAGGACTTCTGAGTTGTCAAACGCCAGCATGAATAATGGGAGATCACGGAAGGTTACAGTTTTTGCCCCCTGTTCTCCATTTCTGACTCTTTTTTTCAGATTTATAGCGTCTATTACCTTTAAGCCTTGCTTTCGGAGATCACCCATTATATCTTCCGTCTGGCATGTTTGGTGTAGACCTCTGGCTACCACTTTAATGGCCCGCGTATTTTTATTTTCATAGCTGAACCAATGAAAATTGTTTTCTTTTAGCTTCAGCGATACAAGACGGTAGGTATCTCCATCCGGCACATTTACCTTCCATTGATCATTGTTTAGGGCTGTTACCCTACATTGCTTGTCTGTAGCCTCTTCGAGAACGGCTAATAAAGTCGGATACTCCTTAATTCCAACCACTGTTATCGGCGGAGGGGGGTATGCCTTCTTTTCTTTCCCCTTACTGGAAGTTGGTGGAACCATAGGAGGTGTAGTTTTATTTTCTGGTTTAGAGTGATTGAATCTCTTCTTTTTTATTTTTTTACGGATCCATCCTGTCTCCTTAGCCAGGTCGTCTTCATCAGTCGTGTAATTATCGTGCGAAGGATCTTGTGATTGATTTTGTTTTGGACATGGACTAGCTTGATATTGTACTCCTAAGTCTAGATTTGGAGATTGCGATGGCATTCTCTTCCTCTTTTGCTTTTGTTGCTCGTCCGTTTCTTGGTCTAGTATATCCTCATCAGTGAAGTATTCTTCTCTATTAGGCCTTTGTTCCAGAAAGCCAATCCTAGATTTCAATGAGGTGTTCTCTTCCACCAGTTCGATGACTTTTCTTGATTCCACGCTGATCCGTTCATCGCATTCGCGTAAGCATTCGCATAGGGATTTCACTACGCTGTATAACTCACCGAACGATTTGTTGACGGCCCCGTCAGGAATCTGCCGAGTGAACGTTTTGTGTTTCGCAAGGTCGGCCTCCGTTCGCGACACAATTTCCGCGATCGACGGCTTTCCTCCGCCACTTTCCACGGACATAATGCCGACCAAGAGAAAAAAATACCCGGTTGCACTCGCGTTACTGTTTGCTTTTCTCGAGCAGTTGTTTCCTCTACGGAGGTTCGAGCGGTACTCATTTCGAGCATGATTGGTAAATCTGCCCCGGGAATCGATGGTATCTCATCAAAAATAATTAAAAAATACTTTGACGTACTGAAAACTCCCCTCGTTCATATTATTAACACTAGTTTAAAAACTGGAATTTTCCCAGATTGCCTTAAAATTGCTCGAGTCATACCATTATTCAAGGGTGGGAATTTGTCTGACCTCACCAATTATCGTCCTATTTCACTGTTAAGTACGATATCCAAGCTCATAGAGCGTTGGATAAAACACCTTCTACGAGTATATTCGCATCTTGAGGAGCAACACCTTCTGTCTGACAGACAATTTGGCTTTAGGAAGGGCGTAGGAGTGGAGGAAGCTATATACATGCTAACCAGAGATATTAACTCGTTATTGGATCGAGGAAAAAAAGGTATTTTGTTAACTTTAGATATGGCCAAAGCCTTTGATTCAATTGACAGAGATATATTAGTGAAATTACCTCCTTCCTATGGTGTCGAGGGGTAGGAGTTGGAGTGGGTTATAAGCTATTTTAAAGAACGCAACCAAATAGTAACAATAGATGGCACTGACAGTTCTGAAAGACCAATAGAATTTGGAGTAATTCAAGGTGGTACCTTAGCGTCAATTTTCTTCTTGATTTTTATTAACCAGCTTGGGAGTCTAGATCTCCACGGCACCTCGTATCTATTCGCTGATGACACCGCCATTTTATGTGAAGGGGATACGTGGGAAGAAGTATTTGCTATTGCTAATAATGATATTAATCGTACTTTCAAGTGGCTGTGCAATAACACTTTGAGCCTAAATGTACAAAAAACCAAGTACCTAGTTTTTAGTTAATCTCAAACGAAAAATCTATTGTGAATTCAATAATACTCCATGTTTGCGGTGCTGAGGTAACCTATGACGATGACCCGTGCGTCTGCTCCAGTCCTGCTCTGGTAGTGATTGTAAGCTCCACAAAGTATCTCGGAGTAGTGATTGACGAGGACCTTAAATGGGATCGTCATATCCTGGCGCTGGTTCATAGGCTCCGCCGGTTCAACCACCTCTTTTACAATCTCCGTGGATGTATGAACTTACAAAGTCTAGTGATTGTATGTAAAGCACTCGTCCAGAGCTTAATTGGTTTTGGTGTCATTGCGTGGGGAGGTGCCGATAACTCTGTATTAAGACCTCTAAATATATTGCAAAAATCCATTCTTAAAATAATATCGAGGAAACCACGTAGATTCCCAACAGTTGATCTTTACAACCATATAAAAGTATTTTCCGTTCATCAGCTATACCTGAAATTATCTCTAACCTTTTTTCACAAACATCCGAATTTCTTTGATTTCTCTGAACCAAATTCTTATAATTCCCGCCTTAGGGAATCTACCTCTCAAGCTGTAGTACCTGCACCAAAAACGCGACTCTGGAGTAGCTACTTCGAAGCACATCTTTTATTCCCTTCCATTTTTAATTCGCCACCTGCCCTTTGAGCATTGAGGACACCTTCAGATTTGACACAATCAGCATACAAGAAGAAAATTTTCTCATGGCTAATTTCCGAAGGCCTGGATAATTGCCAACAATTTCTTAGTAGCATATATACGTAGATGAAGTTTTTTCTTTCTGTCTCTCTCTCTCACTTTTTTTTACTCCAACCACATAGATTTGTAATCATCTTTCGACGTCAACTCCCCCTTACCGCACAGGATTTTCCCTATGGCTAGGGGTACATTCCATTAAATGGATAATAAATTTTATAATAAAAAAATTGGATAGTAAAATATATATAATAACAAATAATATAATAATAAATAAAATATAATTGGATAATAAATAATAAATAAAGAATAATAAATTTTATTATTCTTTATTATTGTAAGTATTATAGGTGTTTTCAATAATGTAATTATACTACCATTGATGTATATATAATTCTGTCTATTGGAATAAATCAATTATTCATTCATTCATTATTCATGACATTCCAGGCAATGTTTGACCTCGCGTATATCATCCCTCAGAAATTGTACAAAAAAAACTCGTGTACTATTCTATCGTCACCCACCATCTTATTCCACAAGTCTGAATCAGAATCGACACTGGCACGGTCAATTACCTACTTCATTCTTAGCATTTTTATTGCATTTAAAAGAATTTGATTTTGATTTCGACAAGTGTTTGGACAAAGTATTCCATGGGGCATACCTATGTAAAGCAAGCGAAAATGCATTTATGGAATATTCTACAGGTTTGTATTGAGTCAAGTCGAAACGTTGAATTTGTATACCATTCCTGAAATTATTTTTATTGAATTCGAAGAATGACACAACTTGGTGAGTTAGCTCATTACGATTTATTATGGCGACGAGAGCAGGACGAGTCGTTGCCCTCCCACAATCATATTGTCATCAATCGTTGTCATCTTCTTCGCAATCATCCTCATCAGGCATCCTCTGGAAATTGAGATAAAGTATTTGTAGCTAAAAAAATACGAATAGATCAGTCTCGGTATGATTTCAGGCTAATATAGTTTGGAGTTAGTCACGATTGACGATACTTGCATATTGTGCAAGAGGTCATTTTGCCAGTAGAACAAGTACTAGGTATGGCCTGACACTAAAAACACACCAGATTGCCTACATTTGAACTAGTGTTGACGCGTCAATCGAGAAGAATCTAGAGATTCAGAATATTTAATGGATTCTTATTATCTAGTTATCATAAAGAATGCGAACCAATTCTGATGCTCCTCTTACTTTTAGTGAATTTTCGGAGAAAATGAAGCTATTATTCGCAGTCCAACATTTTCAAAACACAAATTTCCATAATCATTCTATACCCATCATCAGACCATCCTGAATTCACTACCAAAAGACTCCACAAATCATACTATGGTATTATCATATTATGTACTTATATACATGGTTAGTCAACTTAAATCCGAAGGTCTTCAGGGATCAACTCTACAATAATTGTAGAGAATTATTCATGAATTATTCATTTGCGACTAAAGTGTCCCTTGGAATTTTTTTAATCCACTCTAAACGTCAGTTTTTCAACTTTTAGGATTTTTTTCGTGGTCTCGACCTTAAGTCATTAAAATCGCCATAACTTCCTTAATCCGTCAAATGAATTCACAAGTAATTATATCGTTAAAAAGAGCGTTAAATTCCGACTTCACCATCTTGTTACTAGGCAAAAACGAGCAAAAAATGTCTGCAAATTCTTGACACATCTGTTCATCATCTTTGTTGTACAGATAACCCTTTAGAATAAATCACTAAAGGATTGAATTATTAGGTATTATTATAAATTATCATTAATTATTCATACATATTATAAATGACTGTAAATGATTATTCTTGAAAATTCTTTTCCTACCGATGTTTAGTGAGAGAGCACATCACTTGATGCATACCGAATTAACCGAATAGTTCTTCATACTTAAATACCTATAATTACACAATAAGTTTAAGATTGCCAATATTTGAATGAGATGTTCCAAACATCACATTTTACATAAAACCAGTTATTCCTTCGAATATTCGCTCTCACAGCCACGCTGCATGTCTTGAACTTTTTATATAAATAATTTATATAAAAAGCAGCGTGGCTGTGAGGTCATAATTATTATGACCTTCATAGTCTCAATATACAAGGTACAGGACTTACATCAACTGGTAGTCGGCAGACGGGGCAGGTTCTAGAGTACTCGTATGACGTTAGCAGGCAAATTGTGCAGAAGACGTGTCCACAAGGCGTTGATGTCAGTTCGTCACGCTGTTTCATCTTTTTCAAGCAGATGAGGCACTTGGGGAATTCGAGTCTCCTGCGATTATAGAATTACTATTAGTTCCTTATTCTTCGATTATCTGCTTAATCGTGGGATGTTTACAGCATCATCTATAGCTTGTTATTGCACCAGATGTGAAATCGGGAAGGCGGTAGTTTTGATTAAGGGCTCTACTTGGTCTACCCCTGATCTAAGGGGAAGTAACAGTTCAAAACACTTGAAAAAAAAAAAAAAAAAAAAGATTTTACCGCTTATTTCTTGTAGCATCAGTGCATGTTCAATACCCCACACTTAGCCGAAAATTCCAATGTGAAAGCAGGAGTAGATCCGATATACCAACTCTCCGCTGCAAATACACGTATGTTGTAGCGGTAAAGATTCTATTTTGAATGCAATCTTTCTACTCTCGTTCTCGATGTCATATTTCTGATCGAGTTATACCATCAAGTAAACACGTTTACTGTTAGAAACATTTCATTAGAGTCAAATCAATCCTCAAGGTACGTTCACACGGACCATAGTAACGGCAGTAATTTGCACTTAGTCACAATAATTATTGACAAGTGTTGCTATAACCAACTAGTTGAGTATTAACTTTCACTTTCACTGAATGTGGCACAACACAAGATTGACCAGAAACTTGAAAAACCAACCAGGAATGTCGGATTCCAATAAGTTGGGCCACACTAAACAGAAACGATGTGAACTATCCAACAAGGTTTGGTATGAGGTGAATCCATGACTTGGGGTCTCAAGATTGCACATTTATATGGGCCAATTATATGAATGCAGAGTGCACGCACTATGTGCCGGATAGACGCACTATGTGAACCTGCATCTGGATTCATCCAACTCCTATACATACTTGAATACCTGCACGAGTAATTATCCTATCAGTATGTTGTACCGTACTGTTTCTTGGAGGCAGTCTCGGAGGTATCATTGGAATCCGGTCCTTTCCTTTTGACGTTTAGATTTTCCTCTTTAGTAGTTCCGGGGACACCGGCGTCCTCCGACGAGCTCTGGCTTGCATTTAGTCGACGGCCTGCAATCCAGGGTTACCAACTGAACATGAACAAAACACCTGAAAGACAAAGTAACTACGAAAAACGCCAAAAATGAAAAACCGTTGCATTGACACTTCGTTTTATTCTTTGAGCAGATTACTTCGGCAACGTCTTAACCAATCTTGGTGGTTTTACAATAATCAGTGAATGTACAACGTACATAACTACCTACCTATTATACATACAAAATTGGCGTACCTTAACCTTTTCACTGCCATGAGGCTGCCGGCCGACTCAAAGACCGTGCTTCAATATTGCCATGAGTCCGCCGGAATACTCACAGGTTTTCACACAGAAACATTATGAAAAGTTAACGTTTTGGATCTCCTCCTGCTATTATTATGTTTATGCGTTACCAAGGTAGCCAGGCATGGAATGGTTTCCGGGTTTGAGCATCACAAGCGATTTTACAGTGCCTCATGTGATGATTTACCCGCTGTGCCATGAGTCCGCCGGCTGCTTCAAAGTGGGTAAAGTGAATGAAATGTATGATTAGGTAGCTACGCATATTTAATATGCGTAGCTACCTAATCATACATTTCATTCACTTTACCTACTTTGTATACATATTTGTATTATTTATAAACAATATTACAAGACAAATAATGTTCAGAGTGAGTTCACCGGCGACCTCATGGCACGTAATGTGACAATTTTGCCAGCGAACTCATTGGCACACAAGGTGACCGTTACCCTCATGTGCCATGAGGGTCGCCGGACGCCTCAGGGCGTAACGTGTGTATCCTAGGTGCAAGACTCATAATAAACACCCTGGTATGAGATTATGTCAATAATATAGCCGCACAAGTGAAAAGTGCGTTTGGCACAGATCGGTAATTTTCCATTTCAGGCTCTGGCATTAGGTGATCTAGACCAGGGATGGCCAACTTCTTTTGCCCAAAGGGCCACTTCCATACTTTCGCTAAAAGCAGGGGCCGCACAAGAACTTGAAGGGAAATTTAGGCTATATAAATTAATGTATAAACAAATGCTATGGATATTGAACATACTTTAATGTTCAATATACAATTTGAACTTAATCTGGACTCTTGTAGAAAATTTTGTATTTTATATTTCTGTTAAAAAATATCTACCGTAATACTTTTAAAAAGTTGTTCGGGGGCCGCATAAAACACAACAGCGGGCCGCAAGCGGCCCGCGGGCCGCCAGTTGGCCACCCCTGATCTAGACAAAAGGGTAATTTTTATTCTATTTTTGGAATCTACGTATCTCGAAACGTAAGGGGGGGGGGGGGATTTGTTTTCATGGGCGATTACAAAGATTCATTATCGCAGATAGTAAAGAAAACGGAGGAGAAGTTTTTCCGAGCTTTCGCTTTAATAAGCCATCTTCAGGGCTGTAACATATAACGACAATCTGCTATAGGCTTGACCGTTGTCGGTATCACCAACTTACAATTCTAAATAATTTTAATAATACAGTTACTGACTTACGTAGGTATTGTTTCCTCTGTTTCTTTCTGAATAAACTACTCGTCAGGTTTATTTTGTTTTCTCAGTACGGATAGCCGTACGGAGAGTTTATAGAAGAGACTGGGTTGGGGATAACAGGTGAGCACTTGGTGGGTAGGGAATATTTTAGTTTGGCTTACAATATTGTCTATATGGAGTCGGGGTTATAGAGGGTCTTTGCAGTAGCGGTGCGTGGGCTCTGAAAATGGTGGGCCACCAAATTCGGAACACAAATTAAGAGCTTTTTCTACAAAATACCTGTAAATGTTTCCCAACAGGAGTCTTCTTATGAGAAATGGGTGTATTTTAATCAACCGCAGCTCTTAGCAAGTCAGAATGTGAGCTCTGTGTTCACAGCAGTTCTGACCAGTACCTACCCGGGATTACCAGAAGCTATAGCTTCATACGAGGAGGTGGCGGCGGGGCAATTGAAATCAGAAAAATTAGCAATCATTTCCTTCTCTATTGACAACATCGTCAAAGCATTAAGTCTCTCTTGGGTAATAGTTGATCGAATAAACGTTTTTATTCTTTTAAGCGTAGAAAAACAAAGCTCAGCTTTTGCAGAAGTCATTGGAATTGTAATCAATAATGTTAGTAGTTTCTCATTTTCAGAATAAGTATCAACTAAGTTATTGTTGTGCAAAAACAACAGAAATCCCTGTGAAATGAGTAAAATCGGTTCTCTGATAAATTGTCACCAATTCAGTTTTAAGTTTCCGAGATTCTAGGATAGCGTAAGCAGTGACCGTGTTTTCAAAATCTTCAGTTGGAAAACATTTTGAAAAATTCGGAAAACTTGCAGTATCAAGCAGTTTGGAAGCTGCCAAATGCCCCCTGAACGAATAGCTGCCTCTAGCTTGAGCTAGGTATGATAATATCACAAACCTCCACTGCAGTACTTATCTGTGAATGTTGACGTTGATCAATCCACAAGACCACAGACAGGACACAACGCACTTAATTACCACAAAAAAATCCAAATCTGTCACGGGAGCTCGAATTCAAATGGGAACATACAAAATTATAACCTAAGCAGAAAACTGAATACTCAACAGAAAGTTTTACTATCGAGATGACAAGATGAATTGAAACGATCGAATCGATTGTGAACACAAACGATTTTTTTATGGAAATGTGGCCCGGGCCGGAACGAGGCGTGGCTTACCGAATTTTTACTCTACTGAGCATGCGCAGGGAGGCCACTTCGTAAAGCGTCGTGTCCGTTTCCATGCCAATACCCGGTCCCCGGCCCCTGAAGCGTAGGTTTCGATTTCGATTGCAAAACATCGATTACTGTCGATATATTCTGATAGAATGATCGAATATCGTTCTTCTTCTTCTTCTTCCCAGTTACTTGTCTTGGCCGCAGCCATGCTGGACATAGGTTGGGACAGAGAGAGAGAGAACTCTTTGACTTCGTGAAAATGCTAGGTGCAGTATACGGAACGATATTCGAATGCCAACTGGGTGGCATATTTTTTTTGTCGAGTTTTTTGTGTTTCTGGATGCCGGGGCAGTGGCCCAAGTGGCCTTATGGACGCAACGCCCCTGGGTCTTTGTTAGAAAATAGTGGTATAAATTGTGTGCCAAGGTGATGGATGTCGTTCTTTATATTCATGGTATTAGGTTGCTGTAGGATATGGATATTTTCGTAATTTTGGCGTTTAAATGTCGAAGATTCTCTAGTTATGGAAGTGACGTTTTGGAAATCAGGTTCATGGTTTTGTTGAATACAATGTTGGTCTAGGGCCGTCTTTTCTATTTTATTTTGGAAGTTATAGTTATGTGAATAGATTCTTTTATTTAAATTTTGTAAGCTTTCTCCTATGTACACTTGCTCAAAATTTCGAGTTTTGCACGGAATTTTATACACATTGAATCTAGTGTTTAAGAGAGGTTCTGGGTCTTTAAGCGGGGGGACGTGGTTTTTTAATTTATTGTTGTAGGACCAGGAGATTTTGTAGTTTTCCTTTTTAAATATGTTTCTGAATTTGTTGGCCCAGTCGGCGCGGTAGGGTATTGAAACGAATTTACAGGGTTCTTTATCTATTTCTTCTTTATATTGGTTTTTTAAGTTGTGTTTTTGGTTTGCTATGTGAGTGTTTATTGAAGTTATTGCATTTATAGGTCTTTTAAAATAGTGTGTAATGGAGTATTTTGGTGGTATTATGGTTTGTGTGCTATGTACGAATGGGTTTGGTTGTTCTTGATTTTGACTTTTTTCTCAAACAGGGTCGGTGAGAATTGGAATATTGAAGGGTCGAATTTACTTCTAGCTGGTGGTTGGTTGCATTTTGTATGCTTTTGCTGATTGTTGAGTTTAGAGTAGATTAATTTTTTATCTGCTTTTTTATTTTCGATTTAATAATGATGGGGGGGGGGGGAGTAGTTGTTATTGGCGAATATCTTTTCTAGTTTTGCTTTTACGGAATTATGGTACTTAAATGAGGTGAGGCTCAGTGCTGTGGAGGCGTAATTGTACAGTAAGTTATTTTTAAAATGTGGTGGATGGCTGGAGTTCTAATTGAAAGCCGAAAGCTCGGAAAAACATCTCCTCCGTTTTCTTTACAACCTCCTACAACCCTCCAAATAGACGAAGGTTTTTCAAGCAAGGAGGAAATGAACAAAACAACAAATTATCGAAGATAATAAACCAAAATACTTGTGTATAAAAATATAATATCAATATAAATACAGCCTGGACAATAATCTACCGAGGTACTACGACTGCCTTCAACCACTCAACAATAAATAATTCATTATTGAATATGAATCCGAAATTCTATGTTTGCCGTCTAACCCACTCAAACTGCGTACTAAAGAAATCAAAATGTTTTAGTGAAATAACGTACCAATTCTTTCCTACCCGAGATACTCAAGTCTCGTCCTCAACCTTACCAATCTCAAAATCACTCCGAAACGTCGAAAATACGATATTTCACTCGACCCCAGAAATTATGGTAATTCTTAAAACGTTCATTAATTAATTAAGTAGGTACCTACTTATTACTATATTATAGTAATACGTAGGTACCTACTTAATTAATTAATTTTAATGGTGTTATTTGTGTCGATACATTTAAGGCTGCAGTTTCTGCCATCAACCTCCCAATCCGTCAGGGGAGAATTTTGTTCGCTACTACAAGTCATTTTACAATAATATAATGATTTCTACTGAAACTCGGGAGTAAACTGAAATAGGGTAGGTAAATCAAACGGATTGCGGAAATATCGCAGGGTTAGTGAAAATTAGCAATGGTTATAGGCATAACTGAGAGGGTAGACACATAAGATCAAACAGCGTATGTAGCCAAATAATTAAGCCAGCCTACAGTGGCATGTAACAAGGTATGTACCCCCGTGCATTCCAGCTTGTACACCTACGTTCCTAGATCTTTATCCAATGTGCGTTCAACGCCATTAGTGGTCTCCACAGGCTGGTTACCATAAACCTACCACAAATACCTACTCAACTATTTCCATTCCTTCGACTGCATCTCCCATCAGGTGACACTTACTTCTTCTCATATTGATAATCTTGAAGAGAGATGACGCTTCCCGGCGAGAAAACTGACACATTTAAGAAAACCCACTGAACCTTGTCTGAAATGTCACTGTTGATGCCGCAACAGTCTTGAAACCTCCTCAAGGGAAAAGTGACACTTTCGCTCTCTAGCGTTTGTTTTTGGAAATACCGAAATAATTCCTTTCCTAACCGCTAGAGGGCAGTCAAAAGTCTCTCATTCAGGCCCTAACTCTAAATCGACTCTATCATCGACTCCTTATCAACGATTAAAATCTCTGGTTTGATAAATCAATGATTAATTTTAACCATGGTTACGAGTGTTTGGTGAAACCGGCCCTAAATCGACAATTTGGCAGAAGTGTCACTTTTTTCGCCGGGATGCAAAGAGTAATACGGTAATTTTGAAATTTCTTCCAAACATCGAGTGATTTAGATACCGCAAAATAACCGCGAAACATGGAGCGATGCAACCTTGATTCCTCTCCTATTGGATGAGGCGGCCGGTATTGACGTATCGCAATCAAGTGAAGTTTCATGATGTGCAGTAAAATTCGTAAGAGAAGCTGAAGAGGGGTTTTTTGTTTTTAATCGTTGTAACACGATAAACATCTATTTTCGTTGCTTGTCTTCAAGATATTTGAATTCGCATAGTGTCATGATGGCACTGATTCAGTTATAAAGTGTTGGCAACACTGATGTCTAAAAAAAATAAATAGTTCCTTTTGTTCTACCTTGTACCTACTTGTGCTCTATCACAATTTCTACTATTTTCAACTTCTACGTTATAATACATAGTAATGATGAATTGATTGAGTTGGATCAGGAAACAATTGAAGGGTGGAATGTAAAAAGGTTCCAAACGACAAAAAATCACGAAGTGAGTTTTCAATGTAAAAACGTTCCATTTGATCACCTCTATCATGTGGTGTGATCTAGTGCCCGATTTTTGAACTTTTTCCTTATCTTTTATCACCTCAATGGGAGTTTGGCTAGCGGTACCGTGAAGTGCAGATCGGCTCCGTAATATTGATGTGATTTACGGCGGTTACAAGTGCAAATTGGCAGCCAAAATTGGCACAAATCCTCCTCAGAGTTCCACCATTGGAGGCCAAGAGAGTAAATCGTGCAAAACTGGATAAATAAGGTCAGATTAACGAATAATTTTTGTACGAGTGATTAACCCAGCTGTATGGCCGAGCAATACACGAATCGGCGTCGACCTTGAATCGAATCCACGCATGCGCAAATGTTTATTAACCTACAGATCGGCAATCATCGGTGTTAATCGTGTCGACGATATCGCACTGTCTCCCTTCCCAAGGACCCATCACGCCGTTATCTTGCGAGTTCGGCAGCGAATCAGAACGTCTGCCCCTTCTCACTACCTTCACGACACTTTGTGAAATTCGTCAACCGAATCAGTGACGAGCTGAGCTCCACATTGACCTAATCGGCGGTCGTTGGCATTCATCGACCAACAATCGCTCTTGTCTACGCGTTCCGATGTCAGACACCCCTAAAGCCTGGTTTCCACTGAGCGCGCATCGTTCGCGAACGTTTGCAGTTGTTCGCAAACAGGTAAACGCCGCGCAAAACGTTCACGAACGCGTAGAGAAGGGTACTGTTTCCACTGCCCGCGCACGGCAAAACTATCAGTTGTTCTCGAGCATTCGCGAGTGATCCGAGTAATTCGTTTCAATTTCGAAATCAATAAAAACCCAAGAAAATAGTAAGTAACATTTCAAATCGTTCAAAATGCTGGATACTATTGGATACTAAGTTCGGAGAGAAGTACTATTGAAGCAGCACCCGCACTATCTAAGGTAGCCATATGTGCTGCTTCAATAGTACTTCTCTCCGAACTTAGTATCCAATAGTATCCAGCATTTTGAACGATTTGAAATGTTACTTACTATTTTCTTGGGTTTTTATTGATTTCGAAATTGAAATTGAAAAAAATTGTATTGTACATAGGACTAGTCCCTCATAGTGTACATCAAATGACTTAGGATTAATGACGTTATAAAAATACAATAAAATATAGAAAAAAAGAAGGAAGGAAGGACTTCTGCCATAAATATCGGAATATCGAAGTAGGAAGTATTGATGTTTGATTCCCGATAAATATCAAGTATCGACATCAGGTTCCGATACTATCGACCATCGATATATCGATATTTTATCGTCGATATCCCATCCCTTCTAGAACCATCTAGAACTGGAAGAACCCCCAACCCTTTCGAGGAAGAACAAAATTCGTCGCGAACGAAATAACATGCGCGTGGGCATGTTTCCACTGGGCGCTCAACGAATGCAAATCCCTTTGATGATTCGCGGAAAAACCGACAGCCGTCGGATCAACCCCGCGCACGAACGAACAGTGTTTGGGAACAATGTTCGGCGCGGGTGAGTGTTTCAACTGCACGCGCATCACGATCGCAAACGTTTGCAAACCCTGTTCGCGAACGATGCGCGCTCAGTGGAAACCAGGCTTAAGGGCAGTAGACCTATCGAGCAATACTTCACGCCTAAATCTACGAACGCTGGTGTTAAACGACGACGTTCATCCCCTGATTTAAACACTGCTTCAAAGAAACCGATGAACGAGATGGCGACACTTAGCGAAGACATAATTAACTTGCTCATGGCTAAGTTTGGGAACATGATGGACGTTAAGCTAGTAGAGGTCACAAAAGATCTAGTTAAGAAAACGGACCTGGAGGAGCTTACGGTGAAAATGGGGCAAATTGAGCGAGAAAATGCTGAATTAAGACGGGAGGTGACTCGACTTGGAGAAGAGCTTCAGGAGCGAGATAAGCGATTGGATTTTATTGATGCTAATATCAGGCGCGAGAATCTCATCTTCTATGGCATAACTCATGATGGATCAAATGACCTTGCAACAGTTATTCAGAATTTCGTTACTCAAGTCCTGAATGTATCAAGTCCAGTCATTATAAGAGATGTTATCCCGCTGGGAGGAGGGAAGCCAAATTCTGGCTTGCTCGTGAAATTCGGGAGTTATGGAGAGGTCGCTTCCATTCTGAGATCTACGAAGCATCTGAGAGGAACTAATTACGGTGTGAGTCGTGATTTCCCGGTACACGCCGTGAAGAACCGTATAACTCAACTGAATGCATCGTTGAGGGTGGCAGTTCGATCTGACTTCATGATGGTGGAGGGAAATCGTTTCACATGGTCGTGCAAGGAGGGCATCAGGTTCAAAAATGGCGAAGGTCTTTCTATGCTGAACTCTTTGGTCGGAACGGACATGAAGACATTGTGTGCAAGTGTGCAAGTGTGCAAGTCTTGCACATGAATTAAGTAAACAAAGAAGTGTGCAAGTCTTGCACATGAATTAAGTGTGCACACGAAGAAGTGTGTTCTTGCACACGAAGAAGTGTGCAAGTCTTGCACATGAATTAAGTAAACAAAAATTCCAAAATAAACTCAAGCAACTTCAAAAATGAAAATAAAATGTAAACAAGAGTCTCCCCAGGTCTTTAAAAGCAAACTGAAATAATATTTCCTTTCACTTCTTTGCTAATTTAAGTTTCTGGATTGTCATTACTATATTGCCATTGTTATTTTGGTTCAATTACTTTTTCTCGCTCCTTGTTATTTCAACTACGGACTGTTGTGGATCTGTACTATTAAGTACCTGCCTTCTTGAATAATGTTCTCTTCCTTTTAATTGATTGCTCTTTTTGTTCTCTCTTCAGTTTAAATGGATTTATAATAAATAGTACTTGATATTTAGCTAAAATAACAATTTATAGTTAATAATAATTAATAACATGTAAGCACTCCGACCCCCAGCTCAAGTTATCTTAAAGGGGGTCGTAGCATTTGTGTCTTATAAACATGTATTCTGATTATGAACAAATAAAAAATTCACCAAGTCGGCCGGTGATTGATTGAGAGACACACTTGTGTCCTACTAAATGCGACTCTTGTATTGTGCTAAATCATAATAACCATTATAGGATGAACTGAATTGGGTTTTATTTTGGGCCTTCTTGTTTTAGTCCAGAAACCCTATCGGACACCAATGGCCTGGTAGCAACTCCCCTTGCAGTTCCTAATGCAGATGGAACGGAAGACCCTATTCAAAAGGTGCTGTTGGAAAACATGTGTTCAAGCTTCATCTCAAAGAAAGATAAGGTTCGTGTCAAGTGGGACGGTTATGCCACATATATTTACATGATACAGTAAGAACGGCACCGTCGATATCAAGCTGACGGAGTTTGTATTAACAAATTAAGTTAAGTTGATTGTATTAACAAATTTTGTTATTGTAGGACAGGGTTCACTGTGATGTCTGTCAAGTGTCCTGCACTGGCATAACGACTTACAAAGCCCACGTCGCAGGATCAAAACACGCTAAAAGGGTATGTGTTTATATTCTCAGTAATTTATTTATTGTATCGGATTTCTATGAATAATAAATACTGATGAAATGTTGTTCTTTACGTTCTATAAGTTGAAAGACAAACAAGCTGGCGTGAAGCTCAACAATGAACCATTCATCTACGAGGATCCTTATTCTAAGACGTTTGAGTGCACTTTGTGTCAGGTCAAACTGAATGCAAAGAATCAAATTGCTGCCCATGTGTCAGGTGAGTGACAACTTACTTGTGACTGTTTTCCAACTAATTTGTAACAACCAAGGGATGTTTGAACTAATGGAGGTAATGGAATGCTATTTCTATTAATCGCAAATGACAGGGTTTCCTGGTCTATTGGGGCGCTACCTCGTAGTTAAATGTCGTAATTTGTATGTGAGAAGGACGTTTGGGCCCTCAATTTGAGGTAGTTATTACGTCTCTTACACTTCCCATAAAGTTTCCTTCCCTTCTATTGTAACCCAGCCAACCATACTGAGGAACAAAAATTTTTTTTTTTCAACAAATTATTACATAAAATTGAATTTGCTAAATTATTTCCTATTCTTTATACATTATTTTCTTTCATTTGCAAAATAAGGGGAAAATGTTTCCATTACGTCGTGCCACTTAATTGTCCTCAGAAAGTACTCTATACTAAATTACTTTGTATCAACTGGAAATACTCAGTACTGTACTTGAAAAAAATACACAGTTATTCAGTTTGGACTGAGAACAATAGCTTCCTTTTCTTCGAAAATTCGCCAGCACATTATAAAACCCATGTTTATCCTTATCTTCGAACTATGAAATTTGAACCCGATCAAATTTATTGTTTTATTAAAAAAAACAATAAATTTGATCAAATTTGATAAATTTTATTTTTTTTCCGTAGGAAAGATGCATAAGAACCGCTTGACACCCAATCAGAAAATTTACTCTGCTGCTCCCAGGAACATGCCTTACCGTAAGATTTATATTTATATTGGTAACTGTACGCTTTAAAACCTGTACAGATATTAAGATGTTCACTGATGATTTATTCATTTGCTCCATTTAGGCCAGGATATGTCTGCCAATCTCTTGTACGGTCCAACGTGTGATGTCCATGCAAATTGGAATCTGCAGATGGAACAAGTTGGTACCTTAATAGTTTGTTACTTATGATTAATTGTGAGTATATGAGTTGTGTGTTTGTTTTGCAAATTTACATGGTATAAATTGTAATGAGGTTTTTACACATTTTTCTCATCAAATGTGGTATCAATTTTTTCAGCACATGGCGTCAGCGAAACATGTCAACAAGGTGAATAGAGGGGGAGTTGTGACCCCTCCAAGTCGTAGACCTTATGATCCTCCACGTCCACCTGGCCGTTTCATGCCTTACTCCTACAAGGAGCGAGATCCCAAGGATGTCTGCGATTACAATGACTACGAGTGAAGGGAGAATTTCAGGGAAGAAAGGTAAAATTGACGTTTTGTAAAAATATTTCTTGGGCTCTTCTTACGTAGCTCTCGGTTTCTGTTATGAGGACAAAATACTCTTTCCTTGGGCAGTGCTATCGATTGGTCAAGCCATGTCGCTCACTGACTTTTGTGGATTGATTGGAATTAATGTAGACCTCAGATATCCTGGAAACACTGGAGGAGGTCCAGGGCTTGACGGAGGATCAGGTTTCTACATGCACAGTCAACAGCGAGGTGCGAAGCACCGAGCATCCCATATACGTGGCTGGCGGGCAAAATGGACATCAATCCTTTTTGCAGCTGAGGAGGTTTTTTGGTGGGCCAGTTTTTACAGCAGAGTTGTTTTATTGGGATTGAAAATAACTAGGGGAAAACTCCTAGTTGGTCCTTAGCAAAAATGGGCCTCTAACTGTAACAGTACCCATGCCTTGGGGAACTCCGAAAAAACTAGATGGAGTCGTAAACAACAGAGAATCTTCACCTGGGGATATCCAAGTGTAGAGGGTGCTGATCCCAACTCAGGGCGCACAAAACAGTGCATTTCGTTTTCCTTGGTGTCTCATTTCTGGAATTCTATGTACCCAGCTGGGAATATAATGTTGTGGTAAGTGCAAAATATAAGAGAATACTCGATGTACTAACCAAAAAAAAAAAAAGTTGGGTCTCAAGTTTGTGCCGTGGTCAACTCAATTGAACTTGTTGGCAGAACCATGTCCTGATGTGTATTCTTAAAAATTTGCTATTCTACAATTTTCAAATCCTACTCCAGAATATCTGCCTTTGCTGCAGTTGGATTTCTTACTTGTAGAATATCAAATTGTTAAGAATGCATCATGAAACATCTTTCAGATATTTCAAACCTGTTATTCTCTCCGATCACAAAACTTGGAAATGACTCGAAATGTCCGTATATTACTCGTTAATTCAATTCATCATGTATTTTTCTTTGTGTAAATTTAGGCCACCGCAAAAATCGATTACAGAACAAAATTGTCTTGGTATTTATGAGGCAATTCCGTATTATCTGAAATGAATTTGCCACATGAATGAAAAGTGAATTGATTGATGTTTGCTTTTAATTCGATTGAAATGTCATCAATTTCAATTCAATTGATTTATAAAACTCAAAAACTCCATTTTTATAGAAAAAACTTTATTTTGCTATGAAAAAGTGGTTTTGGAATTTTACGCTAGATTTCTGCTATCCACCTATTTGGATCTCGTTTCTTCATTTTTGTACTAATGGATTTTTTGTGTTACCTACTCTTGTAACGATTTATGATGAAATTAATCTTCAAGATTTCATTAGTTGTTGTTGAAGATTAAAATCAATCATGAATCGTGAAATAATTCTGCCCATGATTGATTAAATCAATCATAAGCATGATCATTGATTCCATTCCTAATTGATCATCAATCATGATTATGATTTGTTTGAATCAATCATACCACCGACTGTTAACTGAGGACCTGTTCATGGACTTGGGGTGGTTCCCTCGTATATAGATATTTTGTGGATTTTGCATTACATAGTAACAAAAGGGTTTGAGGTAAAATCTCCAATGTATAGTTGCATAATTATTTAAAAGGCCGTTCGGCGGTTCTTCAAGGTCCAGGAAACTGTTTGATTCTCTCACTCTAATCAAGATTTTGCGCCAACTTTTTTTGTACAGTTATTAGTCTGACAAAACGCCCTTAGATTATACCTCTGGCAAAACGAAACTTAGCTAAAACTACGGAACTGCGATTGGAATTGTAGACAATTTTTCAGTTACAAGCAGCTACCAAAATTACAATAAGGCTTTATTCTTTTCAAAAGTAGATGGACATGGGACGCTACGTAGGAGGGTTAGGGGGGAAAGATTACTCGTTGTTCAGAGCAGGTCCTAAGTTACATGTTGGGTAGTGTCTCGTGTATACTTGAAAATCGTCCAATTCTGGTTGCAAATGGAAAATTTACTTATTGAAACTTTGTCCATGTCCATTAACCCAGTTATACTTTTAACCAATTTCGTCCATTTATACTATTATACCGTTTTTGGAGGTGAACCATCGTCAGTAACAAACAATAACTAAAAGGGCATACATGGGAGGTGAGCTTACGAGTATGTAGTGCAACAGTAGGGGTCGATTGTGATTGGCAAGTGAAAAGGAGGGTCAAAAGGTGGGAAGGTGGGTTTGGAATGTAGGAAGAACCAAGATGTTGATAAAACCATCTTCTACCCATTCTACCCTTCCATGGACGCCTTCCATCCTTCGATTTCACCCGTGCAATATAATCAATGAATTTTCACGATATGTATTTTAGGTATTTATTTATTTATTATGTTACATATTCTTTATACACAACAAATGTCAAATTAACAAATCTCCCAACATTATTGTGGGCAATAGGCATAAGCCTGTGTCTCCTCACAAGAGCTGCGCCAAACTTAATTAATCTTAATTATTTAATCTTATATATTTTTTTAAATTTTATTCAATAGATGAAGAGTGGTAAATTGAAATGCATACCAAAAGTAGGGAAAAAATAACGTTATTCAAATGACGACTCACGCTCTCCTCAAGTCTCTTAGTAAAGTTCGCCATCACTCTCCCCAAAGTTTGTCGAGGGATCGCACGAATTTATCTCTGGATATTTTTTCGCAGTTGTTTCGGACTTTGAGGCATGTCCGGGTAACATTTTCCGTTGAGGTAGCCCCACAGATTAAAATCGCTCGGGGACTGATCCCGGAGCGGGATTAATTTGCTGGGAAAATATCAGTAGCCCCATTCTGCAGAAATCAAACCGTACTAAGGGTGTGTACCGCGGTGTCTACATAATTCTGGTAGGAAGAAATCGGGTGTCCGTTTGCCTCGAAAAATAAAGGCCCGATCACAGTTGACGTGAAGAATCGCGGTTCGCCTTGGGATTCGTTCAAGCGCTTCTCGTACTGCCTCGATGTCTGCTGCTGTCCTAGGCATTTTCGTCCCGATTTATGGTCCGACTGTCGTTCAACCTCCGAAGTTGGATCCGATATTGGAACATGAATGGGGTTGTTGGATTATGTATTGGAAGTCTAGCTGACCGAGCCTGGACTTCTAGAGGGATGATAGTAAAGTCCGGCTGCCGACGGAGTTGGAGCGTCTGTGTGCATGTCGGTTCAAAGTCCTCCAACTTGTGGAACACAAAACGTTTCGGCCGTATACCGCCAAGTGAAGGTTAGGCCAAAGCGGTCCAGGCCTCAGTCAGTGCTTGTCCTTCTGACAACTTCTATCTCCATTCTTCACGTATTATCACGCATTAAGGAATCTTTTAATGAAGGGACCAAATGTTTCCAGCAAAAGCGTGAAAGTGGAGTTGTCCGTTCTGAGGTAGTTTTTATGATCATCCTCATCAATGATATTGAGCAACATCGAGTTGCAATACGTAGTTCACGCGATCAACAAAATTTGTTTATTTAATAATTTCTTCACCCAACACTTTTTCTTTGATGATGAGGCCAACATGCACAATGCTCTCATTTTTCTTTTCCTTATATTTTCCAAGACCGACACAAGGTACATTTTCGGCCTTTTGAGCGACGTTAGCAATTGGCAAAACGGACTAGGAATGAAGTTGGATGGCGAGTTGAATAGCAAGTCAGATCGTAAGTGGAGTGGATTATCCAACTAGTAGGCCTACTAACTCATAACTGCATGAGGTACATTTATTGGCTTGTGAGCGACGTTAACACAGGACAACAGACTAGGACTGAAGTTGGCTGGCTAGTTGAATAGCAAGTTGGATCGTAAGTGGAGTGGACTATCCAGCGAGTAGTTCTACTATGTTGGGCTATATAAATTGGAACATGCTGCCCTGCTTTATTGTTCTGGGAGACCCTTCCCTTCTTGTTGTTCCCAAAAGCAGTGGGTTTCACTGCCAGACCCGATAAAGTTCACCTCCCATGTTTGTACCTTCAGTTGTTTGTTACTGACTATAGTTCATCTCTGAAACCTGTGTAACCGTTTATTTTGTGGTTAGCTGAAGTAGACAACGTTTCAATAACTGCACTTTTCTTTAAAATTTCAAATGGGTTTCCACGACTTTTTCGCGAGTAATTTAGTTCGTATCTGGTGGCAACTTACAGGTACATCAACTGCGATTATCCCAGAGGTGGTGGGGGTGGATACTGGACCAGAGAGCGCATGGATTGTCAATTGATGAAAGAGCGCATGCAGGGTTACTTTGATGCCGCTCGACCTTGTGGTTATGACCATTACCTCAGGGAAGGAGGGGGTAGACCTTTCTAATCAAACCGTTAAGGCCCAATGTACTCTTACTAGGCTTCTCTTGTACTCCCTGTTTGTTTTCAGCTCCATTTCCTCTCAATATCTTATTAGAAATTTTAGCTGTTTTCATTCTGAATCTTCACTTCGAATAATACTACTAAGAAGTTATAAATAATTGTAATAATAATAATAAATAAAATTTTATTCGGTTATTACGGCCATTCTTATGGTGCAAATAGGCACTCGAATTGAATACTGTTACTAAACCTTTGAATTTTGGAATTTTATAGAGAATTTGTTAATTTTTCTAGAAGAATTAAGTTTAGCAGTACTTTCATATTCGATTTACACTTATAATTTAGATTGCAGTATTATTAATTTAAGCGATACCACTGTTTATGATTTGAATATACAGCATACCTAAAAGCGTTCATTTTGTTCCATCGAATTCCTAATCCCAAAATGATGTATTTATAACTCTCGGGTTGTCTGAGATGAACCGATCCTCTAAAAAGCTGTAATTTATTTGTTGTGGTGTCACTTGAAATCATTTTGCAACGATCATCCCAGGACTCATTCCTCGTTCTTGAAGTGCCACAAAGAGGCTCAACTCGCATGTTTTTGCCACTACAATTTCAGTAGTTGGTTTTGAGATAAGCTCCAAAAAATCTCCATAGTTCCAGTCATGCAGCTTCATCTAATGATCGAATTTCCTAAATAACCTTCCAAACTTGAATCTTGAAACTAATTCATGGTGAGTCCAAAATGGCCTCCGAATTTAAAATAACGTGATTTGCAGTAGATTCCGCGTGTCTTTAATCCCGAATGAGACGCAGATGCTGAACTGAGTGGTCAAACTTTGCCAACAAAGCGAAGCCAGACAACGAGACTGGTCTTTCAAGACAGCAGGACAACCAACAGTAACAAGTTAAGGGTAACCTACTGTAATTAAGGTTTCTTGAGCGACCCATTACTTACTACAATTCAGTTGAACTGAGTTAGTGAAGATGGAAACGTGGTTGGTGTAGAAGGAAAATAAATAGAGCTCTCATAAAAAATACAATGGTTATAATTTAGATTTCTGTAGAAACCTAGTTTAATAAACATTTTTTTTTTTTTTTTTAATTAGATAATGCATTTATTTGGAAAGACACAGATACATACAGGTAAAAGATACACTATAAATGCTACATCCCACTTTAAGTCTAGGACTTGTGCTTTGGGAAGGAGTTGCTATCTAATAATCAATGAATAATATCCGCATTATGTAGAAATGAATAAAAATATAAATCAATTGCTTAGAAGAAAAAAAAATTATGTATAAATAATACTGATCCTCTAATATAGTGAAACATAACAAAGAAAAAAACTACATTGAAGCCACTATGAAACAACGACTTCATGAAAAGACAAAGAGTAAAATATATATATATAAATAAATAAATATATATATAATATATATACTGCATTAGTTTACTCTTTGTCTTATATTATATATATTTCTCTTATATTATATATATAATTTTTTTTAATCATTCATTTATTTATTACAACATCTAGCAACGTATTTCTAATACATTAGAGCGTTTCTGTGGTATATAGATCACTACCTATGTCCACTCCACACTAGGGAGTCATGACAAGGTCCAATGGTTTGGTCCTCTTCAGTCTCCGTATGTTTCCGCTGTTATATATATAATGTAAAACAAAAAATACAAGCCATTTCAGAATTGAGGCTATTAACCCTTTCTCTACTGAAATCCCCGCGCTCGACGCGCCCGTCTTACTGCATGCCGGCGTGGCCGAGCCGACCCGCCACCCTGAAAACATGAAACTGTGCGCTCAGTGCCCACGCTTCCCGACAGCTTTATTTCCAATTTAGAATGATTATTTATTTCATACTATGTTAGGTATCTATTCTCATTAGCTTTTTGTACTTTTGACTACCCTTTCGCAGTATGTATACAATTATTATATATATATACATAATTATAAATTGGTAGGTATCTTCGTGAATTACAAGTCGGAAGGTAGGCATTGCAAAATTATTGGAGGTGGAAGTTGAAGGAATCTCGAAATCCGGAAACAAGTCAGCCATCAAATCTCCTTCATCGTCACTTCCCTCCAATATTGCTAATAGTTCCTCCTCCGTATATCTTCGTTTCGTCATTATTGTCAACACAAATTAACACGCACAATCGCGAAAACGTAATCAAAACACGACACTGGCGGGACCACTATCCTTTGCCTGAAGGCCCCTGAAGGTGGATGACGGGCTGAGCAAAACATTGCACTGTGCTGCCCCCTTTTGTGATATAAACATAACAATCATCGGAATAGGTTACTAGAAAGTGCCGCTAGAAGGCAGTGAAGAAAACGAATAGACTCGTGCGTAGGATCTCAATGACGTTTTTCCGAGCCCGAGTAAAGTCGGGCGTAGTACCTCAGCAACGCATATACAGCCCGAGTTATCTCGTGCGTAGTAGAGAAAGGGTTAAAAAAAAACCAAAACATTTCTCTTAAGTTATCTCGGTTTGACTCTTTGTACTTTTAGAGCTCCTCTTTGAAAACCGATATCTTCGGTATTGAGCGCAGGTGCTTAGGCAAGGCATTAAACAGTGTCGCACCTCTATAGTCGTGGGCTAGCTGACCTCGAAAAGTTCTTCTAAAAGGCACTCTGATGAATCTCTGCTTCTGGTATCTCGTTACACCACCTGCTGGTAGTGAGAGATCGCTATTTTCTATTGATTTTCGAGCCCTAATTATCATTATTTTATCCATCAGAGATCTGAGAGGGAGGACCAACATTAGTTTAAATAATTCGGCTGTAGAATATCTCATCCTTTTTCTAAGTAAAACTTTAATAATCAGTTTTTGTGCCACAAAGACAGTATTGAGTAGACCGGAGCTAGCACCTCCCCATCCCGACATACCGTATATCATGAGAGACTGTACCAGGGCAAAATAAAACATCCTAATAGCTTCCTTAGAAAGGAAATTCCTCACCACTCGACAGACATAAACCAGTTTGCGCAATCTCGAAGTCAGACCACCAATATGCCTGTCCCACCTCAGACAGTGGTCTATGTTCACACCCAAATAACACGTGATTTATTTCAGGACAATCACAATTAAGCCTCGTGCAAGTCATACTATGGCATTTAATTGAACCGACCCTGGGGACGTCCTTCTCCCGTAGAGCGAAGGCAATGAAATTTGTTTTGCTTAAATTGATCATCATTGCCATGACCCCAAGGCAAGATGAAACTCTAGTGAGGCAAGCCTCAACTTTTCTAATTACCGAATCCCAAGTTAAATCATTGACTATAATTGAAGAGCTACCCCATCCAACTTTACTTTTAAAAGCCTGTTTAAAAATACAATGAAATAAATTGGCCCCAGAACTGTGCCCTGAGGAATGCCACATCTACATGATGTTTCCTCACTAAGGACCCCCCCCCCCCCTACCGTTGTTATATGGCGCCGCCCCTCGAGGTAGCTCGCTGTCCATTTAACGAATCCTCAACTGCGCTTATTAGCCCAGAATGAGACACCGAGTCAAAGGCTTTCGTCATGTCCTTGAATATGCAAAACACCTTCTCCCCAGCATCCAGCCTAGACATGACATTTTGGACTAGAAAGCTAACAGCATCATTCGTGCTTCTGCCCTTACGAAAACCGAATTGCCTATCTTCAAATTTCCCATTCGCCTCCAAGAAATCAACAAAGTAATTTTTTGCCAATCTTTCAATTATTTTAGCTATGACTGATAGGAGAGAAATGGGCCTAAATTGCCCATATCCTCCGGATCTCCTTTCTTAAAAAATGGAACCAACAATGCTTTCTTATAGGCGGATGGGAAGTGGTTAACCCGAAAACTAAAATTAATAATAGACGTAAGTGGGGGTGCTAGAAATCCACAAATCACCCTCTTAACTTCCTCTTTAGTCACATCCAGGAACGGTACTGGATCACCATAGCTGTTTGTATCAATCGAGCCCATATCTTCATTGGTTATCATTCTAGAAATATTCTCTCCTACCGTTGAAAAATGATTATTCAGGGCATTTGCTACTCCCATGGGGTTTGTGTCCATTTTCAGAACTGTACCATTGTTCACAATCTGAATTTTTCCAAAACTTAGACACATGAAACATGATTTGGCCGTTGAAAGTAGTATTGGAGTTATAGAAGGAACCTATAGCGACTAGGAAACATGGTAGGCTTGAAATTATAAAATATATATAACACAAGATAATTAGTTGATTAATTATAACTAATATCGAAAACATTAATGAAGGGAGCTTCAAATTAGTGACGTTAATAAACTAGTCAAGCTCTATGTTAACAACTGGTGCTAATACCTGAATTTTTATTTCCTCCTATGAATTAATCAAAACCTTATAAAATGTGGAAAATACAAGTTTATCTTAAAAGTTCAGTAAAACCAAAATACTCTTTCAAAATATAATTATTTGTGAACTTTCGATTCACTCACAAGTCACTTCTGGTTCATCGCTGTCGAATACAGTGATACATTCGATTTGAAAATAACTGAGGAACAATAGGTTGGTTCGTTAGTGCTTTGTTACTTTGGAAGCCAGAGCTAACTGTGTCACCTACTGAAATGGATACCGACACATTTTGAAGTTGGTATTTATCATTTCTTGGCTTATGTTGATCAGTATGAGATGGGGAAGAGAAAGGAAACCTACGCCATAATCAGGGATACATACAAATTAGAACGTCCCAAAATATGGATTGCCGTAAAAATATTGCGAAGTTTGCATGCATTTCCTCCATATGAATCAGGGGCCAACGTCACTTATCATATTTTCATCTAATGCAATTTATTGAAACAATTTTTGTGTGAATGAATTTATATTTTTTCACCGCTACATATTTCAGCTGCCTAGTTACCAAATATACACGTTAGAAGGGAAGTACCTACACGAATGTATTTGAGGATGCATGCGAGGTTCTGATTACGGAAAAATCAACAATTGTATGACAGTCTTCTTTTAAATGTGCATCCTGAGCAATTTCTTTCCGAAACGTACGACACAATTATGTTATCAAAATGGCGCAATCGGGACTGCGTAAAAGGGCGAGAACTATTAGGGAAGGCACAACTACTTTTCCACTTGTCCCATATCAAGGACGACAATTTGGATATAAGTGAGACACGTAATATTTAACGTACATACGTGAATAAGTACATAATTCAAGAAGGCCTAGAAGGCCAAATTGCAATTTATTCACCGTTTTCGTTGTACATGTTAGCGGTTGAATAGAATACGAGTGATTCGCGCATGAAAATGTACTTGGATAACAGGATGCACATGATAATGTACCTACTTGTAATTATAGTGATCAAAAACATAATTTTGCATTGAATCCCAGTTTGAGAATAAGGTATGTATAATGAGATAGTATGATTAGGTACATGGCACGTGCAGATGTATTTCCTCAGAATTATTTTTTTTATTTTAATGGTTGATCATACCATAGGGGTCATAAGTCCTACTTGGATTTGAGGGACCCTTTCCATGCAAATCCACAACATTGTGCTCGCTTTCACAATTCAAAAATCATAAGATTTTTAAAATTTTTCCTCCCTTAATTTTGGGAGGATATTCTCAAGGAATGTGGGAAAATATACAAAATCTCAAGAATGATCGTGCAGTTCGATAATCATTGACGCAAAATATGACATTTCAAGTAACAAATGATGTGGGGTTGGAATTGCATATTATGCAAAGAGGAACTGAGCTATGAAAGAGCTCGAGATGATATTGTCTTCGCAATATTATCTCGAGCCCTTTCATATTATGTACCCCACAGTCGATGACGAGTAAAGATGATCCTGAGGCGAGATCTATTGCATGACTGATCCCTTAGTGAAGAGAACTTTGGCGAAAACGTAGAGGGGGTAATTGAATTCACCAGTCATCGTCAGGAGTTTCACTCCCTGGTTTTGGTTGAGAGCAAACCACATGATGTCAGATTTGACCCTCATCTTCACTTGCCGCTGTTCGTCCAGAGTGAGCACTTCAACCCTGGAAAATTAACGTGGATTGAAGAACCAGTTTGCAGATGACAATAAGAGAAGTGCCTGATATATGAATATGATGTCAGTATCGAATATGTTGAGCTCGTGAAGGAGATCCCACAGACTAGCGACTTGTCCATCCAATACTCGCCATACAGATACCCCGAGCCACAGACAGGTTAGCTCAATCTCCATGTTTTTCTAGTTTTGTCCGCACATGCTAGTAGCTTCGGGGACGATTCTCAGTAGCTTTGGGGACGATTCTCAGTAGCTTCAAAAGGGCTTCTACTTACACTGTGGTTCTGTTATCAGTTGTTACGTACCATTGGTTTTTTTGGGCCGTAACATCAGTGACTTCGGTGTGTTATGTGAAATTACCATCCAGTAGCTCAAGGTGACCAGCTACTTAATATACAGTAGAGCTTCAATTATCCGAGAGCGCTACGAACATTTTTGACATGGATATGTCTTACCGCAGGGAATCATTCAAAATGTTGGAACTATTTTGCAGGAAAAAATGTAACGAGATACAATTTGGTATGTCGCCTTCTTAGGACTTACACTTTAAGCAGAATAGGCCCAGGACCAGCTGAGGGCACCTAAAGCTAATTTTGATGCTGTTCACTCTATGAAGCTGTAATTTGGTAAGTAGCCTCCTTAGGACTTACAATCAAAGCAGAATATGCCCAGGATTAGCTGAGGGGCTCATTTCTAAAAATTTTGTTACACGGAGAAGTTATTTAATTTTTATCGTTACTTTATTTTATTATGATTCACATATTTTCATATGCCGAACCACTAGTTTAGATTCAGACAAAAGCACTCAACAATAGACCAAGTTCACAGAATTATCAGCATAATAGAGCACTTGAAGAGAATTATCTTAACAGAATTACCAGCATAAAGCACTTGAAGAGAAAAAGGTGATTGATTGATGTTTTATTGTGTTAAAAAACAAGATTTCACAAGAGTTCACATACATGGAAATGAACTACTAATACTAATAAATGAAATACAAATTTCTTTAAATTCAGATAAAGTACCTACATAGTAGAAAGAAAAAAATAAATTCTGATTTGAAAATTTAGCTCAACAGCCAATAGTGTAAGGCACAAGGAGAGAAATTAAAGATGACAAGATGAGGCACATGACATCAAAATCAGTCTAGACGGAAAAACCTTCGTTTATAGTAAATTTTTTTTTTTTTTTTTTTTTTTTTAGATAATGCATTTATTTGATAAGACACAGATATATACAGGTAAAAGATACACAATAAATGCTACTTCCCACTTTAAGTCTAGGACTTGTGCTGTGGGAAGGAGTTGCTATCTACTAATCAATTAATACTATCCGCATTATGTATAAATGAATAAAAACATAAATCAATTGCTTAAAAGAAAAAAAAATATATATATGCATAAATAATATCGATCCTCTAATATAGTGAAACATAACAAAGAAAAAAATACATTGAAGCCTCTATGTAGCAACGACTTAAATAATGCAATATATAGATAGAATGGAAAACAAAAATCAAAACATTTCTCTTCAGTGATTACGGTTTGACTCCATATACTTTCTGAGCTCCTCTTTGAAAACCGATATCTTTGGTATTGAGCGCAGGTGCTTAGGCAAAGCGTTAAACAATGTCGCACCTCTATAGTCGTGGGCTAGCTGACCTCGAAAAGTTCTTCTAAAGGGCACTCTGACGAATCTTTGCTTCTGGTATCTTGTTACACCACCAGCTGGCAGTGAGAGATCGCTATTTTCTATTGATTTTCGAGCCCTAATTATCATTATTTTATCTATCAGAGATCTGAGAGGGAGGACCAACATTTGTTTAAATAATTCGGCTGTAGAATATCTCATCCTTTTTTTAAGTAAAACTTTAATGATCAGTTTTTGTGCCAAAAAGACGGTATTGAGTAGCCCAGAGCTTACACCTCCCCATCCCGAAATGCCGTATATCATGAGAGACTGTACCAGGGCAAAATAAAACATCCTAATAGCTTCCTTAGAAAGAAAGTTCCTCACCACTCGACAGACATAAACCAGTTTGCGCAATCTCGAAGTCAGACCACCAATATGCCTGTCCCACCTCAGACAGTGGTCTATATCCACACCCAAATAACACGTGGATGATACCTGACTTATTTCAGGACAATCACAATTAAGCCTCGTGCAAGTCATACTATGGCATTTAATTGAACCGACCCTGGGGACGTCCTTCTCCCGTAGAGCGAAGGCAATGAAATTTGTTTTGCTTAAATTGATCATCATTCCCATGTCCCCAAGGCAAGATGAAACTCTAGTGAGGCAAGCCTCAGCTTTTCTAATTACCAAATCCCAAGTTAAGTCATTGACTATAATTGCAGTGTCGTCCGCGAAGGATAGCGCTACCCCCTCCATCTCTACTTTTAAAAGCCTGTTTAAAAAAACAATGAAATAAATTGGCCCCAGAACTGTGCCCTGAGGGATGCCACATCTACATGATGTTTCCTCACTAAGGACCCCCCCCACCCTTGTTATATGGCGCCGCCCCTCGAGGTAGCTCGCTGTCCATTTAACGAATCCTGTACCAATTCCCGTCTCCTCAACTGCGCTTATTAGCCCAGAATGAGACACCGTGTCAAAGGCTTTCGTCATGTCCTTGAATATGCAAAGCACCTTCTCCCCAGCATCCAGCGCAGACATGACATTTTGGACTAGAAAACTAATAGCATCATCCGTGCTTCTGCCCTTACGAAAACCGAATTGTCTATCTTCAAGTTTCCCATTCGCCTCCAAGAAATCAACAAAATAATTTTTTGCCAATCTTTCAATTATTTTAGCTATGACTGATAGGAGAGAAATGGGCCTATAATTGTCCATATCCTCCGGATCTCCTTTCTTAAACAACGGAACCAACAATGCTTTCTTATAGGCGGATGGGAAGTGGTTAATCCGAAAACTAAAATTAATAATAAACGTAAGTGGGGGTGCTAGAAATTCATTGTATCTTTTAAACAAACCAGCATTGAACTTGTCTAAACCCGGGCTCGAGCCACCTCTTAATCCACAAATCACCCTCTTAACTTCCTCTTCAGTCACATCCAGGAACGGTACTGGATCACCATAGCTGTCTGTATCAATCGAGCAGATATCTTCATTGGTTATCATTCTAGAAATATCCTCTCCTACCGTTGAAAAATGATTATTCAGGGCATTTGCTACTCCCATGGGGTTCGCGTCCGTTTTCAGAACTGTACCATTAACCTTAATCGAAGTGATCTCTTTTTGATTCCTAGTTCTGCCAACACTATCATTTATTAACTTCCAGACCTCCTTTGTATTACGACCAGCTTTTTGAATCTCGTTTTTATAGTAACTATTTTTTACTGATTTGATTAAGTCATTTAACTTATTTTTGTACCTGTTTAGCTCATTTTTGATAGCACTGTTGAAAGGTTGCCTAGATAGCCTCTGACTAAGTTTTTCTTTACGTCTAATTGATTTTAACAACCCTGCGGTCATCCATGGTTTCAATCGAGTACACTTATGTGAGCACCTGTAAGTCATCACACTAGAAGCGTTTATTAAGGACGTTAAAATTGATTCAAATTGTTGAGCCGCCGTTTCTATATCCTCAGCATCATATACTTTACGCCAATTTTCCAATTTCAGTTTTTCTCCGAGCATCCTAAAGTCCACTTTACTCGAGTTATCCGTTTTGTTGTTATTATTACTTAAATGCCCGCTGTCGTAAAACAGTCTGCAGAAATCCTACTAATTTCCCTACCTCTTTCCTATCGTTGCATAGCAGAACTGAGCGGAAAACGGATTCATTTAAAAAAGGGGCTTCAAAGTATTTAAAGCGTTCGAAGGTATAGACTTTGCAGGAAGAGATGAGGTGGTACAGTGTATCAGGGCTGTCTGCATTGCATATCGAGCAACTTGTGGAACTGTCAAAGCGGTTGACTATTCCATGAAGGATGACTCGGCAAAAAGAGGGGTTCGCACACCTTATTTGGCACAGAAGTCTCTTTGTAAATAACGAGTAGTCATTCTCGAGGTACAATGCACTCTGCCGTGGGTTAAAAGGAGAGTTTCGTGGGCAGTAACTGAAGGAAGACGAAGACGACCTCTCCAAATCAGCCTGGTGTAGTTTATTGAGAAAGGCATCTAAGAAATCCTGCTTTTCCCCCTTAATCATGGTGAGGTCTCTGAATGTCCACAAACTTTGTAGATTTGCATCTTCAAGGATGCTCTTCTGTTGCAAAGACCAGTTGAATTTTGGATAGGGAAAACTTTGGGTGAGGGACATTAATCTTTCAAAGCAAATTCTGGGAAGTCTATTTTGAGGCATGGCCAGGAGTTTACTCCACCAGCCGAACATCGCCTTGGCTATTAAGAATGTTGTGTGACTAAACCCAAGTTCCAATCTAACTATGTAATCTGGCGTGTTAAGCGCTAAACCCATAAGTGACTTGAAGGCCCGAACCTGAACACGTTCCAGGATTTCCGCGTATTGAGAGGCCCACACTTCAGAGCCACAGAGGTGTGCTCTGCTATCTTTCTTGACGTCACCCAAGCGTTTGACAAAAGTGTGGCATGATGGCCGAAAATCACACAATTACAATATGCTGAGAGTCAGATATCGATCATAGATATCGAGAAAAACTCCAGTCAATTAGGCCTTGAAGGACGAAAAAATCGGGTTTTTTCTCTCTCCTGAAAAGTTGTGAAAAACGAGCTTGGTGGTGTTGCTGATTCCTCGACGATTTGCTGGATGTAAGTGACCTAGTGAGAAGATTGAAAAGAAGGAAGCCTCACGAACTAACAAAGTGAATGTGAAGTAATAAATAATAGTTCAACAGTTATCTGACTCAACAATTAACAAGTTCTGTATCTTGTTTCGATTGTTACACCTAGTAAATAAGATCAAAACCAAATTGCTAATAAGTTGTAAACTTGGTGTAATGTAGAATGTTTTAAAGGGGGGTAAAAAAACATATCCAGGAAACATAAACAGGATGGGTGACAACGCAATACTCACTCGGCTTCATCCATCATTTTGCAAATTATACGGAAGGGGGATCTGCAAAAAGAAGATAATAAACCGTTGTGTCAAGAATTCGCAGAGTTGGGGGTCATGACGCTGCCCAAGCCCCGGATCAGCTGAGTGGCTCCTAAAGCTAATTTCTATGCTATTTTCTCCAAAAATCACAGAAATGAGCTGTTTCCAACGCAAGAAGCAAACACGAGTGACTGATTTTTTATAAGCATTTTTTAGCTGTAGATCTAAAATAGGTAGGTATATTTAAAATATTAAAAAGAAAAACTTACTGTGCCATGAAATGATGGATTTCCGGAGTGTGGTTGATGGAACAAAGTGAGCAGTGCCTCATGACGTAGATACCATTTTCTGATATGGACCATATCAAGTCGATACCATAATTGAAATAATTCCAACTCCACAATGGTTGGTCCCATTCGTTGATCACAAGGCCGCAGCGGATTGCGTTGTCAGTGAATGCTTCATCGTCGAGCTTGTCCGGTCTAAATAAATCAAGATCAGATTAAAAACTGAATGAATCAACAAATGAATCAAACGGATGTCAACATTAATTCAGGAGGCGCTTATTTCACAAGCGTGTACATATAAGATCCAAGAGTACAACAGAGGAGAACGGAAGCCAGTGGAGTATGAGACAACCTTGCGCTTCAATAGCATTTTTACTCTGAATGAAGAGAAGCTCCATAAATGAATTGATTCTTAACATTGCATTAGTTACTAATACACTGCTGTACAAAATTGTAGCAAATTTAATGCTCTACAACTTTGCTCAAAAACCGCTCAGTTTAGAAGTTATGAGTCAAAAATCCAGAAAAGTCCAAAAATGGCGAGGTTTTCCGGCCCTACCCAAGTTAGCAGAGGGTCCTCAAATTGGATAACTTGTCAGCACTCCCGAACAACCTGCTTTTTTTCCAGCAGACCCCACTTTTTTGTTCTATCTGCTTGACTACCTATCTACAACCTCAAACAGGGACTAGTTACCACAGATTTTACAGGTTAGAATGATGGAAACGTTTCAAGAACTTTCTACTTTTTCTAATTATGGTGAAAATATCGATGATTTATCAAGAATGAGACTAGTTTGAATTACACTACACGAAATGTTGAAGCAAATTTGAATTAAAAGTACACAAATACCAGGAGTATTTATGGTCCGATTCGAACGTCGAATCGTCGAAAATCGAAATGCGCGAGCGCTCCTCGCGGCTTTCAGCGAAAACCAAATAAGGATAAGAACTGATTTGGTTTTCAAAGGGACCCAATGTCATATATGACAAAACGAGCTTCGGAACGCGGCCTCAACGATTATTCAACATCGAATGTTTGACCATAACGAGTAAAACTTCAACTCGTTATGGTTTGACTTTCGACGCCTTTAGCCGTCATAAATTGAATCATCGAATTGGACGGAGTGCATGCGCATTGGGTCCCTTCGAAACTCAAGTTTCGAAAATTCGACGTCGAATTCGGCGGGCCATGAAGACCCCTACTATCAGTGACGTGATAAAACGAAGATTGAGATGAATTAGCACCACATTGTCTTCAAATTGTAGCTGCACGTAGGTACCTGAAACTTGGGAAAATTTGGAGTGATACTAAAAATTTACAAACCCGTTGTCCAAATTCGACGATACTTTGAGAAGACTAATCCAATGGTTTTCGTAGGCCTCTGACAGCCATATTTTAGGAAGTATTCCATCCTCGACAACAGCCGCATTTTCGTGAGTGTGGAGGAGCAAATGGTTGACCCTCAACTCCCTGAATACATCGATGTAGTCTCGACCTTTGCTACTCAGTAGAAAACAACTATCGTCACCTTGAAAAATATGTGAAATGATCATTATATATTGTTAATAAACACTGCAAACGAGCGTTACATTTCAGAATAACAGGGTGAAATGTGAAACGATGTCAAGAAGCGCTCCACCAATCTCCAACCACAGCATGAAGAAAAGGTGAAGTAGTGTAGAGATTTTATAAAGCTATTTTTTTCTGATGTTTTTATTATTGACCACAAGTTTTTAACCACAGCTCCATCCTTGTGGCGGAGACAGTCCTAAGTCTGTGAAGTGGGAAGGGAAATTTGTGGGAAATTGGACATCATTTCCAGAGCCAAGGGGACATCCTCATCAATTTTGACATTTTATGTCTTTACTTTGGCACATGGACTCGAAAAGATTTGCGTTATAAAAAAGCTTTACAGTTGATATTCTGATGATTTTCAATCAATTATTTATTCACAATATTGCCTGGTAGGCTAATGTGGGGAGGGAGTGATGTTTGTGTTAGTAATATGTTGCTTGGATTGTGTCTTGATGTGTTTATGGGGGTGTTGCGTCTGAGTTGTTGTCCCTCAGCTGTCTCCTCTTCAGCCTACAACCTGATGATTTTCGCTTACAACCTATCGTTGCTAAGCATTTGTGTTGATTTCTCGACGTGATTTCTAACGTGGAAACCAAAGACATAAAATGTTGTGGACTCGTATGCAAGCGTTTTTCAAACGTTTATTGGCCAGAGTTGGCATTACATGAGTAATTAAATACATCATCAATTACCTACTCGAGTAATTGTTGGACAAATTGAAGAGGAAAGTGAACAAAAACTACAAAATTATGAAAAATACCTACATTTTTTTCTATGTAGAATAAAACATGAATGGTCACTCTTTAAATGGACCATGAACCATTCGGGAAAAATTTGAGTAGATAGAACCAATATCACGGCCCAGTGATCCAATAGTGCAGGGTGAGGTTCATTCTGGCTCCATGCAATTTTGTATTTATTTTAGTGGTCGGTTCTAAGAATATTTAGAGATTTTAATCGTAACGTGTTATGATGGTCCAAATTCATATCAGTACTCGGTACTATGAAAAATCTGCTGCTGCCAAGTGCGTTGGCCACGATGACAACTGCCCTAAATAATGGATGTGTAGAATGATCCGTTCTGGCCAACCCTTCGTAGTATCGAAACCAGCGAAGACACGCTGCCCGGCAGAGGAATACTAAGATGAGAGGATGATATGAATTTGGACCATCATAACACGTTTCAATTAAAGTCTCAAAATAGTTGAGGAGTTAAGAATCAAAACCTAACGTATCCAGAATGGAACATTTTTCAGGACGACAAAAAAACTGTTCTTCCTTAGTGATTATTGTTTTAAATAAAATGAAGTACAGCAATTATTAGAGAATAAAATCTGCGATGAGGATGACCTAACACGGTATTTTTGGCACTTATACCTGTTGAATTACAGCCATGTGAAAAATGGATATGTTGCATTTTGATAAAGAAAGGGATATGTTGCGTTTTGAAAAAAGAAAAAAAAAATCGGATTGCAAACAATGAAAATGTTTAATAGCGCACTTCTCAACCAACATTGCGAGAAATTTTCAGAATGTAAAATATCAAAATACGGAAATAGGTACGTTTTGTCATAACGTATTTTTTATATTGTTCGGTATCATGTTATAAAGAATGAAAAGATCGAAAGTACTCGAAAAAGTGATACATTAAAAAATGAAAAGTAGAGACAACCTAAACAACAAGAGCAAGCTGGGTCTTTCTCATCAAAATCGTCACAATCTTCGGTTTCATCGTCTAGTTCGCAGTCTGGTCCACCAGGCTCTTGCAGCAGATCTCTCAAGAAAGTCTAAGCATTGAAAGCTGACTCTTCCTCGTCAACCACAGAATAGAACAATATTTATACTGAGAACTGAGAATATTAAAAACGGGTAAAACGACGTCACGTTACGAAAAAGGGAAGGGAATCCCAGAAGCCTGTTATCTCCAACAACAAGAAGATGAACTTCGGAAGCGTGGCTATACAGGTGAAGTAGTTATTAATTTGAGACCTATCGACTGGTGTTGCTACTTATCGTCAACTAGGACAATCACTAGGAAAATACTCGTGGGAATTCGATGTTTGTGGATATGTCAACTTTTGAAAAAAAAAAAAAAATGTATTCAGCTACTAACACCATATGGATATGTTCAGTTTTGGTGCTTTCATCTTGAAAATTAATAAGGGTATGGATATGTCGTGTTTTGTCACAAACTACGAACTTTAAGTGTATTTTTAAGAGGGTTATGTTGGGTTTTGGAAAAATATTCCAGGGCCCTTCGATGCTCACTTGGAAGGAGATAGAAAAAATGCAATAACCCGGAAATCACTTGGAAGTGGATATGTTCGGTTTTGATTTTTAACTCCTCAGTTATAGAATCGATAACTAAAATAAATACAACATTGCAAGTCTGAATGAACCTCACCCTGCACTGCTTGGATCACTGGGCCGTGATATTGGTTACCTAAATCAACTAAAATATAATATATTATCATAATTTTGTAGTTTTTG
Organism: Stenodema calcarata; assembly: GCA_963920205.1. Taxonomy (NCBI): domain Eukaryota; kingdom Metazoa; phylum Arthropoda; class Insecta; order Hemiptera; family Miridae; genus Stenodema; species Stenodema calcarata. Next base: position 66,250,146 of record OY986048.1, on the reverse strand, counting down.
TTCACTTTCCTCTTCAATTTGTCGAACAGTTACTCGAGTAGGTAATTGATGATGTATTTAATTACTCATGTAATTAATTTCTGCCCAACTCTGGCCAATAAACGTTTGAAAAACGCTTGCATACGAGTCTGCAACACACTGGGATATTTTATGTCTTTGGTTTCCACGTTAGAAATCACTTCGAGAAGTCACCTTTCACAGGTAAGCTTTACTGAGTTAGTGGCAACTGGAGTGAAAACAAAGATATACCAACCTCCTGCTTCGCTTAACTTCTTAAAGTCCTTCGTCTCGATGAACTCATCCTTGGGTTGAAACATCCTCAAGTACATCCACTTCACCAGCAGATTGTACAGAGTCATCTCACTTGTCATCACGCACAGATCTGGACTCCTCAGAATCGTCAGCATCAAGTCAATACTGGAGAAGAATAAATCGTATGATCAGAATATTTCGAACACGAGCTAATGATCTCTAACGTTATCCGTACCATTTGTAACATTCTGTTCTTCCAAACTTTCAAATCAAAGTCATAATAAATAATTACATAGAGTAAAACAAATCGAAAAATTGACACATAGATTCAACGTAAAATATTATAGATAGTAATAATATTATGTCCATACTCGATATCTTGAAGCCTCTCAGCGTTTTTGGCGAAGTAATCAATGAGGTTGACAGCGAACCAAGAAATGATTTTTTCCTTGACATTTTGAGCATCGTACAGACAAGCCGCTTGGTAGTACTCCACAGCAGTCTGAAGATGAGTAGAATTTCGTCGAGTGATAAAAAGCAGTTTGGTAGTACAATATTTAGTTTTCAAGTTGTTTGTTATTTATTCAGTCGATGTTTCTGCCAAAAAACAGACAAATCACTTGATGCAATTCCTCTCTGAACAGACATAGCAGCTTCCTCACTACCTCAGGTAGCGAAGCTTGATGTTCTTGAAAGTTAAAGTCGCCTACAATCTGAATTTCCACTTGCGTTTGTATGCCATAGATTCCTGAGACAACACGGTCATGTTTCAGTTAGTTTACAGCCAATTCCAATTCAATTTAGAGGCATTGTGTGGGCTGGGCTGCAGATGGTTTCATATGAATTCCATTGCAGTTGGAACCTTTTTATATGAAGACTACTTCTCCTTCTCCCAGCTTCGTGCCAGATGCAAACTGTTGTCTCGGGAATGTTACTCTGGTTACCTCCAGTCTGCCCAGAACTCCCTCCCCAGCAACCCCAAGACCTTCTGGAACCACATCAATTATCGGGATGGAGGGTCCTCCCTGCCACTTAGCATGCACCTGGGTTCCACGCGTGCTGACAGCCCGCAGTCAATCGCCAACCTCTTTGCGTCCCACTTTGCTTCTGTATTCAATCCTGCCTGAGGCCCAGTTTCTTCCCGCCCACCAATTGATGTGGTCTCGTTGGGCTCTTTTGTCTTGACGGAGGCTGATGTTTCCAGAGCTTTGAGTGGACTCGATGTGTCAAAGGGGTCCTGACGGTATCCCTCCTATTCTTCTTCATGCTTGCACGCAGCCTGGCCCGTCCTCTGACTCTTCTTTTCAACACTTCACTTTCTTCAGGCCTTTTTCCAAACCATTGGAAGTCAGTGACAAGTGCGATGTCGGTAACTACCGTCCAGTTTGCTCCTTATCAACCATTCCCAAACTTCTGGAGAAGCTAGTTGTGGCACAACTCCCGCGACTGTTCAACCCATTCCTGGCCCCAGAGCAGCACGGCTTCGTTAAGGGGCGCTCAACGGTGACTAACCTGGCTACTTTTCAGGACTACGCACTTTGTGCTGTTGGAGAGGGTTATCAGATGGACCTTGTGTCGACTGATTTCTCTAAGGCATTTGATAGGCTGCCTCACAGCGTGATCCTTGAGGTGCTCTCATCGCTTGGGGTCTTTGGTCCGCTTCATGCATGGATAGCCAGCTACCTCACTGCCAGACAGCTCTCAGTGCGCATCAATGGTGTAGTTTCCCGGTCGTTCCCTGCCACTTCTGGAGTTCCTCAAGGCTCCCATCTTGGTCCCCTTCTCTTCAACCTGGTGATTAACGGAGTCATTTCCTCCCTTCACCACACTGAGCTCTTGATTTATGCCGACGACCTGAAGCTCTTCATCACCATCTGTAGCCCCTCAGACTGCTTTCTACTCTAACAGAACCTAGATGCCCTCTCTCAATGGTGCGACCATAATGGTCTGTCCCTGAACCCATCCAAATGTGCTGCTGTCTCCTTCTACCGCTCCCACTCACCAGTTGTCTACCCCTACTCAGTCGGCGGCGTGGATCTTCCCCGTAGGGATGGAATTGTGGACCTTGGCGTGCACCTGGACTCCGAACTCTCCTTTTCTGACCACATAGCAAGGGTGTCGTCCCATGGAATACGTACGCTCGGCTTCTTGAAGCGAAATACTAGAGAGTTTTCTCACGCACCAGCCCTAGTGACACTCTATAAGACCCTCGTGCAGCCAGTCCTGGAGTACGCGTCCGTTATCTGGAACCCTCACTACGAGAGTCACATCGTGCAAATTGAGCGGGTCTTCAGAGCTTTCCTCCGATTTTTGGCTTTCAAGCTCTCCATTCCCCGCGAAGATCTGGACTACGACGTGCTCGCCCGCCGCTTCAACCTGTTATCTCCCCGCGAACGTCGTTTGTGTTCAGACATATTCTTCCTGCAGGGTCTGGTATCGGGGCGGATTGATGCCCCGGGTCTCCTGGCTCATGTCGGGTTTTTTGTGCCGCGCCTCTCTTCCCGTTCTGTCACGCCGTTTGCAATCCCCTTCTCTTCTACAAACTATTTGTACCACCGTCCATTGTGCTGTATTCCTCGCCAAGTAAACCTCCTCTCCACGTCTCCCCCTCATATTGACATTCTTTCCACGCCCCTCTCTTCTATACGAACTATACTCGTCCGTCATCTGTGCTCGGTACCTCTCGACGACCCCAGTGCCTAGTGTGTGTTGGGAGTATCCCTGTGTATTCTGTGAATTTACCATTCTCTGTACCTATTACATTACTTCTACATATTCTGTAATTGGGCTCGCCCCGTATACTCTAAATAAATAAATAAACATAGAAGCGTCAACGTGTGTGCGAAAGGCACCATCAACAACCAGTAAAAAGCTACATAATATTGATATTATCATCTGTGATTGTCAATGATCTTGGCATGACTAGGGCAGAAACATGGCCTAAATAGATAATCAAGACGGACGTTTTTCTCCAAGCACATCTTCTGGTATAATTGGTAGTGTTTATAGAAGAATTCAATACTTAATAGAATCTAAGATTAGGTTTAGGGCTTGAAATAATAGTGGTACAATCAAATAATCATCAAAACTGTGAAATCGAGAGATGGTTTTAGAAAGCTCGAATTGTAAACGATGGCAAAACAGGATCTGAACAATGTGTGAGCTGAAGGGTGTCCCAACTTGACCATGAGGTTACAGTAGGTATCACATTTGGGAAGAGGCTCTTCAATGGGACATACGAGTATTATAGCTTTAGCAACACATAGCAAGGTTACTTTAAAGAAGGTTGCGACAAAAATGTTTTAGCGAATTTTCGAAGAAAAGGAGGCTATTGTTCTCGGTCCAAAATTTTCAAAACTCGAATTTCCGAAACATTTTTATACCGAAATCCGTTTCAGTCCATCCTGAATTCACTGCCAAAAGACACCGAAAATCATATGGATATATTTACCATATTATGGTCTTCTGGAATTGTTGTTCAGCATTGTACAATCTATAAACTGTGGTGTTACTCGGCAAAATAGGAGACGAAATTTGTTGACGAATTGGAGACATTTTATATAAAACCAGTTATTTCTTCAAACATTGCTTTGTAGCCATGCTGCATGACTCAGTATTTTCAAGATATATTTCCCACTATTCTGTTAGTTTTAATTTTGATTAGTAGGTAAGTTCTTGGTGTCATGAGAACAGATTTCATTGGGCAGTTAGTCGAAAGGACATCTTGAAAGTGCATATTCAGAAACTCACCAACGGAGAAACCGTTTCCAGCATAATCTCGCAACATTGTTCTATGAGCCCTTCCAGCTGGAACATTGCCGAGGCTGCCAGTACGCCGATCACCACTCGAGGTTCGACCGTGATTTCGTCCAAATAAAAAGATCCAAACACTATATCCAGAGCTGAACAATGAAATTCAAATAAGGTTTACATCAAATTTAGGTTACAAAGGATGGGGCAGTGGTTTGGAGGACAAAATTCAAGTTAAATGTTCACACAGCAATGCGTTCATCCATATTTACGACCAACGCGATCATGGAATCCAATACGAGGGACGTCCAAAAAGTAAGGTTACAAGGAGACGAAGGGAATTTAGTTTTTCAGAGTTGTCACCACTGGGAGGTTCCTAACGGTCAAAACTAATCATCAAACGCATCAGTCCGTGACGAAAAGTCGTCATACAGTTCGTCCTCCAATCGCTCCACCTACCGCTCCACGCAAATTTCTTGAACGGTATGAAAGTGAGGGTGAAACTTTTCTTGACTCAATTCTGACTGGTGACGAAACGTGGGAGTCTCACTATTATAATACTCCAGAGTCAAAAAGGCAGTTTCTTCAAAAGTTCAATTTTCAGAGAGACAGATCATGGCATTTGTCTTTTGGGACCAGAAAAGGATATTATTGGCCAATTTTAGGTCTAAAGGAACCATAATAAATGTAGCTGCATACAGTGATAGACTCAAGAAGTTGAAAAAAAAATCAGGGACATAAGGAGAGGAATGTTGATTTGTGGTGTGTCACTCCTTCATGACAACGCTAGTGTTCATTTATAGGCGGTCTCAGTCAGGACCTGCTTGTTTTATCTGGGTGTGATATTGTGACTTACCCACCCTACTTCCTGGCCCTATAATGTTTTCATTAAATTGATGTAGTTTTCGGGTGGACAACGATTTTCAAACGAGGAGTTACAGGACGCTGTCGAAAAATGGCTTCGGGAGTCGGAGCGGAAGCTATACGACGAGGGTACACAAAAACCGGTCTCTAGACTTCAATAATTTGTTGTTTTTACTTCGAGTGGTGAACTGAAAGAAGTAGAGACTGGGTCGAGGAGAAAATACCTACCAAACCCCTGAAGATGGCTTATTAAAGCCGAAAGCTCGGAACGAATTCTCTCCTTTTCTTTACAACAAACCTCCTACAACCCTCCAAATAAATAAAGGACTTCAATAATCTATTGACCTCAATGGCGATTATGTAGAGGAATAATGACATGTTTTGACACTTATCTTGCAAATTTTTTTAAATATATTGATTTTTCAATTTTTAACACATGTTGTAACCTTAATTTGTGGACGTCCCCTACCTACAGTAAATTAATTAATCTCCACATTCTTGCATTGTGTCGGATTTCTGTTCGACACCAAAGTTCAAATAGCTTGGAAATCTAGCATTGAGTTATACAATTCTATTGGCCAACGCAAACCTCCAGTGCGATTAAATTTTTGAAACGTTGGCGATTGTGGTCATCAAGTGCATTAGACGACATGAATGCCTTCAAACTTGGAAACAGGGTTTTCAAAGAATCAAATTCGGAGAACCTTAATATTGGAAAAGCAAGTTTCTATCTCCAGTTAGAATTTCACATGTGGTTCACCTGTTGCATATGGTTTTGGGTTTTTATAAAAATATAATTGTACCTTGATATGTCATAATGTACATACTGACCATCTACGGTTATGTTGGGGTCTACTGCTTGGATGGTGATGCACGATTTATTGGTTTCGCTCCAGGAACCAGAAAACATGCTATGAAAATACTGACTCTGTAAAGGAGAGGAAATTTGTGTTAATAAAAGCGTAATTCTGGAAGAACGGATCAAGAATAGTGGATAGACATTAAGTAGGTGTAGGTACTATAAATATTTGACCGCTCTTAACGTCGAAATCAAACCTGATTTTAGTGAATATATGGAAATATTATACCACAATTAGAATGATCTCACACACTGAATCATCGTAAAGCAAAAAAGTTAGGAGCTGTCAAGTATTTACGCATCAGAATTCACCTGGCCAAGGTATAATTTATGAAGTTTCCAGTCCTTATCGAGGACGTTCACTGTTATGTCGCTGTCTTTCCCTTCAACGTATAGTGCTTGATATATGTACATCGCTGTGCAAGCCAACTTTCTTCTAAAAATAAAATATATATTGTATAGGTAGGTCAAAAGTTAATGGTCTATGCAACAGCATTCAATAGATTTACCTGATCATGGATCGTGACATCATAACCAAAACGATTTTGAAGATTATGGAATCATGAAGACTAATTATAGAGATCATAGAAAGCAATTATATGGGACAAGTGTTACGGTATTCCATAGAATGCAAAAATGGGTTCTATTGCGTTGTATGATAAGGTTGTACATAAGATGTGTGGCGAAATAAATGCGTAAGGACAGTATTGTCTACTAAACGAAGAGTTCTCAAGTTTGAGTGAGTTTTAGTTGAATTCGAAGAGGATTTCTGAGTGACATGAGAAGACATCGAAATGCGATGCAACAAACACTCGAGTAGGCACAATGTTTTCATCTTACAATTCTCAACTTTCACTTTCAGACCATTTGCGGGGAATGAGTCATACTAGTTCTAAGCGGGGAAAGCCATTGATATCTCCCCACATGACAGAAAGTCATCGATATCTCCCCCTACAAAATACATGCCATGGGTAAAAAGTAAGTGTATAGCACCATGTCAAATAGCTCATAATAAATAGTAAATTTTAAAATAATATAAAAATGATAAAATTTAAAATACCTAATACATATATCAAATCAAAGTTCCCAATTTCGCGCTTACTCGAACCATATATTCGCAATTTTCAAGTTTACCCGCTTGGTTTTCTACGATGAGCTTATCAACCCATCGTGATTTGCGCTGGGTTCTCTTGGATGGTGTGTTCACCTCGCCATTAAGAACCGAGTTAACCTTGGCATGTACGTCTACTTGCAGCAATTGAAGGGCGTCAAGAAAAACGAAAAGGTTTGGATGAGGCGACGTCATAGAGTTTTTAAAATGGGCGAGTAAACTCTCACATGCATTGGTTGTGGGATCACTGGCACTAGTTTTTGACGCCCACAATGAGGGAGGGTACTTCGCTTCATCATCTATTTAGTTACGGTAGAGATATTCTATGAAATTGTCGGTGAGTTTCTTATCTACATGTTCACACGGGAGATATCGATAAAAGCGGGAGATAACGAGAGCACTTCTGCGGGGGGATATCAATACAACCAGATGAGACCTTTCACCTTCTCAGGGAGATAACGATGGTCACCCCTAAGCGGAGCTGGAAGATTATCGTAGGTACGTACCTTTTAGGAAACGTCAGAAAAGAGTTGAATTTCCATTCTTCGTCGTCCTCCAAGTCTTTATTGAGCTTTCTATTGTAGCTTTCTGACAATTTCATCGCAAGTGTTTCCCGACCATACTCCACCACTGTACTCCAAACAGATCCCATTTTAGCAGTCAGTCAATTCAGTACGTTGCAAACGGTAAAATTAATCCGAAAACTTTTCACTTTATCATGAACACCTTTCCAACAAACTTGTGGTGGAAACTGCCAAAATCCCAGTGTTGCCACTGCCTAAACCAGTGGCAACACTGGGATCGCCGCCCAAGAAGGGGATGCGTACAGGTGTGAGATTGTAGGATGTTCAAGTGTACTCACTGAATATAGACGTTCTAAGGTAGATCAGGTGTTAGTTATGTCTACCCCTGTGAGAACAGAACAACGATAAACAATGTCAGCTGTCAAGACACTTTCGTTTATCTGTTGCCTAACAAAAGGAAGGCAGCATGGATACTAGTAACTAAATAATGTTGAGGAGTTTTTTTGACGCATGATGAATATGAAATGTGTATATAAATTATATTTATCATCTTACTTCCGCCAAGGAACATGGAATAACATGGAAACGAGATAAAGATACATGGTGGATACTACTTCTCGCTGGAAAAGGCGGGATCATCACCGTTTTGGTCGGGTTTGGACTCACTGCAGGCATCGCCAAGGGGGCGGAGGGGTGAGGAGGGGAGCAAACAACCAAGTACCTATTTGGGTGACAACCAATTGCACGATTGGCAATAAATTGCCCCTCCTTCAGAAAATAAGCGTTCACAAGGAACAGATGTGGCCATCACCACGAGCCTCTTGTATGCTTGGGTATAAATATTTGGGAAAATTGCCTGTTTGTTGTATCCAATAATATTTGTTATATCCATCATCTGCGAACAAATTTTGCATAGATAAGACAAATTTCAATGGATAAAAAAAAAACAAAAAAAAAAAAAAAACAATTTTCACAAATCTTAATGCCCAAGCATGGAAGAAAGCAACTGGTTGTCTGGCTTGAGTCTATTGCGAAGTTATACATCTAATGTATAACTATCACAGATATTTTCACTGACAGGGTCTGTGGTAGGAATATTTTTCTGTTCCCAAATATTAGGGAAAAATTGGGTGATATCGCTCGCCGAGTATCGATACTTCCGATAATATCGAGAGAAAGTATCGATACCACGATAATATCGGATGCAAAGTATCGATACAAATATCGGTGGTATTGGAATAAAAGTATCGATACCCCAATATACAGGAAGTATTGCAACGTCCCTACTACGGAGGCTGCATGCAAAATTACAGCTTCATAGAAATTAGCTTAACTCAGAAGCCCGCGTTTATCCGCAAAAGCTCAGAGTGCTGTGGGACCTAAGCCCGCGTTTTCCCAAACGGCTCCTGCATTCTCCTGCGGTCTTCCAGAACTTTTCCAAACTACTTTTCGGTTCCTCGGGTAGTTACTAGAGAGCGCTTGACACGTTTCAGCCCCCCCCCCCCGCTCTTCCATCTTGAAGCCTCTCTCATCCGAGATAAGGCATGTTACCTGTTTTCACCCCTTTTTCTCGTTATTCTACTCGTAAAACGCATAAAAGTGGTAGGGATTCTTCAGAAATATTTTCACAAGGCCTCTCGCAGTTATTCTACTGTATGATTCGTTGACGTGCCCTTCTGTCACCTCACTTTCAGACGTTTTCCAAAAATTTTTCTACTTAGTTATTTATATCGTTATTTCTTTTTTTCTTATTAGTAGTAGTGATTTAAACCAAAGCCCGTGAGAGAAAAAGGGATGGAAAATTGGATGGGTTTTTTGAAACCACAATCGACGGAAGGCATTATAATTAGGTGCTAGTGAATTTTTGGGGTGATGAAAGTAGGGAACAATAACAATGGTATAGTAATATAATGAATCGGTAATTATGTTTATGGAAAATGAAGTAATAATAAGACAAATTATGAAAACAATAAACTTTTGATGGACGCCAGTTTATGAGCATATAATAATGACAATAAAGGTACAAACCCTTCAGTCCATAATATACCTATTCCTGAACAAAATGCAAAAAGAATTACGTCAAAAAGTTGAAGAATAGTGGAGAAACGGGAAAAACTAAAAGAGACTAAAACTAAAACTAACGGGCGGTCGAAAAAGGCTCCGGAGTGAAAGGGTTAAGAGCCAAACCTCTGCAGGAGGTATTTTGTCGGGCCAGTTTTTACGAGTTGTTTTCGGGGTAATAATTTACACTAGGTAGTAGGTAAGTACCTACTTCATAATAGTTATTAATAGTTAATAATAGTTCATAATCTACCGTTTAGTGATCTAGACAGAAGGGTAATCTGCTCGAAGAAGGTAATAAACCGCTGTGTCATGAATTTGCAGAGTTTTTAAAATTTATATTTAACAGTTAAATAACAGTTCGGTACTGTTCTTTTTGACATGAACATGTCTTTGCTCCCCCCCCCCCCTCCCCCCGGTGTTGTGTAACGGTTTTGTGACATCATCCTCTCAGCATGATTTTCACGTATACGTAACTAAGTAATTGTAACTCCGTGTGTGTGCATCCCACGGTATTCGTTGACCGCTCGTTGGAATCGTCAGATTTTATAGAATTGTTTCATGTTGACCAACCGCACGAATCTTCAGTCAAAGATGAGCTGTACAGTATGAAAAAATGAGGGTAAACAATGTAGTCAGCAACATAACTACGAGCGTTCAAGTTATCTATTTATAGATAGTTTTATAAAACTATAACATGAAGTCCCATTTTGGTTTATTATCTTCAATAATGAACCATTGGAATCGTCCAAAGAAATTGTTTAACCCCACCTCAAAATTGGTTGGTATTAATTAGTATTAGGTATGAATTATTAATAATTTTTCAAGTAGTGAAAATTATTATTAATTATTGTTAGTTAGGCATTAATACATTTTAATTATTATCATTAATAATTATTATTAATTTTGATTAATGAACTCGATATCTGAAACCATGGGCTGATTGGTATGAACATTGAACCGCGCCGCGGCGGCCTCATGATACACCTTCATATTGACGACTTTCGATCTGCTCCAACTTTGAGCCCTCATTGTTAACGGCTGATCGTACAAAGCTACGGGTGGTCTTGAAAAATTCTAAATAAAAATAAACTCTATCTAAATGTGAACTAAACACTACACCGTTCTATTTGAATTTTTCGAGATATGAAATTTCCAAAATGACAAAATCCGTTTTGAACCCCTTCCCCTTGACATAGAGTTATGAAAAATCCGTCCGTTCGCCGTACGCCGCACAGTGGTGGGACGTGTTCAAAAATCCCTAAAATGAATGTTCGAAATTTAATGTTCTAAAATTAGTTTTGGACTCTCAAATACGTGTAGATAAGGGACCCAACTTAGTTAATCGAACCATCAAGTGTACAAAAAAATATAGACCTTGAAACCTGATGGAAGCTGAAAAACTTGAAATCGAAATAAGGTCATGTCGATGTTGTTTGTATTTCCTGTGCAAAAGAAACTTGTTGTCTTTTTCTGTTTTCAGGAGTTTTTCTGTTTTCATGAGTATCTGCACTTTCTTTGTACATGTATACCTATAACATTTTTTTAAAAATATTCTCCTGCTTCCTGGAATGAAGGGCCATCGTATTAAGGAAAACAATTCTTTTGATAATTTTTGTTGGAGCCGGATAAAAAAAAAAAATCTTTATCGAACGTTGTTTTGAAACTGATTTTATCGTGAAGTACCTACACGTACCGGAGATGACAGTCCGTGAGTTTCATTGCCATACTCCGCCGTATATATTCAAGGTTTACTCGGAAAGAAGTCAAAAGGGTGATTTCGGTTTATTACATTCATTGATAAACCATTGGAATTGAACAAAAAAAAAAAAGAATTTTTTTTGTGTAAATTTTGGGATAAAATTATTTTATTTTTTAGTGAAGAAATTATTATATTTTGCTTTAATATAATTTCTTTTCTTGTTTGGAGTAATCTTTTTTAAAAATTCAAATTTGATGAATCAATTCACAGCAATTTTCAATTTCAATGCAACAGCAATGTAAGGAACCAAAATAAACTATTTAAAAGACCTGTATTTTTATGTGATTGTTCATTTTTACCTCTCAACTAGTTCCAGTGGTTTCTTCAAGAAGTGATCGCAAATAGCTCTGTTGACAGGTTTTTGAACAGAAATTACCATTTTCCACCACTGTGCCCTGTCCGCAGCCCTTTGCCCAGTTAGCGTTAAGCTAAAGTTACAAAATTGGGTTTAAGGGTTCGGACCAACCCCACAATGATCCTCAAAGCTTAACATAACCCTCGGTCAATGGGAAGGGGTTCAAAACGAATTTTGAACTTTTAGTTCAGGTTTGAACAATGTTTTTATTTTTTTCAACTTCGCCATGAGGTAGAGACTTGACATTTTAAAATTTAAAGTATATTTAATATACTCGTACGTAGGCCGAGGATGGATGACAAAAGATTCACTCGGTTTTGGAGGAGGGGGAGGGAAGTGATAGGAGGGAGAAGGAAGTACAACGCCATATAAGAGGATAATGAGATATCAAGGGATTACGATGTCAAGCGAATAACGAGATCTCAAGGGTATAACGAGATCTCAAGGGTATAACGTGATCTCAAGCAGTTGAAGGAGAATTTTGATGTTTATCGGAGGATAACGTGATCGGATAGGGATAACAAGATCGTGGGAGGGGGGGGGGGGGGTTAGTGGGAGGTGACGGGTTTGATGGGGGCGGGGGTTATCCGTGACTCCCCGTGACGTTACGGAGCGGCGATCCACTGACGATTGTGGAACTCCAATGGAACTCCACTGACGATCGTTCCAAATGGAGCGGCGCACAGTGGAACAAATTATGCTGAAAAAAAAGGCTCCTATTACCATAGGGTCGCAAATCAAGCCTTCCCTAAGAAAACATCTGATGTTAAATACATTTTTCGTATAGGTAAGCTTGAGATAGTTATTACAAACTATCTCAAGCTTACCTATACGAATAAAATTTTAAACCTACCGTCGCAGGGGGCTACTTTGCTCCCTCCGTGGCAGCATTGCTCCAAAAATCTGATAAGTTCAATTTCCATCCAGAGCAAGAGCTAATGTCCGACATGGTTCCCCCGGCAATTAATGCATAGAAGGGATGTTGACTCAACAACTTGAAGTCGAAAAAGTAGAATGGGAAGGTTACGGTATAGTTTCCAGCCTTGTTTCTGCCATGGTTGTGAGTAACAGGTGATTTTGCTCGTGGAAAAGTGCGGCCTAAAAGTTTCTTCTTTCCATCAACCCGGTAAGTTTCAATACTATCTTGTTGGAAATTTAATGCTGATTCAGGCTTTTTATAGAAATCACAATTATTTGGATTTTTGGGGTTTCAGTAAACGAAATTCTGCTTGGGGTGAGAAAACGCCGAATAAATGGGCAGCACTGTGTTGTCCGTTATGATGGGTGCTTCTACCCAGGAATTATTGTGAGTTTCGACCAGGAAACTGCTAAGGTGTCAACCATGACGAAAGGACTAAAATCCTGGAAGTGGCCAGAAGAAGAGGACGTTTTGGATTACAAGCAGGAGGACCGGATTGGCAGCATCGAAGAGCCAAAATGCATTTCCAAAACAAGGCACCTGTTCAACGTCCCAGAGATGACCTTGAAAATTCGACCTTTTCGCTGAAGAAACATTATAGTTTTTGGGGAGGGGTTTTATATTTCAATGGGTATTAAACTAAACCGTGATTGATATTCCAGAAGACTGATACCCAGGTCACAGATATGCTACTCTCTCAAGGCTTTTCAAACACAGGTAGGTACTCGTATTTACATTTTACAAAATACTTCATGCATATTATTTTGTGTCATCTACAAGAGGTGTGTTTAAGCTGAATGTTATGCTCGTTCCAAATGGAGCGGCGCACAGTGGGACAAATTATGCTGAAAAAAACTGCAAATTCTTGACACAACGATTCATTATCTTCTATGTACAGACCACCCTTCTGTCTAGATCACTAGGTCTAAATGTCTAGATCAACCGTACTCGCTCGATCAACTTAGCGCTAAATTATCCCCCGATCAGATGGTACCTACCTAATCATCCCACAGTTTTACCAAGACCCCCAACAACGTCAACTTCTGTCAAAAAAAGGGGTATTCTGTTGTGTTTCAGCTTTTCCGCAAACAATTCATGAAATCTTATAGAATCGATGTGGCCCATTACGTTTCTTTACCAGGCGCCTCCAACGCCGCAATATTAAAAACTACCAATGCTGAAATATAATTACTAACGTACTACGACATGTACATGGATTTTGAGCCCTCTACTCGCGGTGGATTTTGTACTAGTGTAATCAAGCACTCAAAGCCTATATTCCCTCAGAAACAGCTAATGTATATAGATTGTAATTCACTCTACCCCTTCGCCGCGACGAGCAGTTTACCCTACGGTGGATTTAAAATCGCTCCCAATGTACTCGTACCTACTTTGTTAAAGAAATGTCTATAATGGAAGCGGATCAGGCGATCACCAATGAACCACCAACGGTTGCTCATTACACCTTTAAAGCATCACCAAGGGTGAGACCAGATCGCCAAACATCGTTTTGCACACGTCGACTTGGATTTCGACATGGACTTGGATTTTACGAAGGTCAACACCCATACAGCGAATTGAGTAAAATACTAAAGCAATACGCCTTTTGTTCGGGGAAATTTCGTCGTGTCCTCATTTTTTTCCCCCTCAGTATTTTCTCTTTTGTTTTCTTTAATAGATCATAAAGTTTCTTATTTTTCCACTATAATATATCCCTTACAAGATTCCCTAATATTTCATTTTCCTCAATTCTTCCGGCTTTATTCCCCGGTATGTGAAGGAGGCGCAGCTCTATGTTGTCATGTGGTGATGGTGGCTCGATATGTTTTATTGTAATCGGTGTACCTTGTCCGTAAATGGACCAGCTGATGAAATGCGCTCTAGTGGGAGAATCCACGTTGGGCCAGTCCCCTTTTGGCAGCCGGTACGTCCAGTTTGACTACGCGGTTTTTCCTATATTTTTTCCGGAATATTTTCTGGCCAGTATTGCCAATAATTCCTTCATTCTCCCAGTAAGGGTGCCTGCAGGCCCCCATATTTACAACTCACTCTTTCAGGGTCCCTTCCACCCCACAAACTATCGGAATTCACGCGAGTTTTCAGCCCTCGTTGGCGCGCCAAGTGTCCCTCGCATTCTCCATCCTACGCTGAACGGGGTGAGCAGCACAGCATCAGGTAAGCCGTATTACATTGATTCCTGTCGGGCTTCCTTTGCTGCATGGCGATTGGAGTTGTCCCCTCACTTCCGGTTCAGCCGTTTTCAAATCAGCGAAACTCATTGTAGTTAAATCCCCTTATTACTCTAAGTTGGTGGTGCGGGCCGGTTTTCAGGCCACCAACCCCCTTAGAAATAATAAATTTCATCATTGGTCCTTCTAGCCTTGGATGGATTATTGCAGTTAGGGTACTCTATTTTCATTTCCAACAATTTCAAACAATTTTTACCGAAGTTTCAGTCATAAACACATTGTAATTACGTTTGAAAGGGCTCATCGTGTTCATACTTGCTCTTTGTTCCACAAGAATTCTCGTGTTCCAAGTCACAGTTGATTTATTCCACCTTTGATTTGTTTGATCCGTCAAGTTCACCTTTCCTTGCCCCTTGAGGCGTAGAATTGCTGGCGTCCTATTGACCTGTTCAGGAATATTCTTGTGATCCGATTGAGGTCTTATTGACATCCGATAAACATCCGCAGGGCCAGTTGTTCGCGAGTTTGAATGGCGAAGCATGCGCTCAGATCAAAAGGCGGCGCGATGTCAGTTCCAACGAGTCAGACGTTATCTGCTCTTGTTCATAGGCGTGAATGTTGCTTAAGAAATGTTCAAAAGATTTATGCTTACGGTAAAGATGTGGCTACACCGGTTAGAAAGTCCGGTTTCATGGTGCGTTACCTAGAATTACCTAACTTCATTGATGAATTCAAGGAAATTCAGGCCGGTATTTTCGATATTGTGTGCCCTGATGAAGAAGAAGAGAGCGCTTCGGGTGGTGATTCATCTCAAGCGGAAATCACTTCGCGTAAGTCAACTTTGAATGAATCCGTCATTAAAACTCATTATGTTGTGGAGGATAAGTTTTTTGAATATGTATTCTCGATCAAAGCACATCCTTATGCCCTTGAAATCGAAACCCAGTTGAAATCGGATCAACAAAACCCCGTCCCTCCACCTGCCTCGCCCGCGAGTCAGCCTGTTGTTCCCGCTCCCGTCGAACTTGCTGATACTCCCAAAATCAAATTAGTTATATTTGATGGCACTCAATCTGAATGGTATGCGTTTCATACGTTATATGCATCCGTAATTCATAGCCGTACTGACCTTTCTGATTTGTATAAATACCAAGTATTATTGTCTCATTTGAAGGGAGAGCCCCTGGACTTAGTGAAACATTTGCCATTATCTGTTTGTAATTATCAACCTGCGTATAAGTTGTTATTACAACGATATGATAATACTCGTCAGATTGCAATGAATCATATTGACTATATAAAACATTTGCCCAACATTAATGGTAATAATAGTAAGGCCCTGAGACATTTTGTAGATTCCCTTAGATCTAATCTTGAGGCACTCCGATTACTCAAGTACCCTACCACTCAGTGGGGCTTGCTTTTGGTTTCAATGGTTCTCGAAAAAATAGACGAAGGTACCCTACGCCTATTTGAAATATCCCGCCCTGACGTCTCTAATAATCCTACTATTGAGGAGGTACTTGATTTTCTTGAACATCGGGCCCAGGCTTTTGAGGTTGCGAGTCTATACGCACCAAGTACCTCCAAGCATAAGGTCCCTTCGGGTACATATGTCCCAAAATCACCCACCTCAAGGGCTCTAAAAAGATCGAACTTCCTTTCCGTCGCGAAAGGAAACTCTGCTCCACACTCTGAAGTGATCTGCCCCCTATGTAAATCCTCCCATCGTCTGGCAAAATGTAATACATTTTTAGAAAAATCTCCTCAGGAGAGATACAGAATCATTAAAAACCTGAAGTTGTGTACTTTGTGCTTAACTAAAACCCACTCCGCTAGGGAGTGTGAAGCTCCAAAATGTTCTAGGTGCACTAAGTCACATCACACCTCCCTATGTTTCGGTTCCCAAGTAGGGGATAGTGCAGGTGGTAGTACAGGTGCCCAGTCAGGTGATGCTATTGCGAACCAAGTGACTTCTAATTACTCTGTGGCTGTTACAACTCCGTCTCATCATATTCTTCTCAGCACTGCTGTTGTGAACGTAAAGGACGTGTATGGGAATTTTGTTCGAGCTAGGGTATTACTAGACACTGGGAGCATGGGGAATTTCATCTCTGAATCCCTTGTTGCCCGTCTTGGTGTACCCAAAATTAAATGTATCACAAAAGTAGATGGGTTGTCTCATACTGCTCTTCCTTCTAGCAAATTCAAAATAAATTGTACCATTGCATCACGAGTTATTTCGAACCTTGCCTTCAATATTGAAGCCATGGTTATTCCGAAAATAACTTCGTGTGTACCGTCTTGCACTTTTGAGCCACCTCAATGGAGCCACTTGAAAGGGATTGAGTTAGCCGATCCCCAGTTTTTCTTCAAATCCGAAATAGACATTTTATGTGGGGCAGATATTGTGTCCCAAATTTTGACTGGCCAAAAAATTACCGGTCCAGACGGGACTGCTTCCGCATTCGGATCTGTCTTCGGCTTTGTATTATTGGGTAAGGTACCAACAACTCAAACTGTAGCGGCCCCCATTCAGTCATATTTTGTAAATGAGGTTTGCTCAGTGGAAAACGTAATGGCTAAATTTTGGGAGATCGAAAATGTTCCTGATGTCTCATTGATAGGTCAGGAGGAACAAGAGGCGGAAAATATTTACGTTGCCAATTATTCCCGAATCGAAAGCGGTAGGTACAAAGTTCCCTTATTATTAAACCCTTCTAGAATGCCCCTAAGCAGCTCCAAATCAATTGCATTGAAGCGATTAAAATCGTTGGAACATCGTCTCAATCAAAATCCTATGCTCAAGTTGAAATATCGGGAGTTTATGATGGATTATTTAGCTCAAAATCATATGAGTCTAGTGTCAAAGGACTTTGAAGAGGGCTCGTATTACATTCCACACCACCCAGTCATAAAATATAAAATACCAGGTGATCAAAATTCAATGAGTATAAGAGTAGTGTTCAATGCTAGTAGTTTTATAGTTTAGATATAGCAGAGTGAAAATTTATAGAGTGAAAACTTGTATTCCAGTAAAAAATTATAAAACAGAGAATTCACGCAATCAAGAACAATAATTCAATACTGATTATTTAAGACTGGGGAATGCATCTTTGGCTCTTGACAACCAACACATGTTGTTAGTTGGAGTCGGGACTTCTTCCAATACTCCCCCTCACTAGCCGCTGCCCAACCCTAGTCGTTCACGGAACTCGTGGAATTTCGGGCCGGGTAGTGCCTTCGTGAAGATGTCCGCGACCATTTCGTCAGTTCTGCAGAACTCCAGTTTGACGTCCTTATTTTCTACAGCCTCTCGAATAAAATGTTCTTTGATGGCGATATGCTTCGACTTGGAGGTCACTACTGGATTGTTCGACCAACTTATGGCGCTCTGATTGTCGGTTTGAATTGTGACTGTCCTGCGCGATGTGAACATGGTTGACGAGATATTTTAGGTGGATGGCTTCCTTCGCTGATTCTGACAGAGCCATGTACTCAGCATGAGTTGTCGATCCGGCTACTGTAAGCTGTTTTCGCGCCTCCCAGCTTATGGCCGTTCCGTTTAACTGAAAACAGTATCCGGTGTATGATCTCCCGTCTATTTTGCAACTTCCACAACTCGCATCGGACATCCCGCGTAACTCAGTTTTCCCCACCTTGCGAAAGTGTAGAGCTAGGGTTTCGGTCCCCTTCAAGTACCTGAGTACGCGTTTTGCAGCAGCCCAGTGTTCACTTCTGTAACATGAATTAAATTGTGATAAGTAGCTTACTGCGTACGATATGTCGGGTCTGGTCGCCGTTGCCAAATACATCAATGACCCGATTAAACTCTGGTATGGAACATCGGGTAGCTCCCCCTGATCCGGCACTTCCAAATCCAGGTTTACTTCCATCGGAGTTTTGCATGTTTTTGCTTCGGTCATCCTAAATTTTTCAATTAGTTTCTTGACGTATTTTTACTCCTCCGTTCTTATCTCTTGAAAATTCTATGCCGAGACAGTAATTTACACCTCCAATGTCTCGCATTTGGAATGTTTCTGTCAATTCCTTTTTCAGCTTGTTGACCGCTACGCTGTTCGATGATGCAATTACCAAGTCGTCTACGTACACGGCAAGCATGACTTTTTCTCCCCCCTTTCCGCGTACGTAGAGACAAGGGTCTGCAAAAGATGATTCGAACTTTAGTTCTTTCAATCTTGAATCGAGTTTCTTAAACCATTGGCGGCCCGCTTGTTTTAATCCGTACAATGCTTTTTTCAATGAACAAACTTTGTTTTCTTGGCCTTTATTCCGTAGATCTTCCAACATCTTTTTGGTTTTTAGATAAATCGTTTTGTTTTCGTTATTACTTTCATTGTTCAGTATTTTCTGAAGGTAGTTTTCCAGTCCAGTTGGTATTTTCATGAATATTTCTTCGTCCAACGATCCGTTCAGATATGCCGTTGTGACATCCAACTGACTGATATGAAGGTTTTTTTCGGCAGCTAGACTCATGAGAAGTCGAAGAGATTTCATTTTTATCACTGGCGAGTATGTCTCTGCAAAATCAACTCCCGGTCGTTGGGAAAAACCTTGTGCCACTAGACGAGCTTTGCGGCGTTCAAGTGTCCCGTCGGGGTTAAGTTTTTAAGTTTAAGTTTTAAGTTTTTCCTTCAGTATCATTCTGAATCCAACTGCACTTCTATTGGGAGGTTTTTCTGTGATTTCCCAGGTTCCATTTTTTATGTGAGCCTTTATTTCTGACTGAATGGCTTCTTCCCAAATTTCCGGATCTTCTACTGTTTCTTCGCAAAATTCATCGCAAGATAAATTCAGATTAAAATCATTTAACCAACCCGGTCGGCGTCTCTGCTCAGCAGTTCTCAGTTGCATTCTCGGACTTGAATCTGGAGAAAATTCTCGTGGATTTTCTTGAGTAATTTCTTCTTGTTGTTGTTGGGGAATGTTTTGTTCTTCCTGTTCTTGATCTTCTATTTCGTTCTCTTCTATTATTTCAGGTTGGGGGTTGATTTCCTGATTTGCAGAATTTTGTACAGTATTATGTACAGGAATTTCAATCTTTAGTTCAGCAGATGTTTTTTCATTTTCAAAATCTGCAACTATTTCGTTTTTGTAGTACGGTTCGTTAATGATTTTCACGTCTCTAGCTACAAGTATTTTTCTTTGATTAGGTATCCATACTCTATAGGCTTTCGAAACCTCGGAGTATCCCACAAATACACCGGCGATTGCTCTGGAGTCGAATTTCCCTTTGTTGTTTTTGTTAAGTACGAACGCTTTAGCTCCGAAAATGTGTAGATGGCGAACTGATGGAGTTCTCCCGACCCACCGTTCAAATGGTGTGTCCCCATCAATCGACTTTGATGGACAGCGATTCGTTAAGTAATTCGCACAATATATACTTTCGGCCCAAAGAAAATTTGGTACATTCGCTTCAAGCATTAAGCATCTAGCTTTTGTTATTATCGTTCTATTTTTCCTTTCGCTTAATCCGTTTTGTTGTGGTGTTCGTGGCGCAGAAAGTCGTCTTTGGATTCCACAGTTTACCAAATAATTATTGAATTGTTCATTTATGTATTCTGTTCCATTGTCAGTTTGCAGGAATTTTATTTTGTTGCCTGTGAAATTCTCCACTTCATTTTTATATTCTTTAAAATATTTCAAAACTTCATTTTTATGTTTGAGAAAATATACTCTCGTATATCTTGAGTATTCGTCAATGAACGTGACAAAATATTTATTCCCCCCTGGTGTCGTCGTTTTCATTGGTCCAACCAAATCGGAATGAACTATGTGCAATTTTTCCACTGCTTTTTCACTCGACACTTTCGGGTATGGTTTTTGGGTTAATTTCCCTCTAATACATGTTTCGCAATTTCCTAGTTTGGCTTTTGAATTGAAATCTAGACCTTTCAGTTTTTGTTTCTCTAAAGCTAACTTGATTTCCGCTTCGTTTAAGTGTGCTAATTTCTTGTGCCATAATCGGAGATTTGAGTCTTCCGTTGTAACTTCATTGGCCTGTTCGTTGGATTTCTCTTCGATGCAATACAAACCATTTTTTCTAATTGCTTTCGCTATTAATTTTTTATTTTTGTTAACAATTTCAGCTTTTTCCTTTTGGAATATGACAGTGAATCCTTTGTCAGCAATTTTTCCAACAGATAGAAGATTTGAAGTCAAATCTGGTACAAGAAGTGTTTTATTTGCTTCAATTTCATGGTTATTTTTTAGCCTTAGTTTTAGTAAACCTCTACCCTGTATTTGGGCAGTTTCGCCATTAGCTAATTTTACTCTACCTTCGTTCATAGGATTGATAAATTTGGACCTTGACTGGTCTGAACACATATGAGATGTTGCTCCTGAATCCAAACACCAATCTGTTGACTTAGATGTACTTATATTTGAACAAACTTCTTCTATTTTAAACGATGACTGAATTTCTTTGTTTTTATACCTGCAGTTTTTGGATTTGTGGTTCGTTCTCCCACAATGGTCACATTTTTTATATCTATTTGAACTGTTACCTTTAGGTCGTTGTTGAGTTTTGATTTGACCACACTGATTTGTCCAGTGATCGCTCGAGTTGCATTTGGTACAGTAGCGCTTTCCATATCTTGGACTTCTGTCCTCGGTGTTCCTTCGTTGTCCGAGCTCGTTTTTGCCCATTAGAGCGGAATTTCTTGAGTCAGTTTTCTTTGGAAGTCGCATTTCTATCAGTCGAAGACGTTCAGTTAAATTGTCAAGAGTCCTTTGCTCTAATGGTACACTCTCCCACACACTTTTAAACTCAAAATAGTCTTGTGATAGCGTCGACATAACTCTGCTCATCAGAACTAGATCAGGCATAGTTTTTCCTGTGAGTCTATCAAGTTCACTATTACAGTCTAAAAATATTTTTTGAAGTCTTGATACGTGAGCAACTATTTCTTCGTTTGTATTCATTTCGTACTCGAAGAATTGTTCTAGTAGTCTGTCGAGTCGTTGACCAGAACTCTGTTCAAAAATTGAGATTATTCTGTCCCATATCGCCTTCGAAGTTACGCACGTGCCCATCATGTCGGCAATTTCTTCGCCAAGACTTCGGAATAGGATTAGCTGGGCTAACGTATCGATTTCTTCGAATTTTGCAAGATTCGCTTCATAGGTGGCGCGGGCGGCATCACTTGGCTCGGCTGGTTCAATAGGTTTTGTTATTTTTCCTGTGATGACGTCGAATACCTTGTGGTGTCTGAGGAGTAGAGATATTTCCCTTTTCCACCTAGAGAATTTTTCCGCTTCTTCGAGTTTTTCGACGTTTAGTTTGATATCCATCTTTTGGCAGTGGGAACTACGCTATTGCTGGTACCTATAACCTTTTATAGTTTAGATATAGCAGAGTGAAAATTTATAGAGTGAAAACTTGTATTCCAGTAAAAAATTATAAAACAGAGAATTCACGCAATCAAGAACAATAATTCAAGACTGATTATTTAAGACTGGGGAATGCATCTTTGGCTCTTGACAAC
>OY986048.1:65481650-65619155 GCA_963920205.1 Stenodema calcarata | reverse complement strand
GGGAAGGGGTTCAAAACGAACTTTGAAATTTCGACAATGTCATATCTCTAAAAATTCTCATGAAACGGTGTAATTTTTAGTTCACTTTTGAATGACCTGAAAAATTACGAATCTTTTAAGACCAATTGGATTTTTGTGCGACCAGCCGTTCGTTCACAGTGACCGCGCAAAGGTTTAGGAAAAACACTAAAGTTTCGCGTCGAAAACGGCCATTATGTGACCCAACCCCCAGACGCCCAGAATAAAACTACCTTTTTTCATCTTCCCGGTAAACTACAGTCTAGAAATTTTAACCGTGAGTCGGGGATAGACCACATTGCAATATTCACTCGGTTTCTCATCTGTAAAATAGTTTAAATAATACCTTTTTGTAATAATACAAATTAAATTTTGACGATGAGCTATTGACTTGAAATTTTAAAAAATAGGTCAGAACTGGATCACAATGCAATATTCACTCGGTTTCTTGTCTGTAAAATTGTTAAAATAATACCTATTTGTTTAAACAAATTAAATTTTGATGATGAGCTAGATACTTGAAATTTTAAATATAGGTCAGAAATGGATGATATTTCAATATTCCCTCGGTTTGTATGACATGGTATGAGTATGGTATGGTATATTATTGTATGTATGATTTGGTATAATACAGTATGGTATGATAGGAAAGAAATTCGTATGGTATGGTATGAGTACGGTGAGAATATGGTATGGTGCCGATTTGCAATAAAGTCTGGTATAGACAGAAGGGTGATCTGCACATGGAAGATAATAAACCGTTGTGTCAAGAATTTGCAGAGTTTTTTTTATTCGATTTTCTGAATCTACGTATCTTGAAACGTAAACCAACAAATTTTGAGGGGGGGTTAAAAAATTTTTTTCTTTGGGCGATTCCAATGGTTCATTATCGAAGATAATAAACCAAAATCCGTCCGTCCGCCGTACGCCGTCCGCCGTCCGCGCCACTTTGCCCAGTTAACGTTGAGGTAAAATTACGAAATTTGGTTTCTGGGTTTGGACCAGCCCCACAATGATCCTCGAAACTTTTCATAACCCTAGATCAAGGGGAAGGGGTTCAAAACGAATTTTGAAATTTTGAAAATTTCATATCTCGAAAAATTCATACAGAACGGTATGTTTTTTATTTCATATTTAGATAGAGTTTGTTCCGTAGAATTTTTTAAGACCATCCGCAGCTTTGTAAAACCAGCCGTTCGTTCACAATGACGGCTCAAAGATTGTGCCTCACAACACGATCACGAATCAAACTTTTGAAATACAGGTCCATTTTCATACTAACAAGCTCTTTGGAACATCATATGGCTTAAGTGATGTCGAGTTTGTTGTTCTGAGGTGCGTTTCGTGCTACGGAAATGAAGGTAATTTCGAATGTTTGTTGGTAGGTACTTCTTTTATAGAAAAATTATTACCGACGTAGTATTAAAAACCCCAGAATTATATCGTATTAATTAATCATAATTAATAATAATTATTATTAATAATAAATACAAATTATTAATACCTAACAATAAATTATAATAATTTTCACTAGGTACTTGATAAAATTGTTAATAATTAGTGATAATTGAGAATAATAATTAATAATTAAGACATTTAGACCTAGTGATCTAGACACAAGGGTGATCTGTACAAAGAAGATAATGAACCGTTGTGTCAAGAATTTGCAGAGTTTTTTCGTTTTCACGATGTATTTGAGTCGACAATTGCTCTTGTTGAAGGTCCATTCGAACTTAAATAAACACGTTGAGTCGATATGAAGTCTACTTTTGGTTTATTATCTTCGATAATGAACCATTGGAATCGCCCAAAGAAAAAAAAATTTTAACCCCCCCTCAAAATTTGTTGGTTTACGTTTCAAGATACGTAGATTCAGAAAATCGAATAAAAAAAATCCGTCCGTCCGCCGTACGCCGTCCGCGCCACTTTGCCCAGTTAGCGTTGAGCTAAAATTACGAAATTCGGTTTCTGGGTTTGGACCAGCCTCACAATGGTCCTCGAAACTTTTCATAACCCTAGGTCAAGGGGAAGGGGTTCAAAATGAAATTTAAAATTTCGACAATGTCATATCTCAAAATATTTAACTGAACCGGGCAATGTTTAATTCACTTTTGAATGACCTGAAAAATTACGAATCTTTTAAGACCAATTGGATTTTTGTGCGACCAGCCGTTCGTTCACAGTGAGCGCGCAAAGATTTAGGAAAAACACTAAACTTTCGCGTCGAAAACGGCCGTTAGATGGGTGAACCTGCAGACGCCCAGAATAAAACTACCTTTTGGTTTATTATCTTCGATAATGAACCATTGGAATCGCCCAAAGAAAAAAATTTTTTAACCCCCCCTCAAAATTTGTTGGTTTACGTTTCAAGACACGTAGATTCAGAAAATCGAATAAAAAAAAATCCGTCCGTCCGCCGTACGCCGTACGCCGTCCGCCGTCCACGCCGTTTTGCCCAGTTAGCGTTGAGCTAAAATTACGAAATTTGGTTTCTGGGTTTGGACCAGCCCCACAATGATCCTCGAAACTTTTCATAACCCTAGGTCAAGGGGAAGGGGTTCAAAACGAAATTTAAAATTTCGACAATGTCATATCTCCAAATATTTAACTGAACCGTGTAATGTTTAGTTCACTTTTGAATGACCTGAAAAATTACGAATCTTTTAAGACCAATTGGATTTGTGTGCGACCAGCTGTTCGTTCACAGTGAGCGCGCAAAGGTTTAGGAAAAACACTAAACATTCGCGCCGAAAACGGCCGTATGTGACCCAACCCTCAGACGCCCAGAATAAAACTACCTTTTTTCATCTTCCCGGTAAACTACAGTCTACAAATTTTAACCGTGAGTCGGGGATAGACCACATTGCAATATTTACTCGGTTTCTCATCTGTAAAATTGTTTAAATAATACCTTTTTGTAATAATACAAATTAAATTTTGATGATGAGCTATTGACTTGAAATTTTAAAAATAGGTCAGAACTGGATCACAATGCAATATTCACTCGGTTTCTTGTCTGTAAAATTGTTTAAATAATACCTATTTGTTTAAACAAATTAAATGTTGATGATGAGCTAGATACTTCAAATTTTAAATATAGGTCTGAAATGGATGACATTTCATTATTCACTCGGTTTGTATGACATGGTATGAGTATGGTATGGTATATTATTGTATGTATGATTTGGTATAATACAGTATGGTATGATAGGAAAGAAATTCGTATGGTATGGTATGAGTACGGTGAGAATATGGTATGGTGCCGATTTGCAATACAGTCTGGTATAGACAGAAGGGTGATCTGCACAAGGAAGATAATAAACCGTTGTGTCAAGAATTTGCAGAGTTTTTTCATCTTCCCGGTAAACTACAGTCTAGAAATTTTAACCGTGAGTCGGGGATAGACCACATTGCAATATTCACCCGGTTTCTCATCTGTAAAATTGTTGGCTGAGCTACATAATAATATTATGTATATTACTGTTATTAATGGTTATTAACTGTTATTAACTTACAGAATGTAGAAATCAACAAATGAGATTCCCTTGGGCGAATAGAGATCCACTTCAGTCTTGACGACTAGCAAAGCGTTCACGCGTTGCACGTGAGATATTAAATTTCAATGTTTAGTTGATTAATATTATGGAGACAATAATTCACTTTTACTATGATGAGTAAATACGAAGCTAAAAACCACCAGTCAATGCATTCAAAATAATATTATAACGTCAGGCAACGTTTTGGTATCATTCTTATCAAACATGGAAGAAAGCATGGAAGAATGAAGCTCCCTTTTTCCTTGACAAGGAACGATTCAACGATCGATTGTTTTCGGCGTTCAACTTGATACGATAGAGAGTTTTTGCAAACCACTAACGGGTGCCGTAGAACCTCAGCACAGAGCCCGTAACGTCAGACGTGACGTTGGCGAATCGGGTAACGACAAACGAGCTCATCTATCGTACGACGAATAACCTCACCGTGTAATGCCTAACCTTACCCGGATATAACACGATCATCTTGTCTATTCCATTTTCGATTTAATTCGTTGTGTGTTTTCGGTTTTCTGTGTTCGGTTCCTGAAAGAATCTGAAAGATACATCCCACGGACGCTTCAGTGAGACGGTAAGTTAAAATCATCCTCTACCAAAGCAGGTATTTCTCCATTCAAAAAGAAATTTCACATCTCCCTTCTTCCGGTTAATCACAAAATCGTTCCCCAAGCTCGACCAGTCTCCAAATCGATGGCTTGAGCCATGTAACTATTTGAAGTTTTTCTTTTAATCAACTGTGAGCTAAACTATACATACTGTAAATAGTTATGTTCCTAATATGTAACTCACATTAGCAATGTTGTTTTAGCGAATTTTCGAAAGAAATTAATCCGGGTTTGAAAACACACTGGGTTTTGGCCCGAACCGTTCCTGGTTTGGCCCTTGGGATTTTGAGTGTAATATGCCGTAGAATAAGCAACGAAACTCAGGCCACTCTAAGGGGAGGTGAACCTCGGTCGAGTGAACATCGCTAGCAGTGCCCGTCTGTTATCATCAGATAATCTCCTCACTTTCAGCTAAGTGATCTTTTTAGCACTTCTCTCTTTTTAATAACAGCTCACACCTAGTTCTATTATCGCCGCTGTTCTTTTGAACTTGTGAGGTCCATGGGGACTGAGAGCGGGGGGGAGGACCCCCCCGGAAAAACAACTGACTGTCATAACACTCTCAATAACACTATACCAACTCCTACTAATGTTGCGCTTAAACGTAGTAATGATAATAAGCTTCCAACAACATCCAAGGTTCAGTTAGTGGAGTCGAGAAACGACCGTAAACGCTCTGACCTCTCAACAGATTTCTACAGCAGAGTAGTGAATAACAGATTCAGACCTAACGATTCCGGACCTTTTTTCATTTTCGTTGAGAGTACAGACGGCCAATTGGGTAAGACACATCCAATGGTGTTCGGAAGATGGATCTTTCGAGAAAATAATGAACACAAGTCGAATATAACTAATATTTTTGCGACTGGACTCAATCGCATGAAAATAGAGGTATCTTCCGGCGAAGTAGCCAATAAATTGGTCACAAGCCACATCTTTAAAGACAAGAATCTCATTTGTTATATCCCCGACTTTCTAGTTTATAAAACAGGTGTTGTTCGTAACATTGACCCATCTATTACTGATGAAGAGATTTTACAGGATGCAGTGTGTAAATCGAAACCCATTAGGGTCAAACGCCTATTTAGGGAACAAAAGAACGAAAATGGTACCGTTACCTCAAGATCGCTATTACATACCGTTTTCATCTCATTTGACTCGCAAACCTTACCGGAGCATTTATCGTTGTACGGAGCCCGATGCAGGGTGGAACCCTACGTTCCCCCAGTTCGTATGTGTTCCCAATGTTTCCGTCTTGGGCATATAAGATCCCAGTGTAAAAGTTCAGCAAGGTGCCTAAATTGTGGAGACAACCATGCTTCGGATAGTTGCACTAATATCAGTACGGGTCTTTTGTGCATAAACTGTAAAGCTACTGACCACAAGGCCACCAGCAAGAACTGCCCCATGTTTCTAGAAAGAACAAAGAAGAAGAGAGAAGATGTTATGGCTGATTCATATGCCGTTATCACAAAAAACCGATTCTCACCCCTCGAAAACACGGAGGCCTACGATTGTGAATTTCCTATCATCCGACCAAGTAATGGGAACAAAAGCTTCCGCCCGAAAAAAAGGATTTCCCGCCCGTCTCCATATCAAAGGCCTGAAAAACATTCTATTACTAAACCATTGAATAATTACGAAGACGAGTTGAGGACAATGGATTACTCTGACTCCCAGCATCACTCTAGCGAACATCTCACTAGAAACCGGCACCAAAGGCGATCTTCTTCTCCTCGTGTAGAATCTCCTCCAACTGAACTCACATACGAAACCGTCGAAGAACTGTTCCAGCTTCTCAAGGGTAACCAATCCACAACTGATATTCGCGAAAACATTGGGCAAGTCTTACATAATCTACTCTCGAAACTGAATAAGTACCCAACATTTTTACAACAAACACGGCCACCTATACCGTGACAACACTGCGCTATGAACAATACTAAATTTTTTCAATGGAACGCCAGGTCTTTTGTTCACAACAGACCTAGCTTTGAACACTTTTCTTCAACTACCCCCATTAACGTTGCAGCTATATCTGAAACCTTTTTCCAGGAGGGACGCATTTACAAGCTTAGAGGTTTCGAAATGCTTAGATGTGACAGGGCAGACGGAAGGGCTGGAGTCGCCCTGCTCATCAAAGAGGGGATACCCTTTAGATCTATCACATCTCTTCCCCAGATCCCGAACTGTGGTGTCGTAGCCGCAGAGCTGTTGGTTAACACCAGAACCATAACAGTCGTATCACTGTATAACAATCATGACAATAGAGTTACTAAAGCCGAATGGGAAACTTTCCTAACACACATCCCACAACCATGCATTGTTATGGGGGATTTCAACTGCCATCACCAACTTGTAGGAAGTTCATACACCGATCCCAAGGGCGTGGAGCTGTTTGAGGCTGCTTCTACCGTGGGCCTTGTCTATCTGAACGACGGTACGCCTACACTCATACCATCTGCCAATCACCGAATATCTTCGGCTGTGGATATTACTTTTGTATCTCCGGATTTGGCTTGTAGGGCAACATGGGAAGTAGTTGGCGATTCGTTGGGGTCTGACCACTGGCCAGTGATCACAACAATTGATGGCATTGTAATGGACGCTGCTACATACATCCCTACGCGAAAGTGGAATTTTAAGAAAGCTAACTGGGAGGTCTTTGGCCAAATTCTGGAGTCACAGACCCCAACGCTTGCTACAGTAACATCATACCAGGACTTCATACATTTAATAGAGGACGCTTGCACGGCGTCCATCCCACAGTACAAACCAACCAAAAGGAGAGTAGTGAACTACTGGTGGAATAGGGACTGCGAGTCGGCAGTAAAACATAGAGTTGAAGCCCTGGCCAGATATAAGAGAAATAGGAACCATTTCACATTTCACGAAATGAAGCGGGCAAGCGCAACAGCTAAGCGCGTCCTAATACAAGCCAAGCGCTCCTCGTGGAGACTATACTGCGAAAAGCTAAATCGGGGGACGCCAGTTGGAGACATCTGGCGGCAGATTAGAACAATCCGGAACGCAAAATCAGTTAAGCCAGCGCTGAAGGAGGGTGTTTGGTGCCAGGATTTCCTCGACAGACTTGCGCCGGGCTGGGTGCCACAGCGAGTTGGCGACTCATTGTCACAGTCCCATTGTGGGAACGATTACCTTGCAAGTCCATTCGCTATGAATGAGCTGAAAGCTGCTCTCCGCAACAGGAGTTCAGTATCAGCACCAGGGAAGGATAACGTAACATACGATCTCCTCAACAGGCTCCCTTTAAACTACAAATCCAAGCTTCTTGGCTTCATAAACGTATTCTGGACAACTGGCTCCTATCCTGACGAATGGTATGATTATATAATCGTACCCATTCTGAAGCCTGGAAAACCTAACGATCAGCCAGATTCATATAGGCCAATTGCATTAGCGTCATGCGTAATGAAAACCTTGGAAAGGATGATTAAAAACCGCCTCCAGTGGTATGTGGAAGCTAACGACCTACTCCCCTCCAGTCAATATGGCTTTAGGGTAAAACGCTCAACTATGGATGCCCAGAATGTGATGGTTTGCTCAATCCTGAACGGATTTTCCAAAAACCAACACACACTGGCCTTGTTCCTAGACGTCTCCAGCGCATACGACAATGTTGACATAATTAAGCTTTATGAGAAGCTCCTCACTATACAACTACCTGTCTCCTGTGTACAGGGCATCATCAACCTTGTGTCAAGACGTCAACTTTACATGCGTGTCAATGGGCGGCTCCTGGGACCCCAATCAACGTGGAGGGGCATAGCGCAGGGTAGTATCCTTAGCACCATCCTTTACGCTCTATACGTCTCTGACATTGAAACCATACTCCCTGAGGGAATATCGATTGTCCAATATGCTGATGATTTATGCCTATTCACAACAAGTCGGGTGTGGGATAACTGCGTGGAGCTTCTTTCACAAGGATTTTGTGCACTCCAAGAATATCTGGGGGACTTAGGACTTTCAGTCTCGTCAACAAAATCAGTTTTTTGCCCTTTCACACGCAGCAGGCGACCACCTATACCCATGACGCTCGAAATGGGCAATTTGGAAATTAAGCGTGCTGACAAGGTGAAATTTCTCGGACTACATTTGACGAAATCATTGAGCTGGTCGCACCATATAAGAGAACTCGCACAGAAATGTGAGTACCACATCAATATAATGCGGGCATTCAGTCACGCCACTTGGGGAGCCGACCCCTCCACTTCTATCCTTTACTATAGAGCCACAATACGGAGCATCTTAGATTTTGGATGCACGTTCTTTGGGAATGCCCCTCACACCCATCTTCTGAAGCTGGACAGAGTCCAATACAAGGCACTCCGTGTAGCATTGGGAGCCCTCCCATCAACGCCTACTAATGCACTTCTAGCGGAATGCGGCGAACCCCCCTTAACAATCAGACGAGAGATGCTGGCTCATCGTTTCCTTGGCTCGCTGTACTCACGAGAGCAGCGACAGTTTGGAATGATACGGGAGTTGACTGTCGACGATCTTACAAGGCCATACTGGTACAAGAAGCCTTCCCCACTCTTATGCAAGAGCTTTCTATCCGTTGCCCCCATCTTAACCAAGGTAGCAATTACGCATAAGCCGACCAAATACACCGTACCATACAATGCCATACAACATCCGCCAGCCACGACTTTCCTCAGAACAGCCTCCCAAAATGCAGCACTACTCTCAGAGTACATCCAACAGCACCACCCAGCTGCCCAATGTATCTATACAGATGGTTCACTGTCAACGGATGGAGTCGGATGTGCCTTCTTTGACGCATCTAGGAACCATATTCAACAGTTCAAGTTATGGGAGCACGCTTCAATCTACACAGCTGAACTCGTTGCCATTCATCAGGCCCTGAGATACGCCATACAGCATGCCCACCGGTCCCGACCCTCTAAGATATTGGTATTGACTGACTGTATGAGCGCCCTGAAGAAGCTCAGTCAAATCGATCTGGCATCCCACATTAATGAGATTGAAGGAGGCATCTTGCAATGCTCAGAAAAACTCCGACAAAGAGGAATACCAACCACCCTCTGCTGGATTAAGTCCCATAACAGCCTGACAGGGAATGAAATCGCGGACAGAGCTGCAAGAAATGCGACGTCACTAACAAGTTCTGTTGATATAGGACCAGTGTACCCAGCGACGGACCTCTGCAGCACCTATAAGAAGTGGGCACTAGGGAAGTGGCAAAGACATTACGAAGCGTACCCATCTGGCCGACGATACAGGGAACTATTCCCTAATGTTACCCTCACACCATGGTTTGCTTCCATTCCGGACAGGCCAAAGTTGTTTTATACAACCATAACCAGACTGCGAAACGGCCACTGCATTACAAGGTCTTATCTCCACCGGATTGGGGCAGAAGCGGCAGCGGTGTGCGCAACCTGCGGGGTTGAGGAAACCGCAGATCACCTCATTATGGACTGCGCCAGACTCCACACCCAGAGAGATGCTCTGTTCAGCCAATGGGACAAGTTTTTAGAGAAGCCCTACAACTTACAGCTCGCTCTTCAATCAGCTCTTCCGTCTGTCTACATAGCACTCGAACACTTTGTTAGAACAAGTGATTTAAATTTGTAAAGTACATTAACTAAGTGTTGGCTGTAAAGTGATTATGTAACTGATGCCAAATAAAAATATTTAAAAAAAAAAAAAAACTACCCATAAATTCCCAAAATGCAACAGTCTAACAAGTGACACCTCATTTTAAATTCTTTATGGACATCATGTTATTCAATGGCGACATTGTACATAAGACCAGTCATTTCTTCGAAATTTCGCTCTTATAGCCTGCATGACTGTGGATATTTTTGCGATTGTCTCATAAACCTATTTATTATCTTACAGAACTTGATCCAACCATTCAAAGACATTCAACGCAAAGTGGCACCACCACAGACTTTCAGCGCAAAGTGACCAACCTTCCATGACCAACCCTGTGAGTTATATGCACACTGACATTTTATCCAATGAATGAGAATGCTACGTACCCACTTACCTAATACTTCATCTTTTAGCAATGGTTTTTTTTGCGTATGTCTCATAAACCTATTTGTTATCTTTCAGAACTTGATCCCAACAGCTCAAAGGAGTTTGGACCAACGTCCCCAACCTGCCATGACCAACCCTGTGAGTTATATGCACATTGACATTTTATCCAATGAATGAGAATGCTACGTACCCACTTACCTAATACTTCATCTTTTAGCAATGGTTTTTTTTTGCGTATGTCTCATAAACCTATTTGTTATCTTTCAGAACTTGATCCCAACAGCTCAAAGGAGTTTGGACCAACGTCACCAACCTGCCATGACCAACCCTGTGAGTTATATGCACTCTGACATTTTATCCAATGAATGATGATATGAATGAGAAAACTACGTACCCACTTACCTAATACTTCATCTTTTAGCAATGGTTTTTTTGCGTATGTCTCATAAACCTATTTGTTATCTTTCAGAACTTGATCCCAACAGCTCAAAGGAGTTTGGACCAACGTCACCAACCTGCCATGACCAACCCTGTGAGTTATATGCACACTGACATTTTATCCAATGAATGAGAATGCTACGTACCCACTTACCTAATACTTCATCTTTTAGCAATGGTTTTTTTTGCGTATGTCTCATAAACCTATTTGTTATCTTTCAGAACTTGATCCCAACAGCTCAAAGGAGTTTGGACCAACGTCACCAACCTGCCATGACCAACCCTGTGAGTTATATGCACACTGACATTTTATCCAATGAATGATGATATGAATGAGAAAACTACGTACCCACTTACCTAATACTTCATCTTTTAGCAATGGTTTTTTTTGCGTATGTCTCATAAACCTATTTGCTATCTTTCAGAACTTGATCCCAACAGCTCAAAGGAGTTTGGACCAACGTCACCAACCTGCCATGACCAACCCTGTGAGTTATATGCACTCTGACATTTTATCCAATGAATGATGATATGAATGAGAAAACTACGTACCCACTTACCTAATACTTCATCTTTTAGCAATGGTTTTTTTGCGTATGTCTCATAAACCTATTTGTTATCTTTCAGAACTTGATCCCAACAGCTCAAAGAAGTTTGGAGCAAAGTGATGAACCTGCCATGACCAACCCTGTGAGTTATATGCACTCTGACATTTTATCCAATGAATGATGATATGAATGAGAAAACTACGTACCCACTTACCTAATACTTCATCTTTTAGCAATGGTTTTTTTTGCGTATGTCTCATAAACCTATTTGTTATCTTTCAGAACTTGATCCCAACAGCTCAAAGAAGTTTGGAGCAAAGTGATGAACCTGCCATGACCAACCCTGTGAGTTATATACAGTGACGTTTTATCGAATGAATGACTTACGTTACCATCAAGTTAACAATAATATCACCTCGTCTTCATATTTCTTTATGTTTTCTTATATTTTGTTCTTCAGCGGAGGAAAATCAGATTCGATGCCGATGACGACCTAATGCTCCTCAAAGAAGTTGCCTCAGAAAACCCCTTCGATGACGGCAGTCGATGGAAGGTGATAGCGGACAGGCTCAAACGAATTGTCGCCAAACCCTTTACGCAGCGGAACTTGCGGGAGCGAGTCAATTACTTGCTTGTCAAGTTTGAAGCTCACGTCAAAGAGTGGAGAACTGCAAGTGGGAAGGACGAAGCGGTGGTAGAAAGAACTTCGTTACTTGAAGAAGTACGAAGCCTAAAAAATGACTCTCAGGTGAAGAATGATAGATCTTTGTATCTATATCTCGACGAGTACCAGACAAAAAGTGATTTTTGTTGTTTATCGATAAACGTGGAACGTAGTAACCAAACTAGATTAATATTGCAGGTCGCAACAAAGATTAAGAGGAAGAACGTAGAAGGAAGGGCGAAGGAAGTCGGGAAGAGTTGGCGAGAGGCTGCTGCCATGAACGCTGCCTTAGAATTGGATTTCGTAGATGAGGTATGGTGAAATAATGTACACTTGTACAATTGTAGCTTTAACGTTTTATTTCATACTACCATTTTAAACAATCGGATGTAAGGCGACAACACTACACACACGACCCCCAGCTACGTAACAGACCAAATAATGAAAAGTGATAAAATTATTATTATTAATCATTCATTATAACAAAAAATTGATTATAAATTATTAATGTCATACAGTGTTGCCTCACGAGTGTAATGTACACAAAACAGTAATCTAGACAGAAGATTGATCTATACAACAGATAATAAACCGTTGTGTAATCATTTGCAGTGTTTTGTAGATATAGATTTTCAAAACCTACAATAATATTAATTTCATGTAATATAATTAATATAATACAAATAATTAATTTAATATAATTTATATTATTAATTTTCTTGCAGGATGGAAATGCATTGGGAGCAACCCAAAAATCACCAGAACCGAGCCAGCCAGGGAGCTCGCCATCCTCTCAGCCAACCACCCATCATCCCAGCCAGCCAGCTAGCCATCCTCCCAGCCAACCACCCATCCTCCCAGCCGACCAGCCATCCTCCCAGCCAGCCAGCAAGCCAACTTCCAGCCAACCACCCATCCTCCCAGCCGACCAGCCATCCTCCCAGCCAGCCAGCAAGCCAACTTCCAGCCAACCACCCATCCTCCCAGCCATCCAGCCGTCCTCCCTTCTAGTACCTACTAGAACACTAGTGCGGCCAGTGAAGAGGAAGAGGGGGTTGGACGCTGCTGTTGAAAAGTTCGTACTCACGAAACAATCGGAAGAGTCAGTGTTGAGAAAAAGGAAGATGGAGCTAGAAGAGAAAGAGTACGATTTGAAGCTCAAAATGTTTGAAAGCACCATGAGGGAACAAAAAACTGATAAATTTACACAAGCCATCGACAAAATGAACAAACTCCTCGAAAAAAATAACGAACTCCTTGAAAAAATGGACCAAAAACTAGATGTAATTATGAAAAAATTGTAATTTGTTTTGATAATGTTTTAATGTAAATATGAGTTTTAATGAGCCTAATATGAGTTTCAATTTCCCTATATAATTCCTCATGAGTTCCTACGTCATTTGTAACATGTTTAAATGAGTTTTATTGCCAATATGAGTTTAATATGAGCTTTAATGTTCTTATGTAATTACTAAAGAATTCCTATGTACCTACTTCGTAACATGTTTCCGTGTTAATGACTTCCTCTGTGATTCCTAGCAAGTTGCTTAATAATTAAACTATAAGAAAAAATTAAAGCAGCTCATACAAAAACCAAGAATGAATATTACGGAAAAGAGATACAAAAGGCTGAGGGTAATTCAAAAAGAGTTTGGGATATAATTAATAACAGTACAGGTAGAAAATAAAATAAAAATTATACAGTTAGTATTGAACAAGATGGTAAATTATTATAGAGCACTAAAGGTATACAGAATAAAA
Organism: Stenodema calcarata; assembly: GCA_963920205.1. NCBI lineage: Eukaryota > Metazoa > Arthropoda > Insecta > Hemiptera > Miridae > Stenodema > Stenodema calcarata. The sequence continues at coordinate 65,605,531 of OY986048.1, read as the reverse complement.
ATAAATAATCAAGATCACAATATCAGTTTTTGTCATGTTTAATTTTGTAAATAATCCTGCAGGGAAGGTGGGGTGCACTGGAAAAAGTCTGCCACTTGGCTCCCATAAAGACACGAATGACAGTTTGTAAGGATAACCGCCACTTTGTACAGGCCTGAAACATCTTGCTTCAAAAGCTTCAAGTTTTTATGGAAATCCACAAAGGCGAACTCCCTGACCACTTTGCCAAACATCCATTCAACAGCCTGCCTGCACGTGGACATGCTGCGATTGAACTGGATTTCGTGTACTTCCTGGGTGGCGGTAGGATACGGCTTGATCAGGTAGCCAGAGATTGGGTAAGCAGCATCTCCATATAGTACATAAGGATGATCATCACTGCAAAGACGCCGTAACTGGTCAGAGTATCTACTATCTCTATAGATACCTAGAACAATGGATATAAAATATTTGACGTTGGCAGTTTTTAAAAAGTAGCCATTAGAAAAATAGTATAGTAGTATGAAAAATAGTGGGTTTACCTGCATCATGTCTCCGTCCTTCAAAAGAACCAAGCAGGTTGATGATAAGGCCGTCTGGGGTGACTGTTGACTGGAACTTAATGCAGTGGTATCTCTTGTGACCAGAATAGAAATTTTCTTGGCCAATCGTTGGCCTGCATATGTGCCGAGTCGTTCCATCAATAAATCCCCAGCAGTTTGTTAAAGGGGCCCCTCTCCTTGCAACTGCCTACAAATACAACATATTTACGATTAGGGACATTTATCGCTTCCACTGCCGTTCATCGTATTTTAATCAAGACCCAATTCCCGGGGTTTCACTGGCCAAGAAAATATTGACTGAATTAACAATGTACCTACCGCTGCATAATACGCAAGTTTTTCGGCAGCCAGCCATGCATGACTCGCCAAGTCAATTAGAAGGTGCCCTTTCCTCTCCAAAATGTGGGATATTACGGCATTAACTATCGACGATAGGGCGGAGGGTGACATGCCGAATGTCCTCTCTAAATCGCAGTACCGATTAGGATACGACAACCTCCTCAACAGAATGCATAACGCCGTCATTCCGGGCACTCTATATCTTCGGTCGGCGATCAACACATCGTCTGGAATCTGGATTAAAGTGAGCATTTCATTTGAATTAGGTAGGTAACTCTGATAAACTACATACATTTAGGTATCTATAATAGTACGAACCTGCAAACATTCCTGAAGTAGAGGCAAATGCTCCCTTTCAAACCTCAGGTTTGACACGACTTCTTCGTCCGTCCAGTTGCCAACTTCAAAAGTTCCATGCAACATCCTCCGTGGCACAGGCATCCTACGCTGTCCCATAGCTCGGTAATAACCCTCCATAACAATTTCCACATCCTCCCACGACACGACCCCCATTCTATATAGTTGTAAAAACTGTTGAACCATTTCCATTTCGATATCAAAATTGTAAACAACAACCTTCAGACGAAGAGTGAAATCAAAAGTAACACTTTGCGTGACGCTAAAAATTATGAAACGGGCACCCGTCATGAACGATCAGCTGGGGGTTAGCATCTATAGTTGCGCGCCGTAGCTATCGTTCACGGGGGTCGCTAACGTTATCGTCACCAGTGGTCTGCAAAAACTCTCTGATATTTTGGCCACCGCCCGGAACGCCTCCTATCTCGGAACACAGGGTGCCTTCCCCCACCCCAGGAAGCGCCTATACCTGGGGCACTTCTGGTCGATCCGATAATCGACTTTTTTAATCGATAAATCGAAACAAAATGCGACTCAGTGGAAGTGGGTAGTCATGGAGGAAGGGAGATCTCCCTTCTTCCATGGTGGGTAGTAATAGGTAAGATTTTTTTCTCCTTGTTCTATGTTTTTTCTGTTTTCCTTTGCAAATTTTTGGGTGGGGCGAGGGCCAAGGTGGCCTTATGGACGAGCCGCCACTGGTATGAGTACGGTGAGAATATGGTATGGTGCCGATTTGCAACACAGTCTGGTATAGACAGAAGGATTATCTGCACAAGGAAGATAATAAACCGTTGTGTCAAGAATTTGCAGAGTTTTTGGTTTATTATCTTCGATAATGAACCATTGGAATCGCCCAAAGAAAAAAAAATTTTAACCCCCCCTCAAAATTTGTTGGTTTACGTTTCAAGACACGTAGATTCAGAAAATCGAATAAAAAAAAAATCCGTCCGTCCGCCGTACGCCGTACGCCGTCCGCGCCACTTTGCCCAGTTAGCGTTGAGTTAAAATTACGAAATTCGGTTTCTGGGTTTGGACCAGCCCCACAATGGTCCTCGAAACTTTTCATAACCCTAGGTCAAGGGGAAAGGGTTCAAAACGAAATTTAAAATTTCGACAATGTCACATCTCAAAATATTTAACTGAAACGTGTAATTTTCAGTTCACGTTTGAATGACCTGAAAAATTACGAATCTTTTAAGAATAATCGGATTTTTGTGCGACCAGCCGTTCGTTCACAGTGAGCGCGCAAAGGTTTAGGAAAAACACTAATCTTTCGCGTCGAAAACGGCCATTATGTGACCCAACCTCCAGACGCCCAGAATAAAACTACGTTTTTCATCTTCCCGGTAAACTACAGTCTAGAAATTTTAACCGTGAGTCGGGAATAGACCACATTGCAATATTTACTCGGTTTCTCATCTGTAAAATTGTTTAAATAATACCTTTTTGTAATAATACAAATTAAATTTTGATGATGAGTTATTGACTTGAAATTTTAAAAATAGGTCAGAACTGGATCACAGAACTGGATTCACTCGGTTTCTTGTCTGTAAAATTGTTTAAATAATACCTATTTGTTTAAACAAATTAAATTTTGATGATGAGCTAGATACTTGACATTTTAAATATAGGTCAGAAATGGATGACATTTCAATATTCACTCGGTTTGTATGACATGGTATGAGTATGGTATGGTATATTATTGTATGTATGATTTGGTATAATACAGTATGGTATGATAGGGAAGAAATTCGTATGGTATGGTATGAGTACGGTGAGAATATGGTATGGTGCCGATTTGCAATACAGTCTGGTATAGAAGAAGGGTGATCTGCACAAGGAAGATAATAAACCGTTGTGTCAAGAATTTGCAGAGTTTTTTCGTTTTCACGATGTATTTGAGTCGACAATTGCTCTTCTTGAAGGTCCATTCGAACTCAAATATACACGTCGAGTCGATATGAAGTCTACTTTTTTTTCGTTTTCACGATGTATTTGAGTCGACAATTGCTCTTGTTGAAGGTCCATTCGAACTTAAATAAACACGTTGAGTCGATATGAAGTCTGATTTTTTTCGTTTTCACGATGTATTTGAGTCGACAATTGCTCTTCTTGAAGGTCCATTCGAACTCAAATAAACACGTTGAGTCGATATGAAGTCTACTTTTTTTCGTCTTCACGATGTATTTGAGTCGACAATTGCTCTTCTTGAAGGTCAATTCGAACTCAAATATACACGTCGAGTCGATATGAAGTCTACTTTTTTTCGTTTTCACGATGTATTTGAGTCGACAATTGCTCTTGTTGAAGGTCCATTCGAACTTAAATAAACACGTTGAGTCGATATAAAGTCTCCTTTTTTCGTTTTCACGATGTATTTGAGTCGACAATTGCTCTTGTTGAAGGTCCATTCGAACTTAAATAAACACGTTGAGTCGATATGAAGTCTACTTTTTTTCGTTTTCACGATGTATTTGAGTCGACAATTGCTCTTCTTGAAGGTCCATTCGAACTCAAATATACACGTCGAGTCGATATGAAATCTACTTTTTTTTCGTTTTCACGATGTATTTGAGTCGACAATTGCTCTTCTTGAAGGTCCATTCGAACTCAAATAAACACGTTGAGTCGATATGAAGTCTACTTTTTTTCGTCTTCACGATGTATTTGAGTCGACAATTGCTCTTCTTGAAGGTCAATTCGAACTCAAATATACACGTCGAGTCGATATGAAGTCTCCTTTTATTCGTTTTCACGATGTATTTGTGTCGACAATTGCTCTTCTTGAAGGTCCATTCTAACTCAAATAAACACCTCGAGTCGATATGAAGTCTACTTTTTTTCGTTTTCACGATGTATTTGAGTCGACAATTGCTCTTCTTGAAGGTCCATTCGAACTCAAATAAACACGTTGAGTCGATATGAAGTCTCCTTTTATTCGTTTTCACGATGTATTTGTGTCGACAATTGCTCTTCTTGAAGGTCCATTCGAACTCAAATAAACACGTTGAGTCGATATGAAGTCTACTTTTTTTCGTTTTCACGATGTATTCGAGTCGACAATTGCTATCTTGAAGGTCCATTCGAACTCAAATAAACACGTTGAGTCGATATGAAGTCAACTTTTTTTCGTCTTCACGATGTATTTGAGTCGACAATTGCTCTTCTTGAAGGTCCATTCGAACTCAAATAAACACGTTGAGTCGATATGAAGTGTACTTTTTTTCGTTTTCACGATCTATTTGAGTCGACAATTGCTCTTCTTGAAGGTCCATTCGAACTCAAATAAACACCTCGAGTCGATATGAAGTCTACTTTTTTTCGTTTTCACGATCTATTTGAGTCGACAATTGCTCTTCTTGAAGGTCTATTCGAACTCAAATAAACACCTCGAGTCGATATGAAGTGTACTTTTTTTCGTTTTCACGATGTATTCGAGTCGACAATTGCTCTTCTTGAAGGTCCATTCGAACTCAAATAAACACGTTGAGTCGATATGAAGTCAACTTTTTTTCGTCTTCACGATGTATTTGAGTCGACAATTGCTCTTCTTGAAGGTCAATTCGAACTTAAATAAACACGTTGAGTCGATATGAAGTCTCCTTTTATTCGTTTTCACGATGTATTTGTGTCGACAATTGCTCTTCTTGAAGGTCCATTCGAACTCAAATAAACACCTCGAGTCGATATGAAGTCTACTTTTTTTCGTTTTCACGATGTATTTGAGTCGACAATTGCTCTTGTTGAAGGTCCATTCGAACTTAAATAAACACGTTATTATAACTATTATAATACCTAATATTATTATAACTATTATTATTGTTCACCGTTTTTTATGTATCGATAAAGTATCACGAGTATCGATATTTGTGATCGAAATATCCATACTTTCCTTCTGATAGTTTCGAGTATCGATACTGCAAGAAAAATATCGTACCGAAACCAGTATCTACACTTGGACGTTATCTCAACGTCCCTACCCAATAATAATTATTGGTAATTATTACCAATAACCCCCCCCCCCCCCAGCCACCCTTGAGGATTCGACAAAACGAAGAAAGAAGAATGAATTAGAATGAAGAAGAATGAATCTTCAACTGCGAATGCCTACCGTGACAATTTGTCAAAGGCAACAAAAGACGAGAAAAGCACACACAAATACCCATTTTACGGTATCCAGGTCAAGCAACAAACGAAAATTGTAAAGACGTTAGGAGTGATGGAACGAAACATAACGTCAGGTTTACGGATTTATCCGATTAGCGAGTAACCTGTGCAGACTCCAGTGACTTCCAACTGTTGGGAACGTGCGAATCGTTGATTCTGAACGGATTTTGGTGGTCTTCGGAATCGACTACGTTTCGGTGCACCTACGGACAAATTGGATTGAGATAGTGGCTAACATGTATGAGACACCTCCCTTCATCCCCCACCACTGTATTTCGCAACGGTAGGTTGCACTGACCACCATTAGCGGTTACGTAGTATAGTAGGGTTTTCAGTGGTTGCAGTAATACGTTTACAAACATGTTGGTCGTACAACGTTTGTGTTGTTTTATTGTTTAATGTTCTCAAAGCTACGTGTGATTGTTTATTCGGCAATCGACCTCGAACGACTCACGTCCTATAAGCGGACGATGTTAAACGCAAAGTGGACTTGAGTGATCGGTTAACAGCTGCTCGTTTCTGGGTTCAAGATGGAAGAGACGACTTTCCTCATCCTCCTTTCCATCGTTATGTTGGTCGGCAGCTACCTCGCTGGCTCCATACCTTTAGTGATGACCATGTCAGAGGTATTGACGTATTTATATATAATATCCCTTATAGATAGGACGCTGCTCTCCTGTTTGATATTACTAGAGGAAGTAGTCGGTTCCTGTTCAAGCGAGACAAGTAGGTATTTTGGATCTGCTTATCGACAGCTCCGCAGCAAAAGCTGTAAGAAGAATTTTGTCCGGAAAATAAGGGTTTGAGCTTCACTGGTAAATTTGGGCTAATGAAGACAGAATCGAGCTACAGCGCTTCATTTCTCCTCAATGGATGTTTGTAGTAACCTGTAAGTTGGTTGCAGTTGGTTTGCAGTAACCTGTAACTGGTTTTATCGTTTCCTAAAAGCTTTTGCAATCGAGCTGTCGTTATGCTCTTCCTAAGAAACATTTGGCAGAAACAGTCAAATCTAAGCACCGAGATAACGTTATTGTTTATTCAGATTTAACCTATTAACAGAAATGTTGGATTTTTATTAGTAGTACAATGGCCAAAAGCACAATGATGACTGGACATGTGGGGGGGGGGGGGGGGCGCAGAAGTAATTATGTAAATAGGGTATACAGGAATTTAGAGGTAGAATATTTCTTCCATGGACATGGATGTAGGCAGTGTCCCCAGGACACTCGTGGAGTTGCCTCTCTGGATGGCCAGCGACAAACGCTGAACAAGGTACCGCTTCGCCCTTCGGTCTCCTGTCTTGTCTGCCAATAATGTTTTTGCGGTGGCCTACCAGAGTTGAAAAGCGTAACGAAGTTTAAGTCACTAAATTATGTCACGAAGATTTTTAATGATTTTCACGTACAACCGAGCCGTTTCTAGGGAAATGAAACTTCTTTAGTTTTCAACGGACAAAAATCGTTCTCCATTCGTTGGAAAGCCTTTAATTTATGTATAAATTATATACTGCCAAAACCGCTGTAAATATCGAAGAAGCTGAGATACAGCAAAAATATTATTCCTGTTTGGCATAGCAAATACCTCGTTCTATACAAAGTATAGAAGAGAAAAGATCCGGGGGGTCCAGAATCCGAAGCGCCGAGTTTTTACGAGTTACGCCTACTCGAATTTTATTACCGAAGATTACCAAGTGTCATTAGTTGCCTTGAAAACTCGTAAACAAATGCTACCCGTTTTTTCAGTGATTTTGAATCAAGTTACCCTTGAAATACCTTATTCAACAAGCTCTTACTAAATTGATGTTTAATGCCCGATTTTTCCTTTCTCAGGCGAAACTTCAGCTGGTCTCAGTCTTCGGAGCGGGTCTCCTCGTAGACACAGCTTTGTCTGTAATCATCCCAGAGGGCATCAGAGCGCTGTTTGAATCCGTCAAGACTCCAAACTCTTTCAGTAAGCTTCATGAATTGAATCCCACAGGTTCGTCCTAAACTGTCTCTGGGAAACGAGACGAAATGATGATACGTTGTGGAGAACCGTGTTTGGTTTGATACATGACGAATAAACAGTTCAGCTACACTGCAGTCGCGTCTTTAAATTCAGGGGATAACCTATCTTATCAAGCAGCATGGCTATAAGAGCGAATTTTCGAAGAAATAACTGGTTTTATGTAAAATGTCTCCATTTTACTGGTTTTAAAAACAATCGCGTCTCATTTTTTGACGAGTAACCCTCAGTTTATAGATCTTTCAACGCTGAACACGATGGTGTAGTCAGAATTGCAATATCTCATTCCGTTATCAGATTAGAGCAGACTAAACATGAAGAACATCTCAAGTATCATCCACGTTTCTTCGTCTTCAAAGTGCTCCAGTTTGAGAACGGAATAAGATTTCGCTCTTCTGACATCACCATCGTGTTCAGCATGAAAATACCTTTAAAATCAGGTGACACTTGTCAGAATGTTTCATTTTGGGAATTTATGAGGAATTTCCCCCCCCCCCCCTTAAAGTGGCCCGATTCTGCCCATCTACGAACTTAGCCTGTCGATTGGCAAGACAGATTTTTTGTGCAAATTTGAAGTTTTTATCTTAATTATATCAAGAGTTATCGTCTGGAATGATACATACATAAACATAATATGTTATTATGTTACATCTATATTATAGATGTGTTGAAAACGTAATGATCTTGTTATTGTGTCCTCTGGCACCTGAGGATTCATGCTTGCGATAAGGAGCCTTCTCCCTCCTCCTTTTGCTACATTCTTTCCACCAGTCTTTCCCCAGTCTTAACCAACCTATCGTCACCTCCTCACCTCGTAACCCGTGCTTCCAGCGTGTGCGTTCAAATTGATTCTTTTCTCCGGAATTCAAATATTGGATTTTGGGTTTTTCTTACACGATACCGTCGCGTCGTGCCGCCTCCAAATCCGACGCCGCAGCTCTCCCGGCCGGGATCTACGAAGTACGAACACGCGAGTAATTGAACCTGGAATAGTGGTGAGTTTTCCCTTTCCTTTTTCTCTATTCCGTACCTTTCTTTGTCCAATTGCTCGACTGTTTCCACAGGTGCTTTCAAGGGGTATTAAAACCAATACAGTCCACTAATTACAATATCGAAACGAAAAAATTGAGACTGCTACCCCGACTCGTTTTTAACATAGTCTCATTTTTTGTATGGTCCATTGCGTGCCAGATTAAAATTTTAACCAGCTTCTCTTAAATTAATCAAAATTTAAAATTTCATTGGGCTATTTCTATTTTTCAATCATTTCATTCTTATATACATTCGTTTCAAACGTGATTTTCACGAAAAAATTAATTGTGCTTCCTGAACTGGCACAGGAACCGATAGGTTTCATCTTCTCTATGTACCTTGCTCTTAGGGGATCACTTTCAATTGTTCACTTGTCCTTTCCTATCTTCTTTCAATCCTCAATCCTTTGTTGTGTCTGGTTTGTGACCTCTTGCTGGCGGGCCTGCCGTGTTTACTGGTGTTAGTAAATCTTTATCTCTACTAACATGACGACCGTTGCGAGCGGCTCCAAATCAAAACCTGAGGCTCCTCCTTCTGAGGAAGACGCTCGACAGTATCGTTCACTGATAGCGAGGAAGGAGCGAGTATGGATGAGAGTTCAAACCTGTTATGACTTGATTGAAAGTTTACCCGAAAAATTAAATGTGTTTATGGCTAGGGCGGAACAAATAGGCGAGGCAAATGGTCAATTTAACCTCATTTTAGAAGAACTAAGTATTATTTGTGAGAGACATTCCAGTTTCAAAGTGGATGTAGTTCAGCTGAGCAAACGTTTTGATGAGCTCTATTATCAAATCTTAGCTACCCAGAAGTTGAATAAACCAGATACAGCGCCGGCTGTTCGTGATGTTTTGGATGGTGGCACGGTGGGGGATCCTCGCTCCTCCCGTGTAGCGCTGCCAAAAATTACCATACCAACATTTACGGGCAAAATCTGTGATTTCCCGGGGTTCATTGCCTTATATGATGCTCTCATTCACAAAGTAAATTACCTCACACCTATTGAAAAGTTCAGTTATTTGCTAAGTAACTTAACAGATTCAGCTCTAACTTTAGCACAAACAGTTCCATTTGCCCCTGAGAATTATTTAACCTGCTATAAACTTTTAAGAGAAACCTATACTCAACCACGATTGTTGGCTACCCATTACTTGAATGCAATTTTTACATTGAATCCAATGAAGAAGAAATGTCCGTTGGAGTTAAAATCACTCATTGATAAGGTGGAGTCTTCTATTACTTGCTTGGCCGATCTAGAGCTTCCTGATTTAGCTGATTTTATTATATTGTTTTGGACACTCAAACTTTTAGATGATCAAACCAGGCAGGGGTTTGAGGAACGTTGCTTGAGGGGTGAACTAGATCATGAGGTACCCTCTACGGCTAATTTAATTAAATATTTGAGGGATCAACATTTAATTGCGGAATTAATGGAATGTCCTAGCCGTAGTGATTCTTTTGACAAGCCTAATGATAAATTCAAGAATAACAAAGATAAAGTTAGACGAGCCTTTGCTGTTACTCAGGACGATTCTGGAGAAGGTGAGCAATGCCCTTTGTGTTCTCTAAAGCATAGTTTAGAAAAGTGTAAACAGTTATTAAACGCGAGCCTATCTGAGCGTGAGTCAATGATCCGTCGGGTGAAGCGGTGCTTTATATGTTTGAAACCGCATATGGCTAACACTTGCCGTTCTAAGGTACGCTGTACCACGTGTGGTGGTCGGCATAGCACATTGCTTCATAGAGGCGGTTATGGACAAAGCTCAGGTACCTCAAAGCGAAATCCAATTAATACCAATGAGAACCAGGGTTTGAATCAGCCGCCTTCTAGTTCCAATTCTTTAAATTTACCTGTAACGCTGGCCAATTCATCCCGCTCTCTCAATAGGAGTTGGAAAGATTCAGTTGCCCTATTGGGAACAGCAAGGGTTAGTATTTTAGGGAAGAACAATGAGTGGTTCTCAGCTCGTTTAATTCTCGATCCCGGTAGCTCTGTCAATTTCATAACAAATTGCCTTGCAAAAAGACTAGGTCTGCCGAGACTCAATTGCCCTTACAATATTTCTGGAGTGGGTGAGACTCCTCCTATTCATGCCAAGGGGTTGATAAACACTCAACTGGCTCCACATTTTAATTCCCATAATCCAGTTTTATTTTCGGAGTTCACTGTAATTAATAAAATAACTTCAAACCTTCCCACAGCAGAAGTTTCACCTACGTTACCGTCCCATTTATTGTCCCTTGTATTGGCGGATCCCGAGTTTTTTAAACCTGGGCGAATCGATCTTTTGCTGGGTGTGCAAACCTATTTGGATATTTTGCATTCGGAATCCTCTCTCATCAAGGGACAGCCTTCTGCAGTTCACACTTTGTTAGGGTGGGTCTTGATGGGTTCAGTTCCCGTTATCTCTCCCTGTTCTACGAGTACTAAGCCCTCTTTATTTGCAAGAGGATGCGATGGTTTGGATGTCGTGCGTAAATCATTTTGGGAAAGAGAAGAAGTTAGCCTTCCAGTACCGCCCTCTCCGGAGGATGCCTATTGCTACCAATATTTTTCTGAGACAACAGCCCGAGATTCTGCTGGTAGATATACAGTACGGCTTCCATTTAAAAACGGAGAACGTCCAAACCTGGGTTCCACGCGTCAGTTGGCGCTCACCCGTTTTAAACGTTTGGAATTTAAATTCTCTCGGGACCTGAATTATTTCAAATTATATAAAGAGAATATTGATGATTATATTAAACAAGGTCATTTAGTATTATCTTCAAAACCCGCATCTTACATCATGACGCATCAAGGGGTTGTAAAACCTTCACCTTCTGGTTTGAAAATGAGGGTGGTGTTTTCACCAGCAGAAAAAGATCCACATGGACAAAGTTTAAATTCGACCATGCTAACTGGCCCTGTGATGGTTCATGAATACCGTGAAGCACTCGATTTTCTCATTACAAGAGTCCAACATTATTATCATGAAGAGTTTTCTATAATCAGTAAAGGTTTGAGTCCTAGCAGGAAGTTCCTAGGTCTATCCCCGTTCATTTGCCCCCTGGGTTTCGTAAGGGTGGGGGGTAGACTGGGTCGCTCTTCGCTCTCGTACTCATCCAAACATCCGGTGCTACTCCCACGGGAAAGTAACCTGTCTTCTTTATTGTGTGATTATCATCATCAATTCTCCGGACATGGCGGTCCGCGACTAGTACAGTCCCTTATACTAAGGAAATACTGGATACCGTCTGTTAAAAGTTTGATTCGGAAGAGAATGTTCTACTGTAACAGATGTTATAAATTCCAACTTAAACCATTGCAACCTAGAATGGCTGATCTTCCCCCTCCGCGAGTTACTCCTGGTCGATGCTTTAGCCATGTGGGAATAGATATTGGCGGTCCTTTCTGGATAAGATCTAGTGGTGTAAAAAGTAAAAGGATTGAGAAGGGATACTTTGCTCTCTTCGTTTGCCTTAGTACGAAGGCTATTCATTTAGAGGCGTTAACTTCTCTATCCACAGAAGCCTGCTTGGCATGTCTGGATCGTTTTATAGCTAGGAGAGGTCTCCCATCTCACATATATTCCGACCAGGGTCGTAACTTCCGGGGAGCAGCAAGGGAGATTACCGAAATCTACACCTTTTTGAAGGATGCCACTCCTGCTATTAATGATAACTTGGCATTGAGGGAAATTCAGTGGGTCTTCAACCCACCCTATTCACCAAACTTCGGATGTCTTTGGGAATCCGGCGTGAAATCGACAAAGGTTCACCTTAAGAAGATAGTGGGGGACCGAATCCTTAATTTAGAAGAGTTCATTACAGTTCTGGCTAAAATTGAAAGTTATTTAAACTCCCGTCCATTATGTTCACTATCTGCCTCTCCCCTTGACGATTTTGATTATCTGACTCCTGGTCATTTTTTGATTGGTGCACCGTTATTACAACGTCCAGAAGCAGATGTTCTGGATGTGCCCTCTAATAGACTGTCTAGATGGCAGCTAGTAAGCCAAATCTCGCAGTCATTTTGGAATAGATGGAGTGCCGAATACTTGCACACTCAGATTCAAAGACCCAAGTGGCATAATGAGCCCCCTCCTTTGAAAGTCGGCGATCTTGTCCTATACCACAAGCAGGGTGTGGCAATATCGCAATGGCCCTTGTGTAGGGTTACTGAGGTTCTGCCTGGGGTGGGCGGCGCTGTACGTGTCGTACGCATCCGCACCCCTGCTGGGACGGTTCGGATGTGGCCCGTCAGTAGGGTGGTTGCACTCCCGTCTCAATAGTTTTTTTAATTTATTTATTTACTTGTTTACTTTTTTTCTTTATCTCTTAATCCTTCACATTAATTTTCCCCAGCGCATTTATTAGTTTACACGTTTATTTTATTTTTTTTCTCGCCATTGTGTATTCCTCTTTCCATTTGCAATGTTCCTTTTATTTTATTTATCCTGTATTCCTGCCAAGTGACAATTTTTTGCAAAAGGTACATTATTTCATTTTTTTTTCTTTTTCGATTTCTCCAAAATTTGTATTTTGGGGTGGGGGGTATGTTGAAAACGTAATGATCTTGTTATTGTGTCCTCTGGCACCTGAGGATTCATGCTTGCGATAAGGAGCCTTCTCCCTCCTCCTTTTGCTACATTCTTTCCACCAGTCTTTCCCCAGTCTTAACCAACCTATCGTCACCTCCTCACCTCGTAACCCGTGCTTCAAGCGTGTGCGTTCAAATTGATTCTGTTCTCCGGAATTCAAATATGTATTGGATTTTGAGTTTTTCCTTTACACGATACCGTCGCGTCGTGCCGCCTCCAAATCCGACGCCGCAGCTCTCCCGGCCGGGATCTACGAAGTACGAACACGCGAGTAATTGAACCTGGAATAGTGGTGAGTTTTCCCTTTCCTTTTTCTCTATTCCGTACCTTTCTTTGTCCAATTGCTCGACTGTTTCCACAGGTGCTTTCAAGGGGTATTAAAACCAATACAGTCCACTACATACAATATCGAAACGAAAAAATTGAGACTGCTACCCCAGACTCGTTTCTAACAGATGTATATAAATGAGGAGCTGTGGTTCAAAAACGACTTTCTCCCATGGGACAGAATGTTGGGAAATCGGAAAAAACGTTTTTATTAGGTTTAACTCTGGTTAGAGAACTAATTTTTTTTTGTAAGTGCGTATTTAAGTGCCCTTCGTCAGACGCTAAGAGATTTCAAATCATTCTATTGTAGTATTCTTGGAAAATACAACAGAAATTTGGATAAATGTCGTTTTGACCCAAATTGGTTGATTCTTCTTGTTTTTCATACCTTTTGGTTTATTATCTTCGATAATGAACCATTGGAATCGCCCAAAGAAACAAATTTTTTAACCCCCCCCCCCCCCCCTCAAAATTTGTTGGTTTACGTTTCAAGATATAGTCCAGTCAATCTAAGCTTTGGAGCGGAAAAAAATATGGGATTTTGTTTTTTTGCGGGAATATGTAGGGGAGGGTCCCCTGACCAAAGTCCAATAAAGTCCCGAGCCGACCCCCCCACCACGATGGAGTGGGGGGGGGGGGGGTTTGAAGGTACCTTTTCGTGGTTTTTCGGTTGTACCTTGAAAACAGTGCGTCGTAGACGAAAACTTTGTAATATAAAATGAAAGCTTATTAAATTCTCTAAAACTTTTATCGTATACACTTTATTAAAATTCCGCACCGTTTCCGAGATATATATACGCTCCGGAAAAGTGACCTTTTTCAAAAAAAAATTTTTTACCTCACTTTTTTTCTCAAACTTTTCATCCTACCTTCTTACCTGTTCACTTTTAGCTAAAAGTATGAATATAAAAGTTGTAGAGAACTAAATTTCCTTCAAGAATATATATATAAATGCCTATTTATCTTTAACGGGTGGTCGGCTACGAATTTTTACAAAAATTAGGGGTTTAAAAGATAGACTACAAAAATGTTGTATCGAGTTTAATTGATAAAACCACTTGAATATTGAGAAATATGAATGAATTGAATATTAATATTTGTTAATTAACATGAGAATGGTAGCATGATAGAATGGAGAATGATAACATTGGTCATGGTGGGTAACATTTTTATAAAAATGTTATGAATAAGCATGAGAAATACACATCATGGTGTTCTTATTATGTTTCTAAAATATATTTTAAATTTTTTCAATTTACAGTTTGTTGATGTTTATCAAATTAAAAATATTTCTAAATGTGAATCATCATTCCATTCGCTGTCCATCATTCGAAGTCGAGGTCGTCATCTTCGTATTCCTCGTCGTCAATCGTGGTGGTATTGGTGCAATCCCCCTGGCAGTTGCTGCAGACGTTTGAGCAAAATATCTCAGCCTTCCTGCAACCGCATCTTGATTCACACCCTCTCGTGCAGTGGCAGAATATGGAGTTGAGCACGTGATCTGGTGCCGGTGGGGCTGTGGTGGTCACAGGAGCTAAATCTCCTCCTTCCTCTCTCTTCCACCCCCATCTCTCTGGTGGGAGATAGTTTCCCAACCAAGTCTGCACTTGTAGATAAACCCGGAGGGAGTGCTGGTACGAAGCGTTCTTGGTAGGTGGGAGAGAGGGGAGGCTGGTTTTCTTCTTTGATGAATCTTTGACGAAGCACCGGTATCTATAGGTGTCCAGGTCGTTTTGACCAGGGGTGGCTTGATACAACTTCAAGAATGCCTGTTGCCCTGCCTCACCAACCTCTTCTGCTGTGGAGTGCGGATTGTAAAATGCATTCGCTACGTTACTCATTTCGGTGGGGAACTTTTTGAAACTGTTTATCATTGAAATCTTGCTCCTGGAAAAAATCGCGGAGGTGGTATCGCACCCCGAGAAGCCATGTATGAACAGAGTGGCCCTACTTAGTTCGCTCCAAGGTTGTAGTTGGAGCTGCTGGCATGAAAACGTTTTGTTTTCTATGTTCCCTTTCCCTGGCTTGAAAAAGAAAATACTGCTAGTAGGTGGTCCAAGCGCAAGGAGAATCACCAGCAGGTCTACGTCCTCTCCAACAACTACCACTGTGGGGTGCGCTGCAGACTTATCCAATCCACATCTCACAATGAGTCCATCTGCATCTCCAGGAGCGCCAATAGCTTCTATCCCACTCTCAACGAAAGTTTGAACGAGTAGATCAATGAGCCTGGTCTTGTTTTTGCTGTTCGCCAAGAAGTGCTCTTGTTGAACTGTAGCTACCATGTTGTTGTCGAACAGTATGTCCACTGATGTTTTTAAGGCACTCCTACGCTTCTGTTCAGCTCTCTTGGTGGAGTTTGGGTCTTCATACCCACTGGGACAACTTTGCCATAATTTTTTTTTTCTTTGACCTTGTAGGGCTACCAAATGTACGAAACACCTTCAAAACCGTCAAAAAACTTCAGTCTTGACTTCTAGTTACGAAATCAAAGAGAAAATAACAACTCCAATAAATATTTATTTGTATAAAACATTAAAAACGTGCATGGCAAAGTTGCCCTGGTAACTGGGCAACATTGCCAAGGAGTCTGATTACCCGGACAACTTTGCCAGTCTGAAAAAGAAAGCTTGAAATTACAAATAAAGTTAAATTCAAATTGGTAAGTAGGTACTTAACATCTTTGTTACAAAATGGCAACTTTAAAGTTTAATTAAGGAACTATACATTTCTCTCAAGTTTAAAATATTGAGTTTAAAATCGAGCTAGGAAATTTAAGTCACATTTACCAAGGAATGTCACTTTTTTTTCAATTTAAAGTTGGACATTTGGGTCCATAAACGTGAATTTCCCACGGTTCTCCACCACAGGAGGCTCGATAATGTGGATAACATCTTCCACATTAACGGAAGCTTGATCAGGAACAACTGAGAAGTGGAAACTCTTGCCATTGTCTGAGGTTCGAAGATATGACACCTCGAATTCCCCGTCTCCGTAGAAATCTGTGAGCTTGCCAACATAAGGAATGCTTGATGCTTTTTTTGGCTTTATTTGCAATTGTTCGTCGCGGGATATTCCATTTCTCAGCAGCTTTTGAGCTGCTCATAACCTTGTTTTTCACTGCATCTACAGCCTCTTGTAGAGAAGATTCAGTGTAATTTTGGTACCTCCTTCCTCCTAATTTTCTTCTGACAAGGCTTGGCATCTGAAAAAACAAAATAAGTGCGGGGTTTCGATCAGAAATGCAGGATTTAGGAGGAAAATGACAAAATATAAGTAGGCAAAGTTGTCCCATTTTCTTGAAACTTCCTGGGGCAACTTTGCCAAGAGGAATTATCGAATCCACAACCATGATAAACACGAAATTGAATATTGCATTAGAAATTGGATTATATGAAGAATCAATAAAAACAATATGTTCGTACTTACTTTCACGACGAAACGGCAAGGGAGAACACTTAAATAGGCCCGCGAAAACAGGCACCTTACAGGCGGCTGACAAGAACACTGATAAGAGTATGTAAACAAATGATAAGGACTAAAACGCGGCAAAAGGCCCTGCTCTAATGTCTTCTATGTGCATTGATTCAGTAGCGGTCTCTGTTGAAGGATTTTTGCATTAGGGATGCGATGAAACAACTTCTAAGTTAAGATACGGCAAAGTTGCCCCGTGAGGCAAAGTTGTCCCAGTTTACGGCATCAAAAATTACACTGCAGTGACCGAAATGATTTTTTAAGTATGTTAAATACTGCCCAGCAATCGAGGTAAAAGTGCTGCCAGTACGCCACTTAACTCTGTGAAGGAGGAAGCCACCATCAATCACTGCATATGAGGCTTTGACTCGAATATCTTCTTCTGCATAGAAAGGGAATACTTTATATAATGATGACTTCTGGGTTTTTCTCATGCCTGCCTCATCAAAAAGGGACATGGGGAATGGAGATAGCTCGTATGAGAGCAAATCCGCTATGTCTTCGTCGGTCTTTTTGCTGATAACTGCTCTGTGAAAAATGCTCGATTGCATTGCTCGACAAGTGACTGAGTCGATCTGGGTGGTGAAAGAAAGGCTGGCGTCGACCAATACTCCAAGGTCCTTAATCAGAGAAGGGCGCTGAAGCTGCACGCCATTAATTTAGTATTGAAAGGTGATCAAATGTGCTGAACGATTAGGGACATAACATGGCATTTGGACGCATTTACGGAGAGGTTATTATTTCCACACCATTCAACCAAGCCATGCAGATTCTCCTGAATAACGATGCAGTCCTCAATGGAGCCGACTAGGTCTACCTCTTCCAACCCAGGTGCACATTCCATTAGAACCCGGCACGTGCGACTTCGCAAAAGGTAAGGATTAAAGGGAACGCTCGAATATTCACTAATATAAGTTGCAGCAAGAGTCGTGTTGAAATATTTCCTGTTCATATTTCTCAATATTCAAGTGGTTTTATCAATTAAACTCGATACAACATTTTTGTAGTCTATCTTATAAAACCCCAAATTTTTGTAAAAATTCGTAGCCGACCACCCGTTGAAGATAAATAGGCATTTATATATATATTCTTGAAGGAAATTTAGTCCTCTACAACTTTTATATTCATACTTTTAGCTAAAAGGGAACAGGTAAGAAGGTAGGATGAAAAGTTTGAGAAAAAAAGTGAGGTAAAAAATCTTTTTTTGAAAAAGGTCACTTTTCCGGAGCGTATATCTCGGAAACGGTGCGGAATTTTAATAAAGTGTATACGATAAAAGTTTTAGAAAATTTAATAAGCTTTCATTTTATATTAGGTACAAAGTTTTCGTCTACGACGCACTGTTTTCAAGGTACAACCGAAAAACCACGAAAAGGTACCTTCAAACCCCCCCCCCCACTCCATCGTGGTGGGGGGGTCGGCTCGGGACTTTATTGGACTTTGATCAGGGGACCCTGCCCTACATATTCCCGCAAAAAAACAAAATCCCATATTTTTTTCTTTTATTTGGGATTTTTCGGCTTAGATTGACTGGACTAATACGTAGATTCAGAAAATCGAATAAAAAAAAAATCCGTCCGTCCGCCGTACGCCGTCCGCGCCACTTTGCCCAGTTAGCGTTGAGCTAAAATTACGAAATTTGGTTTCTGGGTTTGGACCAGCCCCACAATGATCCTCGAAACTTTTCATAACCCTAGGTCAAGGGGAAGGGGTTCAAAACGGAATTTGAAATTTCGACGATGTCTTATCTCCAAATATTTAACTGAACCGTGTAAATTTTAGTTCGCCTTTGAATGACCTGAAAAATTATGAATCTTTTAAGACCAATTGGGTTTTGTGCGACCAGCCGTTCGTTCACAGTGACCGCGCAAAGTTTTAGGAAAAACACTAAACTTTCGCGTCGAAAACGACCGTTATGTGACCCAACCCCCAGACGCCCAGAATAAAACTACCTTTTTACATCTTCCCGGTAAACTACAGTCTAGAAATTTTAACCGTGAGTCGGGGATAGACCACATTGCAATATTCGCTCGGTTTCTCATCTGTATAATTGTTTAAATAATACCTTTTTGTAATAATACAAATTAAATTTTGATGATGAGCTATGGACTTGAAATTTTAAAAATAGGTCAGAACTGCATCACAATGCAATATTCACTCGGTTTCTTGTCTGTAAAATTGTTTAAATAATACCTATTTGTTTAAACAAATTAAATTTTGATGATGAGCTAGATACTTGAAATTTTAAATATAGGTCAGAAATGGATGACATTTCAATATTCACTCGGTTTGTATGACATGGTATGAGTATGGTATGGTATATTATTGTATGTATGATTTGGTATAATACAGTATGGTATGATAGGAAAGAAATTCGTATGGTATGGTATGAGTACGGTGAGAATATGGTATGGTGCCGATTTGCAACACAGTCTGGTATAGACAGAAGGGTGATCTGCACAAGGAAGATAATAAACCGTTGTGTCAAGAATTTGCAGAGTTTTTCAACCTCATAATCAAATTTTCCTTATGAATTCTAGGCTGGTCTGTCAAAAGTTGATATGTCAGTTGTTTTCGGTTTTTCAATTTTTTTGCTGTATAGGTCGATTCCAGCAAGCTCTTTGGTCTGGCAAAATATGATAAGGTAGAAACTGCGGGAAATACTAAAAACAACGAATGGCATAGTGAGGTAAGTCCGAGAAGAAGGATAATGTGGTCTGGCAAAAGTTGATAAGCACTTATCCAGTATTGCCACCATACCAACAGAAAAGTTTTGATCAGCCAAACCATGATATATCCCACATCATGTTTTGCCAGACCACACTTTCTTGGCAACACTGACATAGAAGAAAGGTAGCCTTATTATTTGTATTCCCTTCCTCAAACGCGAACCCCCCCATGCGTGTTTTTCTGTGTTTTCCTACCTGCGATTTTTTTACAAAGTGCTCGAAATGAAGCGGAGAAAAAATTATGAAGATCGATGGACTTCAAGAGGGCAGTTTATTGTCTCAATGGTAAGTAAGAAAGTAATCTATCATTGATGTGAATATTCAGCTTTGATTGGAGGGTGGTTACAGCATACCACCCATACATCCCCTCGCCACTAGGTATACCTATGAGTTAACGTAGCAGCAAATAAACAAATCACCCAAAAACGATGAAAGCACGAGTTGGACACAAGATTTCCATAACAGCTCAAACAAACAAATCTCATTGTTAAGGATCACCCGGAAACCCAAAAACGAACCATCCCGAAGTCGAGGGAGGGCCCAGATCGTCTTTTTCAGCCCCTGTAACCAGGTCTAGCCCGAGTTTAGAAGAAATCTTTAAGGCGTTCTCGAAATAGTTTGGACATAGATAGATAGGTACAGGAATTGCTCCCTTAATAGGAGAGGATGTGGACAGGAGGTACAGCTGCAACCTATTTATTAACTTTTTTCTCTTACAGGTCACTCAATCAGAGCCAAAACAGCCTGCCAGAGACCTCGCGAAAGATGGTATTTCCTGCGTCGATGAGAATGGGTACGAAATTCAGGGTTGCCATGATGACATTGTCGTAATTATTGATCTCGTTGAGCAAGCGACTGAAGAAGATACATCCGAACCAAAAAAGTGCAATAATAGTGAAGGCTATGATGATGATCCTGATTATCAAGTGGCAACAGCTGAAGAGGTAAACCATTTTTTTTTTTTTACTGACACCTCTGACAGGAATGAAGAGCATTATTATAACGATTTATGTATTTACTTTCTTCTACTGTGATTTATAGGCCACTATCTCTGAGCCAAAACCACCATTTCCGTCAGCAGAAGACCTTGATGATAATGGGTGCGAAATTCAGGGTTGCCATGATGTAGTGATGATGGACCTCCTTCAGCAAGACACTGCCAAACATATACCTGAACCCGATAATAACAATAATGCTGAAGCCTATGATGACCCTAATTATCATATGGGTGGAGCTGAAGAGGTACAAGAAGATCCTGCTTATGTTCCAGAATCTGATGATTCACTTTCAAGTGAGGTGAGCATTAGGGTGGAAGACGGGAACTTATTCCCAAAAGAGAAAATATTTTCTGTAAATTGTGATGCAGTTGTATTGGTGCTGATAAGCAAACTGTTATTTTTGGTAAAATTGATTTGCTTTTTGGTTTATTATCTTCGATAATGAACCATTGGAATCGCCCAAAGAAAAAATTTTTTTAACCCCCCCTCAAAATTTGTTGGTTTACGTTTCAAGATACGTAGATTCAGAAAATCGAATAAAAAAAAAATCCGTCCGTCCGCCGTACGCCGTCCGCCGTCCGCGCCACTTTGCCCAGTTAGCGTTGAGTTAAAATTACGAAATTTTTTTTATGGGTTTCGACCAACCCCACAATGGTCCTCGAAACTTTTCATAACCCTAGGTCAAGGGGAAGGGGTTCAAAACGAATTTTGAACATTTGAAAATCTCATATCTCGAAAAATTCATATAGAACGGTATGTTTTTTATTTCATATTTAGATAGAGTTTGTTCCGTAGAATTTTTTAAGACCATCCGCAGCTGTGTACGACCAGCCGTTCGTTCACAATGACGGCTCAAAGATTGTGCCTCACAACACGATCGTGACTCAAACTGTTGAAATACAGGTCCATTTTCATACTAACAAGCTCTTTGGAACATCATATGGCTTAAGTGATGTCGAGTTTGTTGTTCTGAGGTGCGTTTCGTGCTACTGAAATGAAGGTAATTTCGAATGTTTGTTGGTAGGTACTTCTTTTATAGAAAAATTATTACCGACGTAGTATTAAACACCCCAGAATTATATCGTATTAATTGATCATAATTAATAATAATTCTTATTAATAATAAATACGAATAATTAATACCTAACAATAAATTATAATAATTTTCACTAGGTACTTTATAAAATTGTTAATAATTAGTGATAATTGATAATAATAATTAATCTAACATTTAGGATATAGACATTCAGACCTAGTGATCTAGACAGAAGGGTGATCTGTACAAAGAAGATAATGAACCGTTGTGTCAAGAATTTGCAGAGTTTTTCTTTTTGCTAGGATTCTGAGGCTGCCCCTTTGCATGAAATTGAAGCTAGTACTCTCACGGTGGTTCGTTTACAAGAAGTTGAAGCTGGTACTTCCAGTGCTGTCCTTCAAGAGGTCAGTGAAGCTGTTGCTTCTACTTCTCAAGAACACACCATGCCTCTCATAGAGGGAAACAGAATCTATCAGAAAGACAGAAAACATCGAGGCCTGAGCTACAAAACTAGAGAAGGAAGAGTGATCCCAGCAAAGGAGTGTCATCCCCTGCTGAAGTGCTGTCCACGTAAGTGTACTGAAACTGTTACTCCGGATATTCAGCGTACCATCTTCTCTTCCTTCTACAATAATTTGACTCCAGACGCCCAGCATCAGAAGTTATGTGATGGGATATCTCTGTCAAACAAAATTCAAGATAGGAAACGTCTTACAACCAAAACAGGCAAACGACACGACAGAGAGGTTACAGCTACTTACTATCTTAAAGTAGAAGGCAAACAAATACATGTTTGCAAGAAGTTGTTCATGGCTGCTTATGGCATTACTAAGGGGAAATCAGATCAGCTTTTGATAAAACTGAAATCTGGGGGAAATGAACTCTCACCTAGAGACCTGCGAGGCCAACATCCCCCACATAATAAAAAGGACAACCAAAGAAAGGCAATGTTACAGCATATTAATAAGTACCCGAAATTTAAGAGTCACTACTCTAGGCGTGATAGCAGCTCTACATTCCTCCCAAGCCGTCTGAACATTGCAAAAATGTATGATGAATATAAAAAAGATGCAGGGGCCAAACCAGGTTCCTATGTGTTGTTCAGAAGAGTTTTCAACACAACCGGTTATAAATTCAAACAACCAAAAGTCGACACTTGTAAAACATGTGACACCTTCAAACTGAAAGTCAAACAAGAGTCAGATCCTGAAAAGAAAGCAGCAATGCAAGAGGCTTACGATTCACACATGAAAGAGGGAGATGGAGGCTACAATGAGAAGAAGAAGGACAAGGAAGCTGCACAAGGAGATTCCACGAAACGAGTTATTGTTTTTGATCTACAAAAAGTCCTTGATACACCAACCCTAACTTCAGGCATAGCGTACTACAAGAGACTTCTATCAACCTACAATTTTACCATCAGAGAATGTAGTGTTGGTAACACTACATGTGGCATGAGGGGGTAGGTAGACGAGGCTCGGATGAAATTGCTTCATGCATTTTTGATCATCTTTCTTCCCTCCCTTCTGATGTTAATCACGTCATCACCTATTCTGATAGCTGTGGGGGTCAGAATAGGAATATCAACATAGCAGCGATGTTCAGTTTTGTTGTGCAGAATCATCTTCTTCCTGATTTCACCATTGACCAGAAATTTCTACTTCCTGGCCATACCCATCTGGAGTGTGATGCTGACCATGGAAGAATCGAGAAGGCAAAAAAGTTTTCTGACATTGACATTGTAGTACCAAGAGACTGGTACCAGTTTGTCAGGACGGTAAGGGGAGAAAAACCTTTCAATGTAAAGGAAATGTCCAGGGAGTCATTTCTGGATTTTTCTTCTTTCTACACTACTGCTTTGAAGAAAAAGACTGTTAATGACAAAGGCGAAAAAATTAACTGGCTGCAAATCAGATGGCTGCGTTATAAAAAACCATTCGGAATTTTGCTATTCAAATACAACTTGAATCAGGAATCACCCTTCAGAACAGTTGACTTCCAGCGTCCAAGATCCATCGCTGTTACTTATGATAAAGTGCCAAAAAAAAATACTACAAACCAGTGCCTATTAATCAGAAGAAAAAAGAGGACTTGATGTCATTGTTGCCCTTGATACCGAAAGAGTTTCACTCGTTTTATAAAACTCTACCCACCAACAGCCAAGCCAAAGAATTTGACGAAGAGAGTGATGAAGATTAATCACACTACATTTCAATGTAATTTTAAATTTTAATATTTTTTAAAAAGGTAAAATTGCTTCTTGTGAAAAACTTTCGAATACCTACCCAAAGAGAACTAAGTCATAAGAAACCTAAGTCCACTGAGATGAGAACTAAGTCCTAAGGAACCTGAGTCGTAGGAATTTGTACGTTGAAACATTTTCATAAAAATGTAATAAGACTGCTATTGGTATAAAAATATCGTTTTTGACTGATTTTTATACGAATTTTAATTTTGTTATTTAGAATGGTGTCGACGAGATTCACTTTTGAATTTAGAAACATATTTTTCTTACTAATCTAGCGAGTTCTTGTACTTTTTATACTGGATTGTTCCTTTTTTCTGCAATAATACACAAAAGTTTCTGTTTCTGAGATTTTTCTGTTCAATGATATGTCCACTCAACCTCACATCTATGGTGTGGCAAACAATGATATGTCAAAAGATGAGATTTTTGTTTGTTTTAAAACTCGAAAAATTATAAAATTAGGGCATATAAACGACTTCTGTCAAAAGAAGAATAGTTATTGAACAAGGAAAAATTTGTACAACTAGGAATAAGCACTTATTTCATTAAATGAAATATTGTAATGTGCTTCCGTAGGTCTGGACATTCTTCAAACGACTCTGCTGTGAAATTGCCAAAACTTGACATATCAACTTTTGACAGACCAGCCTAGAATTTCAACTCGATATTGACAAAAAATGAAACACCCTTGCCATTAAAGAATATAATATACTCTACAGGTAATGCTATATTATAGTATTACCAGTAGAGAATTTTGAATTTGGAAAATCTTGAATTTGACTATGGAAATGCTATGTATATATACATACAAATTTTGGTGTCTTTTGGCAGTGGATTCAGGATGGTCTGAAATGGATTTTGGTACACGCCTTTTTGGAAATTCAAGTTTTAAAAATTTTGGACCGAGAACAATAGCTTCCTTTCCTTCGAAAATTCCCCAATAAAACATTCAGTAATTCGGACCTAATTTGACGGTTTGACACGATTTCTCTAGGCCACGTTCGATCAGGTTTGGGATCAAAATATTATTCGACGTTTTTTTCCATGTGGGAAATTTATACTCTTGTTTCAATTGATTTTCACACGTATTCGTCAATGAAAAATGATTTATCGTGTTTTCAGAGCAGGTTGTAAATGGAGCTTCGGACGAGACGCTCACAGATATGTCAGAAGCCACTGAGCATCTTCACTCTGTTATTGGTTTAACGCTCGTCATTGGTTTCGTAGTCATGCTGCTCATCGATCAAATATCCGCCACATTTCAAAGAGGTACGTCCACTCAAAGTTCTTGACTTTCCCAACTTGGTGTTTGGGGTCTGCGCATGATTTTTGTTTAGAATTTTCATTGATAGAGAATCGCTTCAAAAACGTGAAAATGGGAACCATTCGTCGAAATTATTTAACCCTTAATTTTTACGGTTAGAGAAACATAAGGCATGTTCCAGCCACCAAAAAGTTCTTAAACCGGTTAATTTAAAATAAGTCAAGTGGTGGGGATGAGTGAAGTAACTAATCCAGCAGAGAGCGCTAGGGCAGTTGCAGTCATATGAATTCGGAACGTGAAATGGGGAGAGAATACGAGGATCCAAATAAAAATGTAACTCCTGTGATACAATCTGAAAGACTGAACTAACTCCAAAATGTCGATTTTGCGATGAGGATATTTTGTACACCGCTTATTGGACTAACTCCAAAATGTCGATTTTGCGATGAGGATATTTTGTACACCGCTTATTGGACTAACAAGATGACGATAAAAAATGTGATAAACGACTAAAGGAATTATTTCAAAGTGTGCTCCTCTGTGATCTGTTGTTTGGGGGATGTTTTTATTCCGCAACTCCTTCAATTTCCCTAATGGGCAAAAAAAGCCTGCGTGTCCTGCAAAGGGTTAATTATATAGCAACTCCCCGTAGGTAGTTTCCATTACCTAGCAATAATAATTCTTTTGTACCTAGATAAATCACGATGGAAACAAACTTTTATTCATTCTTACTCACAATTTTCGTTCGTTTCAAATTATGTCTAGATGTCGAAGGAGGTGGAGGGCGTCCAAAAGTAACTGCTACAATCGGTTTGGTGGTCCACTCGGCGGTTGATGGCGTCGCCTTGGGAGCTGCCGCATCCACAACTCACACAAGCGTTGAGCTTATCGTGTTCATCGCTATTATGCTGCATAAGGTCAGTCAATCACCGAGTCGTATCTGTTGTTAAACGGGAGGCAGGTGTCAAGTCTTGAACAATTAACAATGTAGCTATCAAATCCATTCAACGTACAGCCCATTACATGCCTGTATGGGAGGAAGGAGTGAAGTATTAGTAGCTGATGATGGACAGGAAGAATCATCATACTCACGATATTGAGGGTGGTTCCTGCTCTTAATATATGATTAACAATGTTGCTATCAAATCCATTCAACTAGGGTGCTTTGTGGTACGTGAAAAGCAAACTTTCGCTACGGAATTTTCTGAAATGATTATAATTATATTCTGCCATTTAGGCGCCAGCAGCGTTTGGACTGGTGTCGTTCCTTATGCACGAAGGACTGGATAGAAAGAGAATCAAGAAACATCTAGCTTTCTTTTCGTTCTCTGCCCCTCTCATGGCTCTTCTCACGTACTTTTCGATTGGTCAGGTACGTCGTTGCTTTGATACCTCTTAGAAATACTACCTATTCCTTATTATTGAAGAATGGCTGTTGCCTACCATGTGAGTTGTTAGAAGTAGTTACCTACACACTTTAGTTGTTGGCATTTCAGGGTTCGCCTATTAAGGGCATGCAGGACCTAGGTCGGGAAGTTGTTGAAAGATATCTCGGGCTGTGATTGACTTAGAGTTTTGAAATGCGGGGGAGTTTTCCGCCACTATAGAAGCGCCAAGACATCAATAAGAAGACGGTTACGAGACATCTATCGAAAAATCGAGAAAAAAAAATCGAAATTTATTTGAGATCCTGCTCGCTCATTTTACATGTTTTAACTGCGATGTTTGCATTTTGCGGTTCATTAGCCTTCCAAAATTGCCCCCTTGTCTCGTTTTTTCAATTAAAAAATTTAACCTTAATTCAAAAAAATATATATTTTATGAATTTCAAAAATCGGACAACGTAGGGGCAATTTCTTACTAATACAGTAAATTTAGAAATTTATTTCAAAACTCTAAGTCAATCACAGCCCAAGATATCCTTCAACAACTTCCCGACCTAGGTCCTGCATGCCCTTAACTTGCTTGTGTACAAAGAATTAATGCATCATGCCCTTCTAGGTTGGTCAAAGAATTAATTATGTACTCTTAGTATGTATTGAATATATTTGCCTCATTTGTCCTTGTTGGGATGTCTGATTTTCAAATCTACGTCTTCATTTTTCAGGAGGGCAAAGAAACGTTGTCCACCCTCACCGGTACAGGGATAGCCATGCTGTTCTCAGCAGGAACGTTCCTGTATGTTGCAACAGTTCATGTACTTCCTGAACTCACTGCCCGCGCTGGCGGGGCTTTCAAGCCCGAACAACTCGTAACCCTTGTGGCTGGCACACTTCTTCCCCTAGTCCTTTCGACTGGACATCATCATTAGCTTCCAACATGTTGCAAGTATTAATTTCAATATTTATAATAATTATTACATGTCATGAAGTATAAGTTGATACCAATTGGTTTGGTCGTGTAGAATATACCACACAATTGCGAATACTGCTACACTTGTCGTGTCGTCCACATTAATTCAATCGGACCAATTAAAAACCCATTTGAAATTTATGAGTAACCAAGATTTAATCGTTTTCTCATCGAAACTGTATTAGCAGATGATGTTAAGCAGTGACAGGAAACTATTATCTAGTTGTTTATTCTCACCAAATGCTCTCTTCGTGTTGTTATATGAGTTTATTCACAATTTGACCGATACGATTATGGAAAGCTCCAAAATGGAAAAACAAAATTTTATCCAATGTACCTTTTTTAACGATAATTGTATTGTATAATTTAATACATTAGAACACAATGTGTTCTATAATATGTCATATTATAAATGGTCGGGTAAGGGGTCACTAGTAATTGATCTGGATCAGTCAGCGAGGAAGCTTCTTTGGGGATACGAATTTTGAGCTATACTCGTAATGTGGCAGGTATCATTGGCACCGAATTTTTGTAGGTATCTAGGGCAAACCTTTGCAATTATGAGAAATATTTTCATGAATGAGTGCATTGGGTCCTGGCTACTAGGTGGTCTGCAATGGGACGAGCGAGTAAGGGTGTATTGTTGGGATACAAAAGGATACATTCTTTTAGGAGCTTAGTTCTTCAGGAAGGCTATAAGTTCTTCAACATTAAGATAGCGGAATGTCTGATTTATACTATACTGGCTGTAAACCGTGCATTGCACGAGTCCCCATACATTATCGCTCTCTCAGCTGATGCGACTTCCAATCACTCCCCCACGGTCTCAAGAGGCTGTGTACCAAATTTCAGAGCCCGAGGGTGAACAGGAGAGAATTCAGCTGTATCGCTCACGAACCTGATCTTACATCCTCCCAATCACTCCTCGTGGTCTCATGACGCCTTGTACCGAATTTCAGCGCTTTAAGATGATTAGGATGAAAGTTAGAATCGAGGTGATGTTTACAACCTTGGCCAACTTTGCTCGCGTGAGAGCTTCCTGTAGATGGGTAGACGCATAAATATTACTGCCATTGGAATGCTTGACTACGGAGATTAGTTATCATCTGTTCTGTATCGCCACTAAGGAATGCCTCGTTCACGATGTAGGAAGCAGCTGGTGTGTGAAACCTAATATCGACAGAAACCATCCCTGCAACTTGCTGATCACAATGGAGCAATCCCTACCATTATTGGTTCAGTGGTTTGGCCGTTTATAGAGCACAAACAAACAAAGCTTCGGAGGTTCTTGACAGCTGTATGTTCGTCTTGGTGGCGGCTGAGGATGGCCAGAACATCGGCTAACCTACTCGTAGCTATTGCTGTGGTGTTTGGGGACGAAGGGAGATTAGGTAAAGGAGAGGGCCTAAGACACTTCCCTGGGGTACACGGTAGTGGATCTCTTTAGACACTGTTTTGGAATCATCACGCTTGACACAAAAAGACCGGTGGGAGAGGTAGGATTGGAGGATTCTGTACTAGGTCGGTAGTTATGGTTTCAACGTAGGGGAGGATTTGAATCGATGCTTTGGTACCTAGTAGATTATTACATTAGCCTAAATATAAATTATATCGATCCTTGCCTATGAGTTATCTGAACTCTCCCTCTAACTATTTGCCAGCCATTTTATCGTCAATATCGAGTCTGCGTGCCAAATTTTGTTAAACCTGTAAATTTTGAATATGTTTCGGGGTTGGGTCGTCGAGTGCGCCAAACGGCGTAATTTTCCAAACCTAAATTTCGATTTTGGGTTATTTAATGACAAGTGCTTTTAAACATATTATTCCATAAACAAATAGTGGTAATTAGTGCTTCAATTTCTCTGTTCCAGGTGCCTTGGCGGATCAACCGAGCGAATGCGGTACATTTTTCCGATTGATTTATTGTTTATCACCTGTACGAATTAGGACTCCGCGTGTCTCTCTAATTCTTCCTAACTATATTTTGGTACCGTTTTTATCTGACTTTAATGTTTGGTTGACTGGGTTATTATTTATTTATTTTTATTTTTTTTTATCCAATTGATGGCCGCCTTTTGGGACGGTTCACATTTGTTGTACTGAGTCAAACAGACCACCTGTTGAATAGTTCGTATCAATCCTAAAACTACTCATCAATTACGTGATAGCGTTAGGTTTTCTTTGTGGTTGAATTGGGTTTAGTGGATTCGAGTATAACAGCTGTAGTGATGGTACCAGATCCTCTGTAGGTTACTCCAACTGAACAGAATTCAATACGCGACCCTAATTGGAACAAAACTTTTCCCAAGTTCTCTACGATACGTAAGTACTTGTTATATATACATAATATTATAGAATTAACTATTTCTTCTTATGAATATTTGTACAATTTCGTTCTACGATTAGTTATTCGATATAACCAACAAGTTAGTGCTTCTAAAGTAATCGGTGTGTTTCTTGAGTGTTTGTGATACCTTCTGATATTTGGTTGTTTGTTGACGGCCTGTGATTTGAGATTTATAGTGAGCTTTGATTGTAAAATTTTGAATAGTTGAATAGAAAATAAAGCGTAATGCGGTATGAGCCGAATGCATTTAAACCCAATTGCAATAGGGGAAATAGCCCTATTTTATAACCCCTCTTTCGCGCAGTCATAAAATTATGTGTTAAATCGTCGTTGTAGGAGCAACGTGGCGTATCTCAAAATTTCCATGTTATCAATCAGTTTTAGATACGCCAGGATACTTCATTGACGGTTTGACCGCTTTCTGTTGGGGTAATATTACTAGTAAAACTGATGTTATCATTGGATTCAGTGCGAAGATTTGAATGTAGAAGGTTCGAAACCTCAAAGCGGGAAAAAATTGAGTTACGCCATGTTGCTCCTACAACGTCGAAATGCTACATCTGTGTGGATATGAAAACTTCTCATGTTATATTGTATGGTGTTGTCATGGCATGAGTTGAACCTCTCTGATGAATAGGTACTATTTGTTCTACCTTTGTGCCTCCTTTCTGATCTTAAAATAAAACACCCTAATCAGCTAAGTACACATCTTATTCTGGTGTGAACTGTATCAAGAGCGAATAGTGAGAAGAGGAAATAGTAATGTTCTTTGAGGCCACTTGAAGCAAACCTTCTTAACTGTTTGATGAACTAAACGGAACAGTATAGTTTCAGTGATTGATTTTGAGTGACTTTGACAGATCCCATCACGTTCATGTTCTAATACTTACAAGAAATACGGGGAAATGGTTTGAAAAACAAGCTCAATCTCCGAAATGCCGCATGCGCAGAAAGAAACCAGTACTCCTGGCGGACCCCACATAGTGGACGAAGGGTTAAAAAGCATAGAACATGCTTTTGATTCTCGACACAAGTGTTATTCACAAACACTCGTTTATAATAAGTTGAACATGATCCAAAATTTCTATTCCATTCCCAATCTGAGGTTCATTCATTTTACAACGTTCTACAAAGCTGACGTGACAGTGAGATATTTATGACTACACTAGATTTTTAGCGGTTTTTTTTTCTGTCAGAACTATGTCCATGTAGTACATGAAGATAATGAAATATATTACGAAATTCCATACCAACTTACCAATTGGTCAAAATTTTAAATAATTGAACAGTTTTAATGTATACTGTACAATAGGGAGGTAGTTGTAGTTAACCTACTATACTTCTACTAGGTTCCTCGCCGAAACAACATGAATTTTAAATAAATTATTCTAACGGTCTGTCATTTTGGTTCAGGACGTAGCTTGTGTAAATACCATAATATTATATGAGATGATTTTGTAATAATTGTTCATGTTGAGAAGAATTTCAAAACAACAAACCGAAACCTGGACAAAACAACGAACAGGCTGCTTTCAGGCTTTGTATGATGTTAGGTGAATTTTAGATTAAGTGTTGTTGGTTTGAAATAATAAATTGTTGACATAGTTTTTAACTTTTTACGATTTTTCATTTCTACTATGTAGCCCTTGCTTGTGATAATGACGAACCATTCCCGCTGTAATTCTCTACCATAAAATGACATTAAGCGAACATTGTATAATTCCTACCTGTTTTTATTTGTTCATCTCCCAATTATTTCCTTCTCGTTTCTGTAGAAATAAACACAACTTAACGCGACGTTGGTTAATTTTGTTTGGCCTCATTCCTTTGATTACCAAGGTAACCCTTATTGGACTATAATATTATCACCAAGACCCTTCAAATCGTACAAGTGAAAATGACTTGTACTGAGCCATTTATCTTAATCAAGTACCTACCGAATTCTACTCTATTTTACAAATATTTTTAGGCCTCGTTGGTTTTACATTACGTAATAAATTTTGAAATATCTACAATACTTTTTACGATTTTGATGCTCTCTAAAATAGGTACTAGTCCATGTCATTCGCTATTTTCTCCGTTCCATACTTTCAAATGTGGCTAATTAATTGTCCAAAACGTCGTCCTGCATTGAAATGGAGTTTGCAGAATTTGGCTGAGGCTTCTGTCCAAAACTTCATCTTGCAATGAAATAGGGTTGGCAAAATTTGGCTCCTCAGGTTCTTGACGAAAACTAAGTTATGCAATCTTGTATTTAAAAAAACCCCAGTCATGCAGCATGGCTATAAGAGCGAATTTTCGAAGAAATAACTGGTTTTATGTAAAATGTCTCCATTGAAGGACTTGATGTCCATGAAGAACATCTCAAGTATCAACCACGTGTCTTCATCTTCAAAGTGCTCCAGTTTGAGAATGGAATCAGATACCGCAATTCTGACTTCACCATCGTGTTCAGCATGTAAAAACCTTTAACATGGGTTGTCACTTTACAGACCATTTCATTTTGGGCATTTATGGGTAATCCCCCCCCCCCCCTCCTAAAACACCCCAAACTTCCATAGCTTATAGATTTGTCAACGATGGTGAAGTCAGAATTGCGATATCTTATAGGTACCTTGTCGTCTGGAATGACACATGCATAAGTGCTCTTTTGTATATTTTTTTTTTTCGTTTTCTTCGCGTTTTTTTTTTTTTTTTTTTTTTAAATTTCGGTAAGTGTTTCTATAAACTTTTCATCCTGTTCAATAATTTAAATCTATAAATATATCTAAATATACCTACATATAATTTTTGGTGTCTTTTGACGGTGGATTCAGGATGGTCTGGAACGAATTTTGGTATGAAAATGTTTCGGAAATTCGAGTTTTAAAAATTTTGGACTGAGAAAATAGCTTCATTTTCCTCAAACATTCGCTAAAAGGAGTTGGCAGAATTTGGCTCAGGTTTTTTTCGAAAACTTCATCTTGCATTGAAATGGAGCTGTCAGGTAGTAGGTACCTGTGTTGTTTATGAAATTGATTTAAAGAACTATAATTTGTTAATTTAATGTTAATATTATTAACAGTATAAGTAATACTGTTTAATATACCTAGTGACTTTATTGTGGGAGCCACTATCAAGTGAGCTAACATATCGTATAATATACAAATCACATGTCACTTGCAGTATTATTTCTCACCCATCGGTGGGCTAATAGCATTTTGGAACTCAACATGTGGAATGAAATTAGCAACAGATTTAAGTAGCGAAACAATAACATAAACAAAGATAAAAGGGAAGAACAATAGAAGATAAATGTGAGAAAAGTTTGGGTCAGCTAATTAGTAGATCACTGTGCCATTACCGTTTTGGTCGACGTCGATTTCTGGGTGGTCGAAGTTCGTTCGATCATTCGATCAGTATATGAACTTGAATGAACGTACAGGAGGATGAAAATTATAGTAAACACTTACGTAAATTTGGAAAAACTAGGTGAAAGTGGAAATTGGAAAGTGTAACAGTAACCGCGTCAGGCGATTTATTGAATTATCAGGAATTGTCTGGATTCTGCATTCGAGGTTGGTATTTTGCAGAGGAGAGTACCTACTTCAATGAATAGCATGAATCCTTGATCGTAATTATTTGTTAAATTCCTCAACAGAGAGCGCTAAACTCGAATTGAGCTTGTGGAGATACTCAGATTTTCAAGGCATTGAACAGCATCGATTGTGGTTATCGATTAGTATAACCGATAAATACATCGTAGTCTTCCATTGGCCTGAAAAACATTTTATTGCTAATCATCAAGCTTTTGAATTTCGTTTTCAGGGTTGGTTCGACTGTGATACAGTGGGGCAGGGTTTGTGGAAATTTCGTTTGAGGTGGAAGGGGGAGTCATTGAGATTTACTTGTTATAATTTCGTGGCAAATTCTAAAGTGTTTGAGGTGTTTATAATATAAACACCTATTATGTGTTAAAAGGGCATTCGTACGTAATTTGGTGTGGTAATAATAAATAAGTAAAATGGCTTCTGTACAACTTCGATGTGTGGTCTTCGATTATTTGTCCGGTGTTGATCGATTATAGGGTCATTCGATTTATCCGCTCCACCATTTTTAAGTTGGTCCAGTTTGGAACATGGCGTCGTCCGTGGAATATGAAGTGGAAATACAACCGGGCATGCAGGAGATCGAGATCGAGACGATTCCCGTTGAAATGCCCTGCGAATCCGTCGAAACGACTATAGAATGCGTCGACGGTCAGCCGATGATCTCTCTACAAGGTCTCGCCACTTCGGACAGGGAAGAAATCATCCTTCAAGCCGCCAACGAAGAAATCGTCGATCCTCTGGCCGTCTACGAGACGATGCCGAACGAGTTGTACGTCCACTCGTCTCCGGGCCCTTCGACCGTCAAGAGACTCGGGAAGAAAACGAAGAAAGAACAGCGGTTTCGAACGGCCGACGCCTACAGCGAAAATACCGAAACCAAAACGAGAAAATGGGAACAGAAACAGGTGCAGATCCGGACGCTGGAAGGCGAGTTTTCCGTCACTATGTGGGCCTCAGGAACGGACGATGGTGAGTTTAGAAACTGCAATACCCTCCATCCTCCGTCCGTCCAATTTCGGGCGACTGTCACTTCGTCCGTATTTCAAATTTTGTGCGGATTTGTTGTTTCTTTTGATTGTTGTTTCGGCTCCAAGGAGGCTGCCATTATTATTTTGCAATATGGCTCCTTAAAGCCGGGAATACACTTGAGCAGAGGCAGGCCGCGCACCGCACGCGCAGCCTCTGCGCGGCGCGATGCTCAAGTGTGTACGGGTCCCCAACACCGCGGCAAACAGGCTCAGTCTGCCGCGTGCGGTGCGCGGCCTGAGCCATCGACTGTCGGTCCATCAAAGTGAGCACGGACCGCGGCAGGCTCGTGCGGTGCGCAGTGTGGACGGAATTCAGTCGATTCAGAGCAGCGAACAGAGCCGCGGCACACGTAAGTGATAATGTGTGATAACGTGTGATAACCTACCTACCCACTTTGAAATTACCTACTAGGTACTCGTTTTGTTATAACCGTTTTGTTAATTATAGGCTCAGTTGTATAATTGTAAAAAAAAGTACGAAGATAATATGGACCGTGTTTTGTAAAAACCAGCCAAGTCGACTTGGCGGCCACATTGAGTTAGCTTCATAGTCTGATTCTGGAAATAGTTCTCCATCGTCTACAGTTATCGTTTTCACGATTTGACTGCCATCGGCTGTAAATTTTTGAAAATAATCAACCATAGACGATGGAGAACTATTTCCAGAATTAGAATATGAAGCTAACTCAATGTGGCCGCCAAGTCGACTTGGCTGGTTGTTGCAAAACACGGTCCATATTTGAGGTAAGTAGTGTACAGCACCTATTTAATTAAACATTTCCTTCCACGCTTTTGCTCCACGCAGCAAGGATCGAATTTTTGAAGAAAAACAAAAGTAAAGTAGGCTAATACGCTATTTTTTGATTATGGACCTCAGTATTTGTGATTTTGGACCTCTGGGTGCAATCAAAACGGGCCGCGACTACTTGCAACCAATTCAACATCCTACAAACGTGATGAACGGCTCACAAATAATTTTGAATTACATTAAAAACACGTAACAACATTAACCATTCAAGATTATTTGTAATTAATGTAATTCAAAATTTTTCTACAAAAATTCGCTGAATCATTAAAAAATATAGTACGCCTGCATGGCTTTTTGGTTTATTTAATGCTACGGAGGCTCACGAGTCCTACTACGGAGGAATCGAGTTTTTACCAGCTCTTATCAAACAATAGGATCTATGACCCTGCTTATTACAAGCTTAATTCGGGTAGTAGAGATTATGATCACGGAGAGGTTTTCTTAACGATTCAAGAACAATAAAGAATAGTAAACCCATGTGAATAATTTGCAACTATCGCTGAATGGCACCGTCGATGTCAAGTTTTCCTTCTTGGCCATTCGTTTGATCTTATAACTAACTTTTAGATGTAGAAATGCCCTGTTAACCTTGTTGAAAGTAAATAAATAACGTAAGGGTTTAATAGTGTTTTTTCTATCTGTTATTTCCATTTTATTAAAATTTAATTCACTGTGTGAAAAAGTGCTCATATGATTCGATAGTCTTCAGTATCGAACATTTTTATTCGATATCTGAGTAGTATCGAATATTTGTCTCGATACTAGTATCGAGTAATGGTATCGAATATTTTGTGGTATCGCCCATCACTGGACGTAGATGTTGTGTTTCTGCCACTTTTCTGTCTTGATCCGTCGTAGTGGACACCAGTTGCACCGCGCAATGTTGGATCAGGGCTGAGCATGTGCGCCTCGCTGTAATTTGAAAATTTGTATCGCGGCACATCACATCGCGGCACATGACATCGCGCCGCGCAGAGGCTGCGCGTGCGGTGCGCGGCCTGCCTCTGCTCAAGTGTATTCCCGGCTTAATGTAAAACGGCCGCTTGCGTTTCCACCATGGCGGTGAGCTTCGGAGCTTGTTGGGACGCCATATTTGCTTCACACTGGCATCGACTAGCTTGTTTTACACCCCCAAATTTTTTTGAAATTTCGAATTTGACACTTTTTATGAACCATTTGACAAGTTTTTACTTATATAACTGATTTGATTAACGATTTTCATTGATATCACGAACTCTGCTCCTTGACGTGTCCTTCAGTTTTAACACACACGCTCGTTCTAATCACCCAATTAGATTTTTCTCAATTTTATTGGAGAACGGCATTGATAATTGAATTTCGTTTACGTTACTGGAATAAACAGTAGCATTTTGGCTTGTAAGTACGCACATAATCAACTCATGAACCATCATGACATTTGTGTCGGTTTTGAGATCATGAGTAGAAACCCTGTGATATCCACAGGGATAGGAAGAATTGAGAGTACTCAAGTGTTCAGCAAGATAATACGAGTATATTCGAGGGAAAGCAGAGCTCGGAGAAGAGGTACAACTTACGAGGGCGGGTGACGTACAGACAGAGGTTGTGCACTGAATAAGACTGACTGATTTGTTTGTAGAATCTTCGAGTTTATATATCCTCCCAAGCAAAGATAATGTGAGTATAAAGACCTCGGAGAACAATTAGTGTTTACTCTCGCCACCGGAGTCTAGCGGCCCCGATTAGCCAAGAGATGGACATCAGCAAACATAATGTAGGTCGTTGCTTTGGAAAGCTACAACAATAGGGTCTACGATAAGGTATCGACAACAAACATAATGTAGGTCGTTGCTTTGGAAAGCTACAACGATAGGGTCTACGATAAGGTATCGACAGATATCACACCTTCCCCCCGTAGAAAAGAAAGTTCCATGCCAATGGAAGTTTCAAAACCTAGTAGCGTACGTCACCGAGTCCCACGCAAGCTCAACATGGAATACAAAATAATGGAATACAATAGAGTACACAGAAGACAAAATACGACATACACAAAGTAATGCAGAAAAAAAAAAAAAGAAATACAGAGTACAAAGTAAAACAAAGACAAAATACAGAAAACAAAGTAACACAGAAAACCAATTCGCATGGCAAACAAGATTACTATGATACAGTGATACAAGAATACAATAATACAGCGATACAAGAATACAATAATACAGTAATACAATAATACAATGATGTAACTAAAAATAAATATATATATAAAACGCGTCTTCCGGTAGAGCTGAGGAGCTACCGGGCATACAAAACCGTTCTAAAGGTTGTGCGCTTCCGGTCATCTTGAAGAGAATGCCAGGCATCCAGCGTGTCAACTGGGCTTCCAGCATGTCTGCAATATACTGGGCTTCCATACACCTTGAAGAGGTGGTGGGCATCTAGCGAGTAAATATCCATAATACGTACATTTTAGTTCTTCTTTATCCAACATTGCTCATATTTATCATATAAAATATCGTAGTATACATTCATCATATATTGTTTATATTTACGTGTCTCGCAACTTCGTCTCGCTAGGCTTCCAATCAATAGTAACGGATTGGGCTTCCAGTCCAAAAGAATTTGCTGGGTAAATTTAAGTACATTGGCGTCGAAAGATTGGCATTGGCATTATGGTGGCATTACATTGGCATTATAGTGGCATTACATTGGCATTATAGTGGCATTACGTTACATTATTCATTGGCATTTCATTACATTTCATTACATGTTATTATTTATCTAAATACAATGCGTTTTCCTCGCTTCAAGTACGAGTCGGAACGTTTCATAGGAGTCGGAGGCTCTGACTGTGGAGTAATGGTAACGCTACTTGGATGTTGCATCAATGGTTGAATTTCGATTTTAGGTTGCTGTTCGGGCGCTAATGGTGAGGGTATGGGAGGTTTGAAATCAATTTCCTCCCTAGCTCTGTTGAAATTGATAGTAGTGGTAGTTCCATTGCTATTGCTCTTCTTGCTCCCAACAAAACATAATAATCTAAATTTCCAGGCAATTAATCCGGATACTATTATTCCAATACCTATCAGTACGATAATCGTGTAATCTGATCGAGTTCTTAAACTGGTTCTAAATCTGATGTCATTAGCTTGCCTACTTATTTCGGCTAGTCTAAAACTCGCCAAATCCAATTCGGTTGTTTTTAATGAATTTAGCTTGATGGGTGCAGGTATAGGCCAATTTAGCTTGATGGGTGCAGGTATAGGCCAATCCCAGAGCTCCGATCCGTTCGAAATGCAGTCCTGGTCGATTTTCGATCCTTGATATGTTGTAATCTCCTAGTACTAAGGCTAGTATTGTGCAGGGAACAGCGGTTACTTGATATCTTGGTGACATCTGAAATGTGAATTTGAATACATATCTTACTGTGTGTATTTCTTTAATCGATTAACATGTACCTTTTCTGATTTATTCTTAATTTTTATAACTACATTAGTAGGCTTATCTGTAGTGGCGATGACTTCATATGGGCCTCGCCAACTTGGAAACAATTTTCTATTTAAACCCTTCTTCTGTTGCTCATTTTGTAACAACACTAAGTCTCCTTCCTTGAATGATACTGGTCTAATGTTCCGATCGTAATATCCCTTATAAATCTTCTTACATTTTAACAGATTTTCTCTAGCGAATTTATTCGAGACTCTTAATTTTTGTTCTAGTTCAGTGAGATAATCATCATATGTATAATTGAATTGAGGCTCTTGTGACAGGGCAGATGGTAGTACGGCCTTTCTTCCGAACACTAACTCAAAGGGTGTAAATTTGGTGGCCGTATGAGGCGTTGTGTTATATGCAAAAGTGGCAAAGTGGATCCATGAACACCAATCTAGTTGATCGGGACTTATAAAATGTTTCAAATATTCATTATAACATTGGTGCGATCTTTCCAAGGCTCCGTTACTTTGAGGTCTGAAGGCTGTCGTTTGTAGTTTCTTAATCCTTAATAATTTACAAAGGTCTTGGATTAAAGTCCCTATTAGATTTCTTCCCAAGTCCGTAAGTATGTATCGTGGACAACCGTAAATACAAATGACTTCTTTTACCAGTGCCTCAGCAATCGTGAGAGATTCTTGATTTGGGATGGGCACTGCAATGCTATATTTAGTTAAATCGCACTGTATGGTTAGTATGTACTTGTTCCCCTGGATGGATAATGGAAAAGGGCCCATTAGATCTATGTTTAGTTTCTGAAAAGGTTCGAATGCGGTGGTTGTTATTTGCATAGGTTCTTTTGTCTTTTTTCTAGTAGCTTTATTAGTTTGGCAGTCAGTGCAGGTTTTTACAAAATTTTCTACTTGATCCTTCATGAGAGGCCATGTGTAATACATCTGAATCTTCTTAAGTGTGCGATTCATGCCCTCATGACCGCCCATCAAGGAATCGTGAAATTCTTTTATGATCTGTTCTTGTCTGGTATTGTCTAAAATTTCTGCTGGTCGGTAAGTCAGGTAGTAAATTTCGAAGGTGGGTATTTTGAAAATATATCTGATCATAGCACGGAGTTCTATATTTTCGTCTTCCTCTGGAAGAGCGAATATAGCAAATTGATTAACTTGTAAGTTTTGGAATACGCTTTTCACCTTGATTAAAAGATTAAAGGTTTCCTCACTGTGTAGTTTTTCTCTGTAATTTTGTTTAGTTATAATAAAATGAATTCTCAATTTTTGTAGTTCTATTGAAATAAGTGAATCACTATTAGTTTCCAGTTTTGTCTTTAATAGGTCTATTGCTGTTGGATACGGAAAATTTGAATTGTTTGTCAGTTCTCTATCAGTTAGATATATTATATCTACAATCCTATGTTGTCTTACTGTAGCCTTTGCATTTGTTGTTATCTCTTTTAGATTAAAGTTTATTATTGGTTTTGTTTGGAGGGTACGAACGAACGCTTGATATGACGCAACGTCTTTATCTGTGGTCGTTAACTTAGAGAGGTCATTTGCGCCGTGCTGTGTGTAAACATGCCGTTTATGTTTTCGGTATATTGACATTCGCCTGGAACTGGTGGCAGACGGCTGAAATAATCGGCCGGGTTGTCGACACCCTTCTTGTAAACTATAGCAAAGTCGTACTCGGCAATTTCGGTTCGCCACCGAAATAACCGTGAGTTAGGATCTTTCACATTGAAAAGCCAGACCAATGGTTTATGGTCTGTAGCTATTTTGAAATGTCGGCCGTACAAATAACAGTGATAGTGCTTGATAGCCCAAAAAATGGCGTAGCACTCTCGGTCTATGGTTGACCATCGTGTTTGGGCTTCAGTCAGGGTTTTTGAGGCGTAAGAAATAGGTACTTCTCCTGCTGACGTTAGTTGCGAAAGTATGCTTCCTATTGAATATAATGACGCGTCACACGTCAGGGTGAATTCCTTAGTAAAATCGGGGTACTGTAATAATGGTGGATTTGTCAAAGTTTCCTTCAATTTTTTCGAAGGCAGCCTGTTGTTCGCTGCCCCACTGGAACTCTACTTCCTTCTTCAACAGTTTTGTTAGCGGCTGGGCAATTTTGGCAAAGTCTTTTACGAATTTTCTGTAGTACGAGGCAAAAGCTATGAAGGATTTTATGCCCTTTTCGTTCCTTGGAGGCACCATTCTCTTAAGAACTTCTAATTTGCCTTCATCAGGTAAGACGCCTTGTCTCGTTATTTTGTGCCCTAAGTAAGTGACTTCGGGTCGTAAGTACTCGCACTTGTCGGGTTGTATTTTCAGATTGAATTTCCTGAGTCTATCAAACAACAAGGTTAGGTCCTTAATGTGTCTGTCTAGATCAGGTGAATAAAGAATTATGTCATCCACATAAGCAAACGCTCTTAAACCCTTTACTCCGACTAAGCATTGCGACATGAGTCTTGACATCGTTGCAGGTGCGTTTTTTAGCCCAAATGGCATTCTCCGAAAAGCAAAATGCTGGTTTCCGCTGGAGAAGGCTAATTTGTCAACGGGATAGGGAAGTCCTCATCGACAACGTGAAAGTGGTGATAGAAAACTACGCTTTCCTTCTGGTCCTGGATCCCTAATGTTACCATGCCCAGAGTGGAAATTTGTAACCCCGCTATACCTTTTAGTGTGCATATATGATTTGTAATTGAAAATTGAAAAAAATTTTATTGTACATAGGACTAGTCCCTCATAGTGTACATCAAATGACTTAAGATTAATGACGTTATACAAATACAATAAAATATAGAAAAAAAAAGAAGTAAGGACGGAAGTAAATACAAATTAAAGTAGATAGGAAAAGAAAGGGATATGAGAAGAGATTTATGTCAAGGGAATGTAATTTATGTTTTAAAAAACCTGCGTACCGCAACCCTGAAACGCCCAAGCCAATGGGTAGAGCGAACCCCCATTGGAAGTTTATTCCAAAGTCTCGCCCCCGCAACCGCAAAAGAGTTGCTATAAGACTTGGTAGCGTGGGTAGGGATCCTCAGAGCACATGACCTAGGCGACAGCGCAGCACAAAATTGAGTTCGGAGATAGGATGGAGCCATACCACGCAGTACCTTGAATACCATCAGACACAACCTATATTTATAATAAGAAAAAAGATCGAGGCCCATGAATTTGGTCTTGAAAGCCTCGAGGTGATCACGCGTCCTGAGTCCGAAGGCATAACGCACACAACAGTTATATGCGACCTCAAGACGACGGGCCGGAATGCTACAAAGAGAGGCACTGAAGACGGAATCGCAATACAGGAAGATGGGCATTATTAGTGCCACAACAAGACCAGGCTTAAGTGCTGAGGGAGTAAACCTACCAAGCCTTCTCAATGTAGAGAGGGCCCCATATACCTTCCTAGAGACATGTAGTGCATGGGCATTCCAAGAAAGGTCCTCGCCAAACACCACCCCCAAGTTGATCACTGTCGCAGAAAAAGGAACAACCTCACCCTCCACAAGGATTGGGGGGACAGAGTCAGTGGGAAAAGGTTTTTTCGAATAAACTATAAACTATATTAAGAAGAATTTCATTATGATGAAATTTTGGATCATTATTAGGATTATGTTTAATAATCCAAATTATAACAGGTATTTTTTTAGCTATACATTATACCCCAAATATTGAATTAGCATTCTCAAGTGTTATCCATATTTGCCGAGATGTAAATTATGGATGATTGCTTCGCAATATGCATGCAAACGGTGCATCAATATTCTTTATGTGTTTATACCTACATGTAGGACGAGGAATTTATTATAGATCATATAAATTAATTATAACATGAATAATAGGGGTATTATTGTTATTGATTATCATAGCAACAGCATTTTTAGGGTATGTACTACCATGAGGGCAAATATCATTATGAGGGGCTACAGTTATTACCAATTTACTATCAGCATTACCTTACTTGGGTGAAGATTTAGTAAAATGGCTATGAGGGGGGTTTTCAATTGATAATGCCACTCTTAACCGGTTTTTTACCCTCCATTTCCTATTACCTTTTATTATTTCTGCAATAGTAATAATTCACCTATTATTTTTACACCAAAAAGGATCTAATAACCCGATAGGGTTAAATAGAAATTATGATAAAATCCCATTTCACCCATATTTTAGAATTAAAGATTATATAGGGATAATAATTACATTATTAATATTTATTTTATTGAATGATTTGTGTCTAGTTCTATTCTTGAAATGACATTATTTTTTATCAGACAGCAGTCCGATCCACAGTCGAGTAGTAGGGAACACTGTTCCCCTCTAATTTTAGCTTTTATGACATTTAACGTTCCTACTACGGTTTTTAGATGAAGGATGGCAAGTCCATGATTTGTTATCTCATGCCCGAATTTGAGGCTCGATTGGAGTTTAAAGACCTGTGACTGGACACAGCTTCTGCTCGTTTCTTATTACGACATTCTGATACATCGTGATATGGAATTTTGCAGTAAGTACAGTATTTTTTTGTGCTATTTTGCTGTTGTGGATCGTGCTCTGAATTGAATTGAGTTCTGTTTCCTCTGACATATCCCGAATAGTTGCCTCTATTGTTGCCTTGGGTAGTAAAGACTCTATTTTGGAAAGGGGTTTGGTAAGAGGTCCTAGAACTACTAGCGCCTTGGCTAGGATAGTTACCCCTATTACTGCCTTGACTATAGTAATTGTTCCTAGGTACTTGACTATGGTAGTTGCCTCTTTGGAAGGAGTTATTCCCTCTATAGTTCCCATTATTCTGATAGTGAGTTCGCCCATTAGACTGCGGGTTTTGGTATGAATTAAAGTGGTTTCGTCCCCTATTATTGTTGTGTATAGATTTGTGGTAATCCGTCCTAGATAATTGTTCGCGTTCCTCAGCCACGGCTAGTCCTATGGCTTCTTCTAGTGTTCCTGGGTCCTTAGCCCTAAGTATGAGACTTATTGGGTCGCGTAAGCCACTAATGAAGATATTTTTTGCTTGGATTCGGATTTGGTCTTCGTGAGACCTACGATGGGTTTCCTCTACTGCATTCGTGACACAATCTATGAGTTTATACATTACTTCTTCTATTCGGTCTGAGAAGCGCAATACTTGTTCATTATTTCCTTGTCGACAAGCGTAAAAAGAAGTTTCTAGTCTTGCCCTAGACTGTTTTTCGCCAAATAGTTCGATCAATAATTCCTTAAGGTCTGAGAATTCTTCAATTACCCTGAATTTCGTGGCGTTATATGCCTTGTCAATCAATTTTAATTTAATTAGTTCCAACAAAACTTGACTTTCTATTGGATCTACCAACCTTGCTGCCGTCTCACAAGAAGAAATGAATTCGGATAATTGAGCCTTATTTCCATCAAAATTCCTAATGTTTCTTATTAATACTTGCGCATTCAATTTGCCGGGGGCACAAATATGAGGGAACGCCATTGTCCCTTGACCAGTAGGATTGGTAATGTTGTCTGCCGTAGGAGCAATCGGAGGATTTGTAACATTGGTACCAGACCTGGTCGTTACTCCAGTCATTATGAAGTGAATCGGAATTAAATACAATAAGTACAAGGATACCTTACTTAGCTAACCACACCCGAGGACGTGTGTAGTGAAACAAAATTTTATCTTGCCAACAATCGATATTCTTGCGTATGTGCCAACTTGATTTAAACTCTTTTGCCAACTTTAATTAATACGATTTATATGTTTTGCAAATTTTGTAAATTTACTTTTATGCCACTATCTCTTTTTTTTT
Organism: Stenodema calcarata; assembly: GCA_963920205.1. Taxonomy (NCBI): domain Eukaryota; kingdom Metazoa; phylum Arthropoda; class Insecta; order Hemiptera; family Miridae; genus Stenodema; species Stenodema calcarata. The sequence goes on along the minus strand of OY986048.1, from coordinate 65,561,104 downwards.
TATAAATTATTTTGCCAGCTTGATTACTTATAGTTTACTTACAGTACTTGGAGTCGTGTTGTAGAGTTAGCGAAGGTGTGCACGCCTTGGGTCCTCTTGCTGTCAGTCAGTCGTACAGGAGGTCCTCAGAGCTGGAAAGCTGCTCCTGGAGTCGTCTTCTTCAGTACTCCTTGATCAACTCGATCTGTAGTCTACCCTACAACGGGTCACGGTCGGTCCCACGATGGATGGTGTGCTACAACGCACCAGGAGGTCCTCTTCTTTGCGGAGATCTTACTGAACTGTGGTTCCTCTCAGTGTTTTTGCTTGATTCTAGAACTTGTAGTTGACTTTGGTGGTTCTCGTTGACAATCGTCGAGTGACAATGGTAGGTTTTGTTTTCCTTTTCTTTCTCCTTTCTCCTTTTCCAACTGCGGACTGGCCAGGTCGTTTAGTCGAGGTTTGGATGATCGAAGGTTTTGAATTTTTTTTGCAGGTTGAAGTTGAAGATTTTAACCGTTGCAATCGGAGTTGAAGATTGGAAATGTTTCAGTTGGAGTGAAGATTCAAAATATTTCAATCGGAGTTGAAGATTTGAAATGTATCAAAGTTCTTTATGAAGCAAGCAGGGAGCAAAATCCCACTTCTGACACCAATTTTATCTCTGTGATATCCACAGGGATAGGAAGAATTGAGAGTACTCAAGTGTTCAGCAAGATAATACGAGTATATTCGAGGGAAAGCAGAGCTCGGAGAAGAGGTACAACTTACGAGGGCGGGTGACGTACAGACAGAGGTTGTGCACTGAATAAGACTGACTGATTTGTTTGTAGAATCTTCGAGTTTATATATCCTCCCAAGCAAAGATAATGTGAGTATAAAGACCTCGGAGAACAATTAGTGTTTACTCTCGCCACCGGAGTCTAGCGGCCCCGATTAGCCAAGAGATGGACATCAGCAAACATAATGTAGGTCGTTGCTTTGGAAAGCTACAACAATAGGGTCTACGATAAGGTATCGACAACAAACATAATGTAGGTCGTTGCTTTGGAAAGCTACAACGATAGGGTCTACGATAAGGTATCGACAGATATCACAACCCTGAGAAAACTCAAAATCGAATCTTGAATCTATAGGTACCTAGGTACTTATTATAGATTCTACCGAACTCGTAAAGGGAGTTTTGTACGGTATAACGAACCCAGGTGTGCGAGGTTTCATAATTTCTATTCTCGTTCGGTCGTACGTTCCATCCCTTCAAACGCACCTGCTCCCTGTGGGCTGTTCCTATAGATTGTTCCAAATGCATTTTATGAATGTTAACTATACCTAAAATAATACTTAAGTAGTTATCTTATAGGTAGTTATCATTAATCATGTTATTTAATTCAAATCACTCGTAAGTGCTAGGTATATTATAGTACGAGTAATTTGAATTGACCAGGATTTTCATTTTTGCCTCACGCGCTTCAAACCAAGATGGGAAGAAATTATAATACTCGTAGCTGATGCGGAACAGAAAGCGGTATTATGGACGTCCAGAGACACGCAAAATGCGAAAGTACTTGATAAACGTGAATGCATTCAACATGATAGTTGTCAACTTACTTACCTTACCTCCTTACTTACTTACTTACCTCCTTACTTACTTACCTCCTTACTTACTTACTTACCTCCTTACTTACTTACCTCCTTACTTACTTACTTACCTCCTTACTTACTTACCTCCTTACTTACTTACCTCCTTACTTACTTACTTACCTCCTTACTTACTTACCTCCTACTTTGTATGTATTGGTTTCATCTTTATAGTTTTCGACTTTCCTAGCTCCGCCTGTTTCTTGTTCCCAAGAGCATACTTACCTAGTTGCGAATTGCAGAGTCGCATTCTGAGTTATATTGACTCATATTTATAGTGTACTTTTTCTCTTTAAAAACCACAAAAGCCTGAATTTTGAAAGCGTAATCGTATAATTTACATTTGGTCAAATGACGACTTAATTATGCCTACCCGATACTGGTAGGCGCTAGAAAAATGTAAAAGTCTTTCTCGTTTTCACTTGGAGTGAGCGATGAGGAATGAGTATTTAGGTAGGTTATCACGTTGATGACCGGTTACCTTTCAACTTCATTTCCCGAGCCCTGCCTTCGATTCTTTCCGAACAGTCCTCGGAACTGGCCGGAAACATTCTCGGAACTCGCCGCGCTAGAACGCGGTCCCAACTGATTGAGTTCTTGGACTGTGAAGCGCTGGAAAATACCTAATGATTGGTTTAGAGAACCCCCCCCCCCCTGCCTTTGAGAAGTTCTATTCCACTGCGCTATTCCGGACTGTTTTTCAATAAAAACACTAAAACGCAGAAAACACTTCTAAACTCAGAAAAGGCATGCTTCATTATGATCTATAATCAAAACTTGAATTGAAACTAGTCGGTGAAAATGAAATATAATTACCTATGCTGGTAAATGGCGAAAACACAAACACGGCTTAAAGAAAAGAAAGCCTAGAACAGTTAAATTGCTGAGGACTTGTCCGAATGTGTGAGCGGAAGTCACTACTGGTGTTGTTCCCAGTTATCTCTTCACACAATTATGTCGATCCGTAGCGAAAAGCACCTACTTTTGAGTCAGGTGATCCTACCTACGAATTATACCAAAATTATAGTAAAATCATAACAATTGGTCACTTAGGCCTGCAGTGGAACCAGCCGATTCACAACATTCCGGCATGGCAGAAGTGACTACTTGGCACTTGACCATTGTCCGTCTATCCCATTTTACTGGCGGAAATGACCAAGTGATACTAGATCGGTACTAGGTCATTTCTGCCCGGAAAACACAAATTCAGTAATAACAGTATTCAGTAGTTTGCGGTACCTATATTATGAGCCCTTTACGGTCCATTTTTCGTGGAATTAAGGATACTAGCATGTAGTGGAGGCTTAGAAATTATATGAAGCGTTAAAAACCCAATTTCGGTAAAAAGTGGACTTGGTCATTTCTGCCACGCAACCCTCGAACTGTTCCATAAAAGTGCCTCCCTGCAGATTTCCTGTGAAATTTTACTGAATTTCATCTCCATATCTTATTGCCTGTTTTTTGTTGCACATTTTACTGCATGTTCGGTGCATTGATGCTGCATACAGATCTTGCCTCTGGTAATAATCAACGCCTTTGAATCTTTCCAGCCCAAGAAAAACCCACCGCCTCCGATTTCCAACCAGCAGCCGAGTCAGCGCAACCGCCGCGGACGTATCACCGCCAAATTTTCCACTCCGCTCCAAAATTGAAAAAAAAAATCGCAAAACCAAAAAAATAAATAAATAAATAACCTGAAAACTTAAGACAAACAAAACTTGTACCCTTCGTGGTATCATAAAGAAAAACCCTCTCAAATACTATTTACTACGTCATAAAAGCGGCAATCACCGTTCACATTTTGTAATGTTCATGTGGCGGACTTTTTTCGTACGTCTTTGTCAAAAACCAACGCCATCGATAGGTACATTCGAGAGGTGTTCATTGTATTTTAACTCATTCTTACATACAGCGCTCCAGGCAAAACAACCCTGGTGGGCGCATGTGCGTATGTTTACCTAACGATGCGGTCTTGTGCGTATTCGTGGATTGTTCCAAAACTACACAAATGAAAAAAAAAAAAACTTTTCCTTTTTAAAACGAATGTCTTAAACGAATGTTATATTTCATTTCGCTTTTTTTTCTTCTCACTGTTACTATTTTTTAAATTGTCAAAATTTAAATAATTACTTGGTTTTTTTAAAACAATTTGTTAGAGTTATCGCACGTATACACTTAGGGTTCTTTAATGTAATGAATAAAACTGTTTTGCCAGATATTTCTTCTTTCGTGTACCAGAGTTGACATGTTTCTTATCTCTCGATCGTAATCAGTGATCAATGTTTTGAAGAGTTACTGAATGTAGCATATAATATTATTATACTTTTTTTTTTGGTGGAGATCACTCGAGTGATGTTCGGATTGAGGTTTTTGTTGTTGGACGTAGTCTGGTTATTGTAGTAATAAATCAAACGTTTTTTTCTGGTAATTGGACTCGTTATTTATCCCTTGTGGGTGATGATTATGAAGTACGTGGATTGTACCTGGATCAACAGGGATGGTGTAAACAGTAAGGGAATGGAGAGCTGAATTGAAAGTGAAAGCTCTAATTGAGGTGTTTCTGGCAAAAACGCGATTAATAAAAAAAATCTGATTTTTCAGGAAATGAAAAAAACTGTTTACCGTATTTGCACTCTATACTAGACATTTGAATTTCAATCTGTACTTGATGTTTATAGTATTGGAGGGAAACTACATGGGGGTTTATGGGGGTATTTAAAAAGACTGATACACCCCATATTTATTCCTTAATTAAATAAACAGTTACCCTAAATCTCAGTAAAGTGTATGTATCGAAATCATTTGTGAGATAAAAATAAAGTATTGTGTTGTTGTAGAATCAGGTTTTGACTTGAACGAAGTTTTTATGCAGAATAGGTATGTTGTTCTTCATGTTTCACTCATTTTTACATTTTTAGAATGATCTGTGAATGATATGTACGGGATTTAGTTATGTATCTGCAAAAAATCTCAGTAGAATGCTTCAATGGGAAAATGTCCCTCGAGCGAGCCCTTAGGGATATTCTTGCGGGAAAAGTAGGTAAGGTGGTAGCCCTGCTGTCGGGAAAACCGGCGCCACGCGGTCTGGCAGGTGCGTAGGTATGTTAATTCTCCTCATTAGCATGCATCTATTGTAATCGGCTTCCTTGGGAGATAATTATTTAGTTTTTACGTAATGTTATTTATTCATCACCCTGGACATGGTGATAACAGCAACATCATTGTAACTTTTCGTAATTAGTAAAAAATGAACTTCAAAGTTTGATTTCTCAGTAGAGTGTATCTATCAGTGTATCTATGCTCAGTAGAGAGGGTGATTCAGGTTGGCGATAGAAGCACTCTACTGAGACTGATAGATACACTCTACTGAGAAATCAAACTTTGAAGTTCATTTTTTACTAATTACGAAAAGTTAAACAGTTTAACAAGAAAACAAGCTATTTTCTGGCTTCCCTCACCACCTCCCTCTGTTTGCGTTGAGGTAAGTAACTTTTTTTTGGCAATTTTTGCAGACTCTTTTTCAGTAAAAAAATAAATAAATAAATATGAAGGAAAATATGAAAATGTAAGAAGTATTGATTGACTGGTTAGTCTGCTGGAGGGTTACGGAGTAACAATATTTTGGTATCTAGTTCATTAAGAACATAGCACGCCATGGGCACTGGCATTATTTTATTTTGAAGTTGTAACATTTTGTTTTGATCGGTTCGTTTTACAGCAGATTGCGTTACATTTTAATCAATTTATATAATAAGTTCATTTTCAGTTATTTGTATCTAATTATTTGTTTATTTATTTAAATGATGTTTTTTCTGTTTATATTCTCCATTGTGCCAATAAACCATCAACCATAAAACGATATTTCTTCAACGACTTGTACTTTTGTAAGATCAGGACGATCGTCATGATAAGATTATGCTCGGGACATGGTGATCCAATGAAATTTTCGGTATCAATTCAAAAGTTCGATTCAAAATAAAAACTTTACATTTTCCAAAATAGGACGCAAAAAAATACCTATTAGGATAAAAAAAAAAGTGATCTAGACAGAAGGGTGATCTGTACAAAGAAGATAATGAACCGTTTTGTCAAGAATTTGCAGAGTTTTTGCTGTATCATCTTCGATAATGATCCATTGGAATCGCCCAAAGAAACAATGTAATCGCTTGCATACGAGTCTGCAACACATTGAGACATTTTCATGTTGTGTGCAAACAAACTTCGTATCAAGTCATGCGCATATCTCAGCTTTTCGAAGGGCGACAACCGAGTGAGAGGAATGTATTCTAGTTCTATAAATCGAGAGGTTTCCAACGAATGGTGAACGGTTTTTGTCCGATGACGAAGTACTATTCCCCTAGCAACGACTCGGTTGTACGTGGAAATCGTCAGAAACTCATTTGGGACAATTTTCGTAACGGTGTAATGGGGGGAAACAGGGGTTGCAACCCCCACCTCAGGCACAGACGGTGCCGTCTTCCCTTTCAAGTTCGAGGAGGAGTGGGAAACGCAAGGCAGAGTAGGAGGTGGTGGGGAAGACTCCAAGCGCGATTGTGACAACCGCTGAAGCCAGTCGTTATCTTCGGAGCACTCAACAATCACGTGTTACCCACGAGGACCGTGATTTTGTCCAATAGAGAAAACAGTCGAGTGAACAGTCGATTAGTGTTGTTCGTGTCGGGAGTTTACGAAATAAGTTGTGGTCGCTGAGAAATAAGGTAGATCATTTTAATGTTTAAATAGAGTTAGTTTCAAATAAGAGAATATTAAGGTTTTAAGACATAAAAAGGGTTTTGTCCTTTTAACAATCTCATCTTTGTTCATTTTGTTCTAAAATTAGTTTAATTCGTTTCGTTTGATTATCTCATGTTCATTATTTAGGTTAAACGTTCTTATCTTTCTTTTGGGTCTTTACTTAATTTTGTTCATTTTCTTATATTACATGCGCGTTATTATTATTGATTGTGTTAAGATTTATTACCTGAGTACCTCCCCCCTGAAAGACGGAACCTAAGGAATCCAAAAATAGGAAAAATTCACGAATATTACAACGGTTTTTGAGTTATGTGCCATATGAATGACATGAAAATGTCAAAATTGACTGATTGATTGAATTGAATTTGCAATTTTTTATTCACGTTTGTACCTACTTATTTCTTCCAACTAATTTCTTAGGAAACTTTTGAAACCTCAGACCGTCTCCAACAGATCCGTCTCCCTCCCCCTCCCCACGTGCAAATTTACATCAGAATTATCCTAGAACGATTTTTTTTTAGAAAAAAATCTGCTAGTATATCTGCATGGAACTACATACCTAGGTTCCTAAACAGCGTTTTGTATTCTCTTTTAGATTCGAAGATATGGCCCCTCCGAAGAGATTTACAGCAGCTCAGTTGCGGGAAAAGAAGCGGGTGGCCGAAAAGGCGAGGAGAGTAGAGAGCAGAGATTTTGTAGTTTATTGACCAATTGATTATTTACATTTTTAACTGTGCATTTCAAATGTGCCCTTTACAGAATTACGGAAATAACTACTTTGTTCTTAACGGTTGTGATATTAGATAAGCACAACAGCTTCGACAGCTGATATATTGTAAATTTTTTAAAACTATTTTCCTCGCAATTTATTAATGATCTCAACAAAAGACAAAAATACCTACAAAGTTGCTAGATGTTGTCATACTCACGTTTTTGTGATTTATTCGTAAGGTATGGATTAAAAACCATGTTAACTATTGAGGCTGAATTGTTGACTATTTTCAATAAAAATATGGTTTTATACAAAAGTTATTTATTCGCAGTTGATTCATTCAATATTTACTAACCTATTCCATCAATTTTTGGAAGATATGAGGTGGGAGAATGCGTTTTCAGCTCTTTCTCATTAGCATTGGGCATTAAAATATGGCATTCTCAGTAGCGTGCTTCTATAAAAATTTTAAATTTAATTTTCAAGGTTTAAAATGGTTCCCGATCTTTAATAACAATTTTCCATAGTCCACCGTGTCCATGAAACAGCCTAAATTTTTTTCAAAAATTTTCCATCACTTCAATTTTGAAGAAATAAAGGTGCTGAAATTTGCCCTTTCCATGAGAATCACCAATACCTCTAAACTCAGCGAGGCATGCTCTATCGTTGATTACCTTCTTGGCACCTTCATTTATAGATTGAATTTCGACACCTACATTTTTCAGATGATTTCTCAACGCATCTGTTTTACGTTGAAAATCGGAGCGGTTGGACGACGCGTCGCGACGGGTGTTCTGGACAGGTAGGCATCGTACGAAAGGACGAGAGAATTGTTTCAGTGATGAGGGAATGAGATAAGGATGCGGACAATTAAATATGAAAGGGAAAGGACTGTTATACCATAGAAATGGGGCTGTAAAATAAGATGTTCAGCAGCACACAATGAAAATTATGAAATATACTTAAATGTTATAAAAATACAAGAAAGTTATAATATTTCCGTAATCCAATAGAATGCGTACTTCGGAAGAATACAGACCCGCAATACACGGTCGTGCGTTTTAGTATTGTTAGAAGTTTACGTTCCACCCATAATGAAGTGAACCATGCTCTGCTACCAAAATGTTGAATTGAATAATAAACCATTCAAGATTAATTAATATTGTTGTCGCAATATGGGAAGGAATGTAAATCAATATTGAGGAAAGAAACTATTATAATTCTTAATAATGGAAATGAAAATGCAATGCGAATTAAATGAAATTGGGAGCTCCCCTTTGGATAAAATTAATATACAAAATTAAATTGTAGATTCTGTCGTCAATGTCCCAATGTCTATTGGTGTTAAATAACATAAAGAAAAATGTGAAAGATCCGACCTTGGTGGCGACGGTTGATGTTCCTGATGTCTGCTTCTAACGCAACGGTTTCAGCGTCTCCCGGTCGTATATAAAAGTCGACATGGTCCTGAGATTCCGGCTTACAACTAACACATGGCGGAGGTAACGTCTCGTGCGGATTCCAACTTACGACCAATAAATGGCGGAGGTACTTGTTCACGGACATGTTCGTAGAGGAATACTTCCCGAGTACTCGTGCTCTATAGCGGAACACGGCTCAAAGAAGAACCAAAATTCAGCGATTTTTGACGATCTGAAGTTGGTGGGAAGAGTTCGAGTAACTCGATCGTGAGCTCAGAGATAACTGATTTCCTTTTCTGGGAGGATCGATTTAGCCCTATCGCGTTGACTCCTTTGAAGCTGCTGAAGACAGCCAGAACCGAAGAACCACGCCGTCACAACAACATCGCACAAAAATAGAACATAACAAAGCCTGTAAACTCGTAATTTTCCTGAACAGCCACTTATTTGATGATACTTACCACCATCCTCCTCCCGTTGTCTTCTCATTCATCAGAAATGTCAATGACATGTTTCCATTAAATATTTCTGATTAGATCATAACATAATTGCTGATAGCCACTTATTTGATGATACTTACCACCATCCTCCTCCCGTTGTCTTCTCATTCATCAGAAATTTCAATGACATGTTTCCATTAAATGATTCTGATTAGATCATAACATAATTGCTGATAGCCACTTATTTGATGATACTTACCACCATCCTCCTCCCGTTGTCTTCTCATTCATCAGAAATTTCAATGACATGTTTCCATTAAATGATTCTGATTAGATCATAACATAATTGCTGATAGCCACTTATTTGATGATACTTACCACCATCCTCCTCCCGTTGTCTTCTCATTCATCAGAAATTTCAATGACATGTTTCCATTAAATGATTCTGATTAGATCATAACATAATTGCTGATAGCCACTTATTTGATGATACTTACCACCATCCTCCTCCCGTTGTCTTCTCATTCATCAGAAATTTCAATGACATGTTTCCATTAAATGATTCTGATTAGATCATAACATAATTGCTGATAGCCACTTATTTGATGATACTTACCACCATCCTCCTCCCGTTGTCTTCTCATTCATCAGAAATTTCAATGACATGTTTCCATTAAATGATTCTGATTAGATCATAACATAATTGCTGATAGCCACTTATTTGATGATACTTACCACCATCCTCCTCCCGTTGTCTTCTCATTCATCAGAAATTTCAATGACATGTTTCCATTAAATGATTCTGATTAGATCATAACATAATTGCTGATAGCCACTTATTTGATGATACTTACCACCATCCTCCTCCCGTTGTCTTCTCATTCATCAGAAATTTCAATGACATGTTTCCATTAAATGATTCTGATTAGATCATAACATAATTGCTGATAGCCACTTATTTGATGATACTTACCACCATCCTCCTCCCGTTGTCTTCTCATTCATCAGAAATTTCAATGACATGTTTCCATTAAATGATTCTGATTAGATCATAACATAATTGCTGATAGCCACTTATTTGATGATACTTACCACCATCCTCCTCCCGTTGTCTTCTCATTCATCAGAAATTTCAATGACATGTTTCCATTAAATGATTCTGATTAGATCATAACATAATTGCTGATAGCCACTTATTTGATGATACTTACCACCATCCTCCTCCCGTTGTCTTCTCATTCATCAGAAATTTCAATGACATGTTTCCATTAAATATTTCTGATTAGATCATAACATAATTGCTGATAGCCACTTATTTGATGATACTTACCACCATCCTCCTCCCGTTGTCTTCTCATTCATCAGAAATGTCAATGACATGTTTCCATTAAATATTTCTGATTAGATCATAACATAATTGCTGATAGCCACTTATTTGATGATACTTACCACCATCCTCCTCCCGTTGTCTTCTCATTCATCAGAAATGTCAATGACATGTTTCCATTAAATATTTCTGATTAGATCATAACATAATTGCTGATAGCCACTTATTTGATGATACTTACCACCATCCTCCTCCCGTTGTCTTCTCATTCATCAGAAATTTCAATGACATGTTTCCATTAAATATTTCTGATTAGATCATAACATAATTTGTTGGAGATAGTTTTTAGTTTGATTTATATTTATCAAGTTTCGCCTTGGCCTCGTTCCGTTTCGTCCTTATCGCGTCGCGTCACCCATGGATTTGACTTTCGACTGACTAATCCTTCTGCATCCCGCCAACATAACACAGAGGTCTTCTTCATACGACTTCGTAGATGGATTGAGCAGTGTGGAGGGGGGATTTTCCAGTTCGTCGCTGTTTCGTCTTCACGTGCGCCGGCAGTTGCGAACCGATGCCCTTGAACGCTACTTCATCAAGCATCACATACTTGCCTAAAAAAAAAAGGTTCGTACTCGCTAATTGGGTCGCAGAATCCCGTCATCATCATACGAATTTTCTTCGCTTTCTTCGAACTACCTACACGACGTTTCTGGTGAGCCATCCACACGTATTTAAAAGCATACGCCGTTACCCCCTCCCAAGCCATTTCCACTCAATAAGCCTCTGTCGTTGATTTTAGGATCACCAGAGGCAGCAAACCAAATCAAATCAAATCGAATCAAATCACATCGGATCAGATCAGACTAAATTGATTCGAAGTTGACTGAAACTACCCCCGCTCTCCTCGGGTTTGGAAACGTCCGTGACCTCGCAGCACCACATGCGGTTGGAGTAGGCTGATCAGCTAACACAGCCTTTCTTCGTGGGATCGAGGCCAGGCCAGAACGACAAACTTTTTTTACCTTTTCAATTTATTTTATAATCTCAGATCATCTTTTCTTTTATTTGAAGGGCCCTTTAGGTAGTTTAGGACCTGAAGAAAATTTTCTTTATCTAACTTTTGCGAATAAATTTTAAGTTTGTATGAAAGGTGGAAAAGATTGCCTATTTAGTTAATTTACCCCTGCTACCGGTATTATAGGTTTTTATTTCTTTTTCTACACCTTTCATTTTTGGTAGCAGAGCGTGGTTACTTGGTATATTAATTCTACATTTGATACCAAGTAATTCACTACAATTAAATTCTAGCAAATATCAATTTTCAAATATAAACAATAAAATAAAAAAAATATTAGTCTTCCACTGCCTATGATTAATTTATTGCGATATATTTTTGCATTCACAATATTATAACCTTCCTATCTACATTCAAGTCATTCAATGTATATGTAATTACGAGTATCTAATACTATTTATTGTTTTGACTCATTCCTGCTATTTCCTTGCATCAATAGGTTCTCTATTATTATCTGTTTCACTATTATTGTAATTTTGGATTTATCCTTCCAGTTTATCCCTGCATTATATCCTACATTCCTCTGAAACCTTTTCCTTCTAACACAGGTATCCTTTATTAAAAATGTCAACTGCTGAAGATGAGAGTGAATATAGATCACAGCCATCGTTTGAGGATAGGGTTGGAGCCATTAGACGCCAAATGTCATCTGACGAAGTAGAATTTGTTTACAACTATGCCAAGAAAAATGTTTCTGACCCAGCTACCACATCGAATGCCGTGAAGGCTAACCTGAAGGGTATGAAGCCAAATATGGACGCACATTTTCGGAAATTTGACGACCTGTGGACCCAACTCGGCAACCTCTACGATCTGGGCAAGAGATCGTCAGCATTCCCTTCAGATGATGACAAGAAACTGCGGAACAAGATCAGAAGCGACTACTATTCTACGAATGGCAAGATTGAACTATTAAAATCCGAAGTGACCAATCTAGCTCAAGTTGACCAGGCCAATTCGACAGTTACAGAGCTGAGGCCTGCAAGAAATCTTCCAAAGATGAATCTCCCTACGTTCGATGGTCAGCTGCTTCAGTGGCCGAAATTCAGAGACTCCTTCATCTCTATGGTTCACGAGGAGAAGCTGTCCACTATCGAGAAATTCCAATACTTGAGAGCTTCGCTCAAGGGCTCCGCCCTAAGTGTTATTTCGTCGTTTAGGGTGGAAGAGGCCAACTACACCTTGGCTTGGCAGGCTGTTCAAGACTCTTATGACAACAAGCGGATGCTGGCTTCTGCATACTTAGATCAACTTCTCAATTCCAAGATTCTTCAAGGAAAGGCCAACCCCGATGCTCTCAATCAATTTCTCTCCTCTGTCTGCGACAACGTTGCGGCTTTCAGGATGCTGAACATCGGAGACGAGGCACAGTTCATATTGTTTCATTTGTCAATCCGCTGCCTCGATTCTCATACTAGAGAACTCTTTGAGATGAAGCAAGATAGAAACACCTTCCCAACTTTTGATCAGCTAACAAAGTTCATACGGGAACGTGCAATTGCTCTCCAACTTGCTGGCAACAATAATCCCTTGGCTGAAAATAAGCAACGTTCCTCAGAATTCCCTCAGAACCCACCAAAGACAAAGGTTTCGAATCCGCCTAGACCCAAGAACGTCCACAGAACTGCTCTTATCACCAACAAGCCCTCAGCTACATCTAAAGCATCACAATCTGTATCTTCTGGTAATGGTTCTGTCTGCATAGCTTGCAAAGGGAAACCTCATCACTTATTGGACTGCCAAGTCTTTAATGAGACATCCGGCAATGAGCGTCGTGAACTTCTCAAGAATTGGACGGGCTGTGTAAACTGTCTGTCGCATAACCACCAGGTAAAAGACTGCAGGTCCAAATGGCATTGTCGTTTTTGCCCTGAACGCCACCATGCCTCTTTACACCCCTCTCCTTCGAACAGTGGCAACAATACCACCCTTGCAACTTGCAGCATTCCAACCAAAACAACTAGCCTTTCCTCATCCAACGTCAAGGAGGGACAAGTTGTCCTAGGAACGGCCATTGCAAGCATTCAGGATGCAAGAGGTCAATTTCAAACCGTGAGGTTAGTCATTGACTCAGGAAGCCAGAGCTCCTTTATAACGTCCCGTTGCCTGAATCGCCTTGGCCTTAAGATGGCAAGAGCAGATCGGCTGATATCTGGAATCGGTCAGACACTGTTTGAGGGTGCTAAAGGGAAGGTGACTTGCACAATCAAATCCCAAGCTCGTACTTGTAAACAATTAATCACTGAGGCAATAGTAGTTTCTACAATCACATCTCTCACTCCTTCTGTTTTACTACCTCAGTCTGTCATAGATAAATGCAAGAGATTTAAACTCGCCGACCCAACGTTCTGGAAACCTAGTTCAGTGGACTTCCTTTTAGGGGCAGACCTATTTACTGAAATCTGGACAGGTGGAATTAAGGAGTTGGATTCTGAAGGCCCAAAGCTTCTACCCTCCATCTTTGGCTGGATTGTCATGGGTAGAATAGGTTTGGGAAGCGCTGCTAGTTCTACTTCACTACTGATGGTTGACAACTCGAAAAATCTTAACTACCATCTTGAGCGGTTTTGGCAACAGGAGGAACCCGTTCCAGCCATCCACATTGTCAACCCAGAAGATCAAAAATGCGAGTTACATTTCACCAACACTCACTACCGTTTGGAGAATGGACGCTATGGCGTCCGCCTTCCGTTTCGTGAGGAGCATCCAGTTGTTGGAGATTCTTCTTCCATGGCCCTTCGACGGTTTCATAGTCTAGAAAAGAAGTTGAAGAATAATCTGCCATTAAAACATAAGTATCATGAGTTCCTTCAAGAATACCTGCAACTCCAGCACATGTCTCTAGCAGCTTCTCGCCCTAGCAAGTTCATGATACCTCACCACTGTATTCTGAAGGCTACTCCAGAAGGTGAAAAACTGAAGGTGGTCTTTGACGCAAGCGCTCAAATTACAGGTGGTTCTCTCAATGAACACCTCTTAACTGGGCCAAAGCTTCAGAACGATATTCGCTTTGTCATTCTCCGGTTCCGATATCACCGTATTGCCTTTTCAACCGACATTGTAAAGATGTTCCGGATGATTGAAGTCTCCCCGCAAGATCGTCAGTACATGCAAATCTATTGGCGTTTTGTTCAAGAACGACCTGTTGAACGATATGAACTCAACACGGTTATATACGGACTAGTATGTGCACCCTACTTAGCACAACGAGTCGTAAGACAGCTAGTACTAGATCATGGTAACGAATTCCCTCTAGCTACTAATGCCTTACTAAAAAACATATATGTTGACGACATATTGACAGGTGCGTCGTCCATTACTGAGGCTCTCACTCTTCAGGATCAGCTCATCAGAATCCTGAGGCTTGGTGGGTTTGAACTGAGTAAGTGGAGCAGTAACGCAAAAGAACTGCTTGATGAGGTACAACCTTCATATAATACTGATCCTGTAGATTTGTCGACACCTGAAGATCAGTTCACAAAAATACTTGGTCTCCAATGGGATCCAGTTTCTGACTGCTTCTCATTCTCAATTGGACAGCCTAATCCCAGCTACACCAAACGAGGTATTTTGTCAACAGTTGCAAGATTGTATGACCCCCTAGGATTCTTGATGCCTACTACCTTCCTGATGAAGGGATTCATTCAGGAATTGTGGAAACAAAACCTCGACTGGGACCAACCCGTGACTCCAGAGATGGAAAATTCATGGTCAAATATCGTGGAGCAGTTACCTTTGCTGTCTGACCTGAAAATCCCTCGTTACCTCTGCCTATCTAGCAATACAGATCGAATACAGATAGTAGGCTTTGCAGATGCATCCAACAAAGGATATGCTGCAGTGCTATATTTGAGAGTCATCTCACCTACTGAATGCAGGGTGTTTCTGCTCACATCCAAGTCAAAGCTTGCCCCGACAAAAGTTCAATCCATCCCTCGGCTTGAATTATCAGGTGCTCTTCTGTTGGCAGAACTTTACTCTTCAATTCTACCCCAGATTGAAACCCTGGAACTGCGTATTGAGTCCCCAGCGTTCTTCACAGACTCTATGACAGCCTTGGCTTGGATCAATACTCCACCCCATCAGCTCAAGGTCTTTGTTGCTAACCGAGTTGCAAAGATCCAGGAACTCACTGCTACATCAGCCTGGAATCACATCACTTCTGGAGAAAACCCTGCCGACGTAGCTTCACGAGGAATCCTTCCCTCTTTGCTGCTAACTCACCATCTCTGGTGGACAGGACCACCCTGGATCGCTTTAAGTTGTGAAGATTGGCCAACTTCCAGCGTCAACCTTCCTGCAGAAGTACCAGAGTCTAAATTGTTCGCAAGCTCGCTTATTTCAAATAGTCCACCTAACAGCCTGATAACTTGGATGTCCAGGTTCTCACATTATACGACCTTGATTAGAGCTGCAGGCTGGATAAGGCGTTGGATGTACAATGTGAGACACATGAAATGTTGCTGCTGCAGCTGGTTTCAAGGGCCTTTGAAGCAAAGAGAAGTTGACGAAGGACTTCTTATGTGCATCAAGGGCGTCCAGTCACATTATTTTCGTGACCACAAAAACACTTTGTCCAAATACCCCGAACTAAACCCTTTTGTGGATCATGAGGGAATTTGGAGAGTTGGTGGAAGATTGAGAAATGCTTCTTTCCCTGAATCCCGAAAACATCCAATTCTCCTTCCATATGAGGCTCACCTTAGTGTGCTCATTGTGGACTATTATCACAGAATTTTCCTTCACCCTGGACCAACTACTCTTCAGGCGGTAATTCAGATGCGATTTTGGATCCCCTCTCTTCGAAGGCTAATACGCGTCAGAGGATTTCGCTGCAAGCCTTGCTACACTTCCAGAGCTTCAGTCGTCACACCCATTATGGGTGACCTGCCGAGCTACAGGGTTAATGGTGGGCGGGCCTTCCAGCATGTAGGCGTAGACTTTGCTGGACCGTTTCCTTTAAAAGAGTCACGCCGACGCAATGCTGCAATAGGGAAGGTATATCTATGTCTATATGTCTACCAAAGCCCTCCACCTGGAAGCAGTTACGCAGCTTACAACCGAAGCATTCCTTGCCTCCTTCCAGAGGTTTACATCACGCAGAGGAATCCCAGCTCATGTCTATTCTGACAATGGAAGCAATTTCTTGGGTGCAGCTCGATATCTCAAAGAGCTCTACCGCTGGTTTGCGTCACAAAACACCAAACAACACCTCCTAGAATACGCCATCAGTACAAGAATTACCTGGCACTTCAATCCACCCCAGACCCCCCACATGGGAGGAATTTGGGAGGCGGGTGTGAAGTCGGTAAAGCGCCACCTAAGACTCATTGCCTCAAACCAGAATTTAACTTATGAAGAAATCACCACCTGGTTTGCCAGAATTGAGGCCATCCTCAATTCAAGGCCTCTATGCCCTCTCTCAACAGACCCAGGAGAGAATGACTATCTTTCCCCAGTTCACTTTTTGGTGGGCGGTCCGCTAGTCGCCTCTCCAGAACCTTCGTTGTTGGACCAAAAGGAGAACCTGCTCAGCAGATGGCAACTCGTCACCAGAATGAGTGAGCAGTTCTGGGAACGATGGAGTTTTGAGTACCTACAGACCCTCCAGAGGCGTCCCAAATGGTTTCAGACAAAAAAGAATCTGGAAGTGGGGGATCTTGTGCTCATGAAAGAGAGCTCACCACCGATGCAATGGAGAATAGCAAGAGTGTTGGAAGTCCACCCAGGAGATGACAATGTAGTCCGAGTTGTAACTGTTCGCCATGGCAAATCCACTTTCTGCAGGCATGTGGCAAAACTTGTACCACTACCACACCTCATGACTGATTCCTTTCCCAGCTCCTATTGACAATCCAAAATTTGCTTTGCCCAAATTTGGTGGGCGGAATGTTGGAGATAGTTTTTAGTTTGATTTATATTTATCAAGTTTCGCCTTGGCCTCGTTCCGTTTCGTCCTTATCGCGTCGCGTCACCCATGGATTTGACTTTCGACTGACTAATCCTTCTGCATCCCGCCAACATAACACAGAGGTCTTCTTCATACGACTTCGTAGATGGATTGAGCAGTGTGGAGGGGGGATTTTCCAGTTCGTCGCTGTTTCGTCTTCACGTGCGCCGGCAGTTGCGAACCGATGCCCTTGAACGCTACTTCATCAAGCATCACATACTTGCCTAAAAAAAAAAAGTTTCGTACTCGCTAATTGGGTCGCAGAATCCCGTCATCATCATACGAATTTTCTTCGCTTTCTTCGAACTACCTACACGACGTTTCTGGTGAGCCATCCACACGTATTTAAAAGCATACGCCGTTACCCCCTCCCAAGCCATTTCCACTCAATAAGCCTCTGTCGTTGATTTTAGGATCACCAGAGGCAGCAAACCAAATCAAATCAAATCGAATCAAATCACATCGGATCAGATCAGACTAAATTGATTCGAAGTTGACTGAAACTACCCCCGCTCTCCTCGGGTTTGGAAACGTCCGTGACCTCGCAGCACCACATGCGGTTGGAGTAGGCTGATCAGCTAACACAGCCTTTCTTCGTGGGATCGAGGCCAGGCCAGAACGACAAACTTTTTTTACCTTTTCAATTTATTTTATAATCTCAGATCATCTTTTCTTTTATTTGAAGGGCCCTTTAGGTAGTTTAGGACCTGAAGAAAATTTTCTTTATCTAACTTTTGCGAATAAATTTTAAGTTTGTATGAAAGGTGGAAAAGATTGCCTATTTATTTAATTTACCCCTGCTACCGGTATTATAGGTTTTTATTTCTTTTTCTACACCTTTCATAATTGCTGATAGCCACTTATTTGATGATACTTACCACCATCCTCCTCCCGTTGTCTTCTCATTCATCAGAAATGTCAATGACATGTTTCCATTAAATATTTCTGATTAGATCATAACATAATTGCTGATAGCCACTTATTTGATGATACTTACCACCATCCTCCTCCCGTTGTCTTCTCATTCATCAGAAATGTCAATGACATGTTTCCATTAAATATTTCTGATTAGATCATAACATAATTGCTGATAGCCACTTATTTGATGATACTTACCACCATCCTCCTCCCGTTGTCTTCTCATTCATCAGAAATTTCAATGACATGTTTCCATTAAATATTTCTGATTAGATCATAACATAATTGCTGATAGCCACTTATTTGATGATACTTACCACCATCCTCTTCCTGTTGTCTTCTTATTCATCAGAAATGTCAATGACATGTTTCCATTAAATGATTCTAGTAGCCAACCGGTGGGGGGGGGGGGGTGTCTAAAAGAGGGGAAACCCTCCCTGTGTGTTTTAAAGTGTTTTAAATGGAAACCCCCGCTTGGTTTTGAAAATAAGAAGATTCGTTCAGAACTGAGAATTCAACTTCCCCCCCCCCCCCCTCGTAAAGGCAAGTACATTATTTCATTTTTTATTTTACTTACGTGTAGATTGGTGTTTGCTGAAAACGTCAACAGGAGGTGAAGGGAAGACGCGAATTACCACGGTGCATACAACAGACGCTCGCGTTATGCAAAGCCGAATTTAATTTTACGGTATCGCACAACAGGTACTTCTATCGTTGCACGTTTATATTTCGAAGTAAACTTAGCACAATGTAAAACATTAAATTTAAAGATGTTTATCCGAGCAAATTTAGCACAATCTAAATTTAAAGATGTTTATTGTCTAAAGAGGATTAAATATACAGAGGTAAATTTGACAGAGGTCGTCAGTTCGAAGGACATTTGTTCCAACAGCTCACCTCTATGCTTGGCATTACACACAATTTTGCCTCCTCCTACAATCCCAAGGCCAATGGAATGGAGGAGCGCTTGCACCGCCAGTTGAAAGCTGCTATTCGCTGTCACAACACAATGCACTGGATTGAGGTACTACCCTTCGTCTTGCTTGGGATCCGGTCCTCCTTCAAAGAGGACTTGAAGGCCACAGCTGCAGAACTCGTCTACGGTACAACCCTCAGACTCCCAGGGGAGTTCTTCGAGGCACGCTATAGCACTGTGGGATTTGTGGACTTTGGTAAAAGATAAATCCCAACTTTACTCTTGAACTTTCTTTTATTAGAAATGAACGCAAAGATAGAGATACGGTAAAAGTCAATTAGAAAAGAATGTCGCGTGAGTAATTCGCAGTCGAGTAGAACACAATGTCATGACGAATAGGCAAAATGAATGTAGCGATCAAGTGGTTACTGAAACGCAGGATGTTGAAAACCGTCAGGTGAAGTTATTTGTTCTTCTCGTGGATGAAGATCACCACAGCACTCCCCTCCCAGTCGGTACGACGCTCAAGTCAGGTAACGAGCTGGGAAACGCACCTGCCGGCCACGTCGTGTGGTGATTGGTGGGTGCGTGGCTGTCGGCCTTTGCGTCTGGGGCTCCGCAGGGGAAGGTGTAGTAATTGGCATTGGCCCGGTTGTACCTGAACTGGAAGCAGATTGAGTACCAGCAGGCTGGTATACCGTAGCACCATCAGCAGTCTCAGTGGAGTCATCCTGCAGGAGAAATGCTGGTTTCAGCCTGTCGATTGATACAGTCTGATCTCCTCGTGGTGTGGCAACTTTGAAAACTTTGGTCGTGCGTGATGTAACACGGTAGGGACCATCATATACCGGTTGTAAGGGTCTCCGTACTGCATCTTGGCGTATAAACACGTGTGTACAAGTCATCAGGTCTGGGTGTACAAAAGCAGGTTTGGTGGTGTTATGTCGGAAAGCCACTGGGCGGATTCGGCGTACATGGTCGTGAAGTTTGTGTAGAAACGCTGGTATGTCAGTAGGCAGGGCAGAGTCCTCAAAGAAGTCAGATGGCAAGGTAATTGGTTCGCCATATACCAGTTCAGACGGTGTCGTATTGTGTCCTGGAATCATGTATGATCGGAGACCTAACATGACTGTTGGTAGTTTGGCCACCCAGTCTCCATCCATTTGTGCACGTAAGGCTGCCTTGAGTACTCGATGCCAGCGTTCTACGGCTCCGTTGGCTGCTGGATGGTAAGCTGTTGTCTTCAGGTGATCAATACCAAGACGCTTAGACAATTCTGTAAATAATTTGCAATCAAACTGCTTCCCGCGGTCAGTGGTCACAAACCGTGGTATCCCAAAACGGGAGATCCACGTAGAAAGTAACGCAGAGGCAACAGTTTCTGCTGTTATTTCTATCAGTGGTGTTGCTTCCGGCCATCGTGAAAACCGATCAATGATGGTGAGGAGATACCGGTTGCCTTGAGATGGAGGAAGAGGTCCCACAATATCCATGTTGATATGGGAGAAACGACGTTCTACCTGGGGATAAGAACTAATGGCACTGGAAGTATGCCGATGAGTCTTCACCCGCTGACAAGGGATGCAAGTTTTCACCCAAAGAGTCACGTCCCGTTTGAGAGAAGGCCAGCAGAAGCGATCTTGTATTATGTTGACAGTAGCAGTGATGCCAGGGTGTGCCAATCCATGAATTGAATTGAACACAGCACGTCTCAATGTTGAAGGTATGAATGGTCGAAGCTTTCCTGTTGTACTGTCACCAAACAACTCGAGGTTGTCGTGTAATGTGATGGCTTGAAACTGATAAGAAGAAGTTTCAGAATTGCGTAAGTGTTGTAGTTCTGAACAGGAGGTTTGTGCTTCTGCAACTTCCTTTAGTGGTACAGCACTTGGCATAGTGATTGTGGAGATATTAGCTATGCGGGAGCAAGCGTCAGCTGGGATATTAGATTTGCCAGGAACATATCTAATATCAGTTGTGAATTGGGCTAAAAAATCCAGATGCCGTAGCTGTCGTGGTGATGCTTTATCAGGATTCTGCGCAAATGCATAAGTTAAAGGTTTATGGTCTGTGTAAATAGTAAAAGGTCTGCCTTCTAGCATGAATTTGAAATACTTCACAGCTTGGTAGGCAGCCAAAAGTTCTCTGTCGTAAGTACTATACTTGCGTTGGGTTTCTGAGAGTCGCTTCGAGTAGAAACCAAGTGGTTCTAGGACAGAGTTGCGGACCTGTTGCAGTGAAGCGCCCACAGCGAAGTCGGATGCGTCCACTGATAGTACAATCGGAAGTTCGGGAGATGGATGAGCAAGGAGTGTTGCCTTGGACAATTCAGCCTTCAGGCAATCAAAAGATTCCTTGGTTTCCTGAGTCCAGGCAATTTGTCGTTTATCTCGTTTCTTGACTGGACCTGAACAGAGATCATAAAGTGGTTGTTGTAAACAAGCAGCATTTGGTAAGGAACGGCGATAAAAATTTACCATTCCCAAGAACCGTCGGAGATCCTCAACAGTGTCTGGAAGTGGGTACTCTTGAATAGCCTGTACCTTCGTAGGTAGCGGTAATATTCCAGAGTTAGTGATTTGGTAGCCAAGGAATGAAATTTCAGGCACACCAAACTCACACTTTGCTATGTTGATACAGATGCTGTGATCGTCCAAACACTTCAAGAGTTGTCTCAAGTGGTGGTTGTGTTCCTCTTGGGATTTTGACGCGACCAAAAGGTCATCCAAGTAGCTGTAAACGAAAGGCAAATTACGTAGAATGGAATGTAAATAGCGCTGGAAAGATTGGGCGGCATTCATCAAACCAAACGGGAGTAGTAGGAATTCGAAAAGCCCAAATGGAGTTGTAACAGCTGTTTTAGGAATGTCCTCTGGAGAAACAGGTATATGGTGGTAAGCACGAATTAAATCAATTTTGCTGAATATGCATGTACCACTGAGTTGAGAATTGAAGTCATGAAGATGTGGGATCGGGTAATTGTCTGGTATTGTCCGAGCATTAAGCGCCCTATAGTCCCCACATGGTCTCCAAGAACCGTCCTTTTTAGGTACTAGATGTAAAGGGCTTGACCAACAACTCTTACTAGGCCTACATATACCCAAATTGATCATGTGTTGGAACTCGGCTTTTGCTTGTGCAAGCTTATCTGGTGTGAGGCGTCGTGGTCTGGCACTAACAGGTGGGCCAGGGGTTGTTGCGATGGTATGGTAGTACTCAACTCCAGGATTACGAAAAGTTGGTTTGTCTTTGAACAGGTTGGGGAAGTCTCGCAGTAGGCTAGCGTAGGCATGGCTTGGATTGACTAGGTGTACTCCTGGTGGCTGTCCTGAGGTAGATTCAGCACCTGCCTGAAAAAGACTGGTTTGAGAGTCAATCAATCGCTTGTGTTTAATGTCTACCAAAAGTCCGTAATTACAAAGAAAGTCTGCACCAAGGATCGGAGATTGGACATCCGCAATGATGAATGGCCAATAGAATGTACGGCGTAATCCTAAGTCGAGAGTGACAAGTTTTTCGCCATAAGTGGGAATAGCAGTCCCGTTTGCGGCAAAAAGTGCTCTTTTAGAGAGACAGTGAGATGCGGGTTTGGAAACAGGTAGCACTGAAACATCGGCTCCTGAATCAACGAGGTATTTGGTGTTGGATAGACGGTCATAAACAAATAAGCGACGTGGTTGAATGCACACACCATCTTGCGCCGCGTCAAGGTAGTGTGACGTTAGTTTCCCTGCTTCTGCAGGAAACTACACTCATCTGGCTTACATTTCTTAGCTTTTTTGCCAAACAAGCGATGATAATAGCAGAAATCGGCGTTGTCAAATAAAAATTTTCGAGTACCTGATGTGGAACGTTTGTCAGTACTAGATCGTGATCTGGAGCGTCCGCGAATCACCTTGAGGTCATTAATGGAAGCAGTCAAAGCAGAGATTTGAGCCTCAATCCTAGACAATCGATCAGTACTAGGCTCAACTGAACTGGTTGTTGGCCCCACAGAATGTACATTATATTGCTGGGGTGAATACTCACGAATTTTGTCAGCCATTACCGCTAGTTGATCCAGTGTGTCGCTACTAGATGCCAGTATAGACCGAACATGTACAGGAAGATGTTGGATGAACATTGTTCTGAGGAATTCATCTTTAACGTTTTCCCCGGCCAGACTGCGCATTTCACGCAAAAGTTGCGTAGGCTTCTTATCACCCAGCTCCAACTCCGTCAATAGCCTGGTAGTACGGCGTTGGTCGGTCTCCTGAAATTCTCGGATTAACCTTTCCTTGAGATCTGTGTAGGGAGAGTCTGACCTAGGTTTTGTCAGGAAGTCTGAAATCATTTCGGCGATGTCAGCATCCAAAGTGGCCAAAATGTGGTCAAATTTGGTATTTTCACGACAAATACGAGAGGTACGGAAGATAGCTTCTACCTGCATGAACCATACTTGTATGTTTTTTCGCCAAACCGGGGGAAGTTTCTTTACGGCCAAATGAGCGACTTCATTGACGTCCTCAGTTCCCATATCGGGCACAAGGTTGACCTTGCTTGCACCTTCGTCGCGGCTCATGACGTTTTATGAGAGAAAAGGGACAGAAAAGGAACGTACCTTGTTGCCAGGAATTGCGACGAACAGAATTCGCTTACCGGTCTCGAAGTGTAGGAGTAGTTCGGTGCACTGAAAGTTCGATTCGGGGTCACCACTGTGGGATTTGTGGACTTTGGTAAAAGATAAATCCCAACTTTACTCTTGAACTTTCTTTTATTAGAAATGAACGCAAAGATAGAGATACGGTAAAAGTCAATTAGAAAAGAATGTCGCGTGAGTAATTCGCAGTCGAGTAGAACACAATGTCATGACGAATAGGCAAAATGAATGTAGCGATCAAGTGGTTACTGAAACGCAGGATGTTGAAAACCGTCAGGTGAAGTTATTTGTTCTTCTCGTGGATGAAGATCACCACAGCACACAACCAGCACAAAACGTCAACAACATCTGGCAAGCGTTGGGGGCCCTGAAGGCACAACCCGTTCACAGGCACGGCCAGCAGGCAGTTTTTGTACATCCGGAACTACAAAAGGCCACACATGTTTTCCTACGTCACGACGCGTCGTGACGGGATAAGGAAATCACTGCAACCTCCCTACGACGGTCCATTTGCAGTGGTATCCCGAAATGACAAGACTTTTGTTATTAGGGAAAAGGGTAGAGCAGAATCCGTTACAATCGACCGGCTCAAGCCAGCATTCCTAGACCGAGAAGTTACAGAACCGCTGACGAGCACCCCCGTTACCCTCACGGCAACGTTACCCGGAATTGGAGTACCGCAGTCTGACGACATCGGTAACGAGCCCACGCCACAGCCGCCTTGTCTCACCACACCGTCAAAACCTTCGGACGGTCAGAAACTCACAAGATCTGGTAGGGTCGTCCATTTCCCAATCAAATATGCCGATTTCGTGGTAAACCACTGAGGAGGGGAGTCCTGTAGCGTCTTATAGCGACACTACAACCACATGTTGATTTTTCAACTTCCTTGTTTATTTTCATCCAGCAATGCAATTGCAAATGGATTAATTAAAAAGTGATCTTTGCGTTCAACTCGTCCTCTTCATTATTCCTGCTCTAAGCTTCCGGTTTTACATCTCTAAAGATACTTCAGATACTAAAGATACTTCACTTCTTGTTATAAATTATTGGCGAGGTCGGTAGGAACAAGCAAAAACCCCAGTGTTATATCAATACAAATTAATTATGAATAATGTTTCATTCATCATTTGTAAACTCGTAGGTATAATGGAATTCATCAATAATGTACTACCTATATAAATTGTCCAGGAAATCACGCGGTTAGATCCCAAATATATGATGAGTATGGCGGAAATTCGAGGCCTATTCCGTGTTGCATTAAGTATAAATAATTAATAATAAAATTATAAATAATAATGTGAAAATTATAAATAATAATATCTAACTAATAAACTAATTACTTACCTGAAGGGTTATGATTATTATAGAATTAGATGGCAGTGGTTGTGCTGCGACACAGTCACCACTGGCTTCATGTGTGCGAATATATATATATTGTGTCATGGTCGTATGTAATGTGTAGTCAGTCAGTGAGTCATTATAAAAGTCATTACAAAGTTTTGTATCTTAATTCACCTCATACCATAACATGGTGTCAGAAGTAAGTCCAAAATTGGTAAAATTGTGCTGTTCAAATGTTCGTCCACGTCGTTAGTTAGTTCACAAGGCCGATTGTCGTCGGTAGCCACTACCAGCAGATTACGTGAGTAATTTCACTCCTAAAATCATCTCGAGAACGGCCTGATGACCTTAGTGGATGCGAGAAACATATTCATTATTTGATGAACCTGATTCGGGAGTAGATTTGTCTACGCTGTTTGACGAATCGTCTGTACAAAGAAACGTGGTGCAGCCACAACCAAAAATGGCGACCCTGCAACCGAACATAGGTTCCCTGGACCTCCAAGGAACTACATCTAATCAAGCAACCTTGTGGCAAAAATGGTATAAGCAGTTTAGATTGTACCTAATTGCAGCGGAGTGGGAAAAGGAGAGTGATCGTCGCAAGGTGGCATTGCTATTGTCATTAATTGGTCCGGATGCGATGAATATATTCAATTCGTTCAATGTCGACGAGGACACCGTGAAATACGACGATCTCGTGAAACTATTTGCGGACCATTTTACGCCAAAGAAAAATCTGACGGTAGAACGACATAGATTTTTGAGCCGTCGTCAAAACCCCGATGAAACAATAGACGAATACGTCACGGACCTAAAAAACCTTAGTCTCACATGCGGTCTAAGTGTTTGTAGGAGCTGCGAATTAACAACAATAAGGGAAGACCTAGTCAGAGATGTCCTGATTGTTGGTCTGAATAGTTCCTATCGCAACGTCAAGGAACGCTTATTGCAAGAAACCGATCTCAAGCTGGAGAAAGCCTTAACAATTTGTAAAAGTTACGAACTTTCACAGAAACAGGTCAAATCAATTGAAGAAACGGACCCTGTAAACAACAACATGGTCAATGCAGTCGTCACAAAGCCGGCCGGCAACAAACACCGTCAACCTACGCCGAGGACCTTCAATAGTTCGGGGAATGGAGGCCGATCATCCGCCCAACAATCAACATCAACAAGGCGACAGTCGCATTCTGGAAAACATAACGGTTCACGTTCGACCCCGGGCGATAAGAGGTATCCCGGATCAGGCTCCAGTAATCAGTCAGTGTGCGGGAGGTGCGGTTTAGAACACCGGTTCAAGTGCCCAGCCGAAGGAGTGCAGTGCTCGCATTGTTTGAAATTGAATCATTACGCCCGGATGTGTCGACTCCGCAAGTCGGTACGAGCGGTTAGAACGTCGGATACCTCGGACCAGAGTTGGGACAGTGAGGGAAGCGATCGTGAGTACTTTGTAGGTACTTTGTTGTGTAATGTAAACAACATCAACGTTTGGTCAATTGATCTGGTAATAAATAACAATGTCATAAATTGTCAGTTGGACACAGGGGCTCAGACAAATTGCATGTCCCTTGATCAGTATAAACGATTGAATTTGAACGAAAATCTTATTGCGCCTTCGGCGGCCAAAATAACATCTTTTTGTGGTAACGTCATACCAAATGTAGGATACCGTCTGCTAGATTGCACGTTAAACACTAAGCCAGTTAAGATTCCGTTCAACATAATAGGTACTCGTTGTCCTACAATATTAGGTCTACAAACTTGTCAAAAGTTAGGTCTCGTACAACTAGTGTCGAAAGTTGAAAAGGTGGAAAACTATAATAGCGTATTAACGAGGTACAACATTGTTTTCGAAGGTCTTGGTTGTTTGTCCCAGTCATGTAAGCTAGTTCTGAAACCTGATGCGAAACCAGTCATTGACCCACCTAGGAAACTGCCCTTCAAGTTACATAGTAAAGTCAAAGAGGAATTGCGTCGAATGGAGGGGGATGGAGTCATCACAAGGGTAGATGAGCCCTCCGAATGGGTAAATTCAATGGTGGTTACCGTAAAAAAATCAGGTTCCTTACGTATATGTCTCGATCCTAGGAATCTAAACAACAATTTAATGAGATCACACTATCAGCTGCCAACACTGTCTGAACTTCGGTCTGAACTTAACGGGTCAACAATTTTCTCCACTTTGGATGCCAATTCAGGTTTTTGGATCATCCCGGTGGATGATGAAAGTTCGAAATTGTTATGTTTCAACACACCATTCGGGAGGTACCGATACAAACGCCTTCCGTACGGAGTTTCACCAGCCCCCGAAATTTTCCATAGAGTCATGGTTGAAAGTTTTGGTGACATACCGGGAGTTAGGATATTCCTGGACGATTTGCTTGTCCATGGTTGTACTAAGCGCGAGCATGATGATAGATTAGAGTTAGTTTTGAAACGGGCGGCTGAATTAAATATAAAATTCAATAGAGCAAAATGTAATTTCGGTGCAAATGAAGTCAAATATATGGGTCATATTTTCTCAAAAGAGGGTATGAGACCTGATGGTTCTAGAGTCAAAGCAATTTGCGAAATGCCGACTCCAACTGATAAAAAAGCCTTACAACGTTTTCTAGGTATGATCAATTACCTTGCTAGCTTTCTACCAAACTTGGCAAACGAAACGCTGATTCTAAGGGATCTCATTAAGCACACAACTGAGTGGCAATGGACAGCTAACCATCAAACGGTTTTTGAACGTCTTAAAAAATTAATTACTCAAGCACCAGTCTTGTCCCATTTTGACGTTGATTCGCCTATTGTGCTAACTGTCGACTCGTCTCAAAAAGCATTAGGAGCCGCAATAATGCAAAACAACAAACCAGTAGCATTTGCCTCCAAAACATTAACAAAAACGCAACAAGGATATGCACAAATTGAGAAAGAAATGTACGCAGTGGTATATGGATGTGCTAAATTTCGATAGTACATATACGGTCAGAAAATCACAGTAGAGACGGACCATTCCCCATTAGTAACGATTTGTAAAAAGTCTCTGTCAGATGTACCACTTAGATTACAAAGAATGATGTTACAATTACAATCTTATGACATCAATGTTGTATATAAACCTGGAAAGTATATGTATGTCGCGGATACATTGTCGAGGGCAGCTTTAAGCGATGTTGATGATTACTTGGATAACGATTTGTCAGTTCACGTAAATCTCATCCAAAATAATTTAGCCATTTCACCTGTAACATTAGCTATGATAAGGGAAGCGATTGAAGACGATGAAGTTTTGAAAACATTATCTGAGTATTGCTTGAAAGGTTGGCCTGCCTCGAAAGTTCAATTAGAAAACGGTACCCAACATTATTGGAGCATACGGGAGGAAGTTAATTTCATAGATGGATTACTATATAGGAACACCAGTGTTATAGTACCGTCAAAACTTAAGCCTCAAATCTTAAAAACTATTCATGTATCACACATGGGTTTAGAACGTACTTTATCGATGGTAAGAGGTATCTTATACTGGCCTCATATGTCAATGGAGATAAAACATATGGTAGACGCATGTAATACCTGTACTAAAAATAAGAGGCAGAATTCTAAAGAACCCTTGAAACCTCATGAATTTCCAACCTTACCGTGGCATAAAGTAGCCGCAGATTTCCTCACCATAGATCAGAAGAAGTACCTAGTAGTTGTCGACTATTTCTCGAAGTTCATAGAATTGGCACAAATACTTAGTAATAATGCTACTACTACGATCTCTCAATTCAAATCTATGTTCAGTAGGTACGGCATACCCGCCGAATTGGTCACAGACGGAGGCCCCCCCTTTACATCTCACGAATTTAGATCTTTTATGGAATCTTGGGGAATTAAACATACCATGAGTAGCCCTTATTTACCAAGATCAAACGGCATGGCGGAAAGCGCGGTAAAGATAGTAAAAAACATACTAGTCAAATGTCAACAATCCGGAACTGACCCCTATCTAGCGTTACTACAATATAGAAATACTCCGAAAGGAAACATGTCTTCGCCAGCTCAACTACTAATGTCACGTAGGCTTAATTGTACCCTACCCATAAATAAAAAACTCTTAAAACCGAAAGTAGAAGACTTGGGTCATCATATGACAGTCCACTTCAAACGGCAAGAAAGTTCCAAAAAACATTATGACAAAGGAAGTCGTGAATTAGGTATTTTGCGTTCTGGTGATCAAATTCATTTTAAGCATACTCCTAGTGGTCAATGGATTCCGGGAACGGTTATCAAAACAGCCGGACCCAGGTCATATATAGTAAGAGATCAGGAGGGAGTTGAATATCGCAGGAATAGGATCCATCTAATGGATAAGCCATCGCCGGTAATCAAGGAAAAGAAGACGGATTCCTCTTTCAATTATTTCAAATTCCCCAGTTCCTTTCCAAATTCTCCCCAACGAAAAGTCCCTGATGTGTCCAATTCCCCCAGTTCTAATGATTTAACTGATGATTCGAAAAGGGTAGATGCTCATGCTTCAAAAGAGGCAATGGGGAATGTAAGTAGTTGGGGTAGAGTGCTCAAACAACCCAAACGGTTCACTTTTTCAGATTTTGAAAAATGAGCACATCATAATCAGGTACATGGTATGGTTAATAATAACTAACATAAAAAAAAAAAAAATATAATAATAAAAAAAAAAAAAGAAAAAAAAAAAAAAAAAAAAAAAAGAGCATGTTGCATTAAGTATAAATAATTAATAATAAAATTATAAATAATAATGTGAAAATTATAAATAATAATATCTAACTAATAAACTAATTACTTACCTGAAGGGTTATGATTATTATAGAATTAGATGGCAGTGGTTGTGCTGCGACACAGTCACCACTGGCTTCATGTGTGCGAATATATATATTGTGTCATGGTCGTATGTAATGTGTAGTCAGTCAGTGAGTCATTATAAAAGTCATTACAAAGTTTTGTATCTTAATTCACCTCATACCATAACATTCCGTAGGCAACCTGTTACCACAACTTAGAAGGCTCAGAAAAAGAAAGCAATAAAAACAAGGTCGTTTTCCTGGAAGGAATCATCCACTCCCACCAAGCCTCTGGTTAGTAGACACGTTTCTTACTTATGAAGATTAAAATAAACTTCCAATTAAATATATAACACTAATGGTGATATTGGTAAATCCCGTGGGGGGCATTTCATCAACTCAAACACGTAGAATTTTGCATGTAAAAACTGATTCGAGAGTCAACATGGTTTGAACAAATTCCAGCCATACACTTGATGAGGTAAGTTTGTGGGAAGTTACCCTACCGCTTCAAGTTTGGTTTTGGCCTCGCTTTCTCTAGCTCATCCTTTCAGTTAATTACGAGTTTTTCCTGTTACCAGATGTTCCTAAATTTTTTCTCGCCCAAACAAGTTCAAGTTGTTTAACGTAAATGTTTTGAAAGTGATTCCTTCACGTTAGACACGTATAACTAAAACACCAACTTACACAAATCTACTCTTCCTCTTCTTCTTTCTTGGCACTACGGTCCTTGAAGGACCAGGGCCTTCTCAACTATGTCCTTCCAGTCCTTCCTATCCAATGCTCAAACACAAATCCTATCCAATACACAAATCTACTCCCGCAGTTTATTGAAAATTCAAGTTATTTCGGAACCATAGAAATCTAACTTTGAAAGTTATTTGTCTTAACTTATAATGCTCATTGCACATAAATGCATTACTACATTCCTTCTAATGATTTTATGGGATTCACTCCAATTGTGTGAAGTGTAAAAATGTGATCTTTTTTGCACTAAGGTGTTGGTAACTTTTAAGATACTCGTATTTTGCTTTTCCCCACAATATTATGATGGTTAACCTCTAACCACTCTAGTCTAGGTCAAATAGAGAACAGAATGACAAGTGATATGCAAACAGTAAGCGAGTGTCATTTGATGGATGAAACAAGTAGAAAGAGTGATATCTATGAAATTAACTAATTAGGTAGCTAAATTTAATTTAAAACATCCTTACAGGTTGAACTGGAGAGGTTATCTGCACCCACAATTGCCTCAAGGCACAAACATATCCGAATGTCAGGGGAATTGTTGGAATGCGAACGTTTTGCAATCCACATTCGGAATGCGTTCTGTGACGATGGTTTGCTCGCTAGACTTTGGTGGGAAACTATTCTGAATTACATCCAACAAAACATGCACCGCAAGTCAAAATACCCTGCGCTCAGACTTCGAAGGCCAGTAAATGCAACCAACAAAGAACTGTTCCCGACTCATTACACAAGTCTTGACTTGGATGTGTTGTTGATGGAACCTAACCAAGACTTATGTTGATGCATAGCTCATAAGGGCTAGTGATAATTCAATTTTGTAATATACGAAACAGAATCTATCATATTTTTGTCTAGGCTTGAATTTCAGACAGGGTATGGAAATTGAATAAATGAATGAAGAAGCATACCACTACGCTGATTTCTTTCCACCTCATGCAAGATTATCCAATTGTGATTATGAAAATCAGAAGACACTAAGCAAACTAGCAACAGACGTTTACAGAATTTTAAAAACTATCCATTAGTTATTCATGAAATTCTACTTCTATCATCCTAAAATATACATTTTAGAACGAATATAAAAATGCACTTCCACGATCAACCGTCATTTCTATTCAAGTTTCTTAAAACTAAATTAGTTACAACAAAATATTCATATTGCCCAAACCTCAGTTAATCCCACCAGTAGTTGATTGTATACACTTACTACCTCCCTCCCTCCCTCTACATGCGTAGATTTAACCTAATCTATTCAAATCTCAGCACTTCTTAGAAATCCAAAAGAAAAACTCGAATTCATCCTTGAAATTTTCTTAACCTCCCAACTCCATAACTATTCTAAGGCATTCGTACAATACAACCAATATTTGACCAATTCTACATATTCACAAGGACAGATATGTCTTAATTAATCAATAGGTAATAAATAAGTATATACACCGCATGTGGTTTTCCATCTTCACCAAATCCATCATTTGTGTCCATGTATATGTCAGTTAATTATCAATAATTCTATATACTCTGTCAAGAGCGCTTGAATTCAAGGGAAGATATGGAGATAATTAATAAACGTATCGAACACATTATATTTATTGAAATGATTACAGGAATTTTTTTTCAATCATAAAATTGAAATTACCTACCCGTAAATTAAATTTGCAGTCGTTTGAATAAAGTGGTTTTTAGATGCAATTTTCTAATAATACAAGAACTAGTACTCTCCAATTAATGAAATAAACCAACTAAATATTACAATTAAAAATTTCGCAATAAAATTACTAATATTAACAATGTAAAGTCTTTGAAACTTTACCATCCCAGAGTGCAACTATAAAACATGCATTGTGATTAAATCAGAATGTTACAGTTACTCAGAATATGATAAGAATATGATTCGTTGGTAAAAATCATATCAAAGGAACAAACAACTAAAAATACGGAGGAATAACAGTGAATAATTCACATAATAGTTTATTTTGGGATATCGAAAAGCTTGAGTAGCTTGAAAAGTGTATAAAAGAATAACAACACTATCATCATAGGTTAAAGTCACAATATTTAGACTAGCTTGTTTTAATTAAAATTGAACAATGAGTGACTCAAAACAAACATACCAGGTAGCTCTTCTATAAATTTGAAGTATGTTCTCAATATCAAACATTTTGACACAAATGAGGTACATCAAAGAAGAAATTAGATTACCAGTTACGCATTTCAACTGGTCCTCAGTAACCAATCAAACAACCTATGAATTAGCTAGCAGTCCTGGGTTTTCACATAGAAACTAAAAAATACTTATGAAAGTGCGTAAACGAAACTGGAGGTATAAAACTAGAAAATTGAGAACCGTGGAATTATAATATAATTCATATATTATATGAAAACAGAATTGTGGTTCTGTTACCATGCCTGAAAAATAAGAAATACAAAATTACGAATAAGGAAACATTAATAAGGAAAACTATGGCTGGGGTTACTTTTCCTTACATAGTGAGAAAACAAAAGGAGCAATGAAAAACGTTTGGGAAAAAGATGGAACAAAGTCAGTCAGCTTTTGGTCTTGACTCATTGCTGGAGAGACCGGAACTAGCAGTTGAGGGAGGTGTTGAGTACGACTCTTCGCTATCAATCGGTTCCTTCATCAAATTCTGTTGTTCAGAGCTGGCACTAGGCAAGTTCCATCGGTGCCTGACACCATCCATAGTTATGAAATTCTCGTCAGCTCTCTGGCTAGAATCGTCTTCAGCATCTTCCTCTTCGTCATCTTCTTCATAATCACGGTAGGGCCTGTCCGGGGCATTAATATAATTCTGATCAAAAGGTGGGTCTTGAGCTGGGTACATGAGCTCTTGTTGTTCCGTGGATTCCTTTTCTTCCTGGAAGAGTACATTGAGGTTTTAACAATGTAAGTCATGATTGCTGATTCCTTAACAGAGCCCAGAAATACATAAGCAAAGAATAGGAAAATACATCATTAGCAGCTTAAAAGGTAATTGATGATGGTTGGGTCCTTGGTGATTACAAAAAAATAATAATGGAGTATTTGTAAAATTAGGAGCCTAGATAAAAATTGTATTTAAAAAGAGACTTCTTTTATTCGTGTCAATAATTTTTCAATAAGTCTATGAAAATGGGTTTCATGAATTGGAAAGAAATAGAAAGACTGGAGTTGTCAAAACGTCCACTATTGCATTAGGTTTCACCAATAGTATCAACCCACTAGCGTGATTGTAACTTTTTAATCACCCTGATCAAAGTACAAAGGAAATAATGCAGTTTACGTGATCAGCAATCAGCTCATTAGGACCAGTTTGGTGTAAGCACAGGTCTATTTGCCTAGATGAATCACAATGTTTGACGGACTTGATTGTGAAAAGTTAGAGGCAAAGAACAAGCGTGAACGGTCTTCAAACAGATGAGATGTGCTATGTAATCCTCTACCAATATTTGAAACATTTCTCAGCAGCAAGGCATTCTCGTGAGAGAGGAAAGAAATACCACTTATGCTGTGGACCACCCTGAATCCAAATTTGTGTAAAACCCTTAAGTGTACGTCTGTGTAGATAGGTATGTGACAACATCTTGAATGGCTGCCCAGGCCTCAATTCTCAATTGATTTGCATGGTTGTTTTTTCTTTGTTCAACTCATGAATCAGTCTAGTTGGGGATTACACTGGCAGCATTGTAAAACTCACTCAGGAAGGGGGTGGCTTTCAAGACTTCAAGACTTTGTCTGTGTCTACTTCATTTCCCTTTTTTCCCTTCATTTTTCTAGAAATGTCTACCTCATTTCCCCAGCTTAGCTTTCCTGGGATAGAAGTAGAATGATTATGAGCAAAAGGAGTCTCAAATCAATTATTTCCCACGCGTATTCGTCGTCACACGTTTATCCTCGTCATACATGGAATGCCGAGAATCGGGAGAAATATTTAACATCAACTCCAATAGATTCCATAAACAACTCAATCATACTATGCATAACTCCTAACTTGTAGAAAAGTGAAACTCAGTGATGTAACATAAGAATCTGTAATAGGAACGAAATCAAGGCTAAGCCCAGACTGTAAAGAAGTACATTCTGGTGGTGATGAATCTGATTGTAAAACCACACAAGATTTGAAACAATAAACGGTGTAATGCCCGTTGTAATGCAACAGAAGAAATGTTCTTAGATTAATATTGAACCAAAAGTAAGACAATATTCATCCACAATCTGTAACAGAAATATTTGTATCAAGGCGCCCGCGGTTGTTGTGGCGGGTTTGATTGGACCGCTTCGCCGTGGATGATATGAGTTCGACCAATCCGAGTATCACACCTGCTCGCCACGTGAAGGCATTTTCCTTTGTTCTCCCGACACCGTCGTATGAGTTTCGTCCAATTTTAAAATCTTCATCAAAGTGTTAGTTTCTTTACTATTATTTTTTTCCGCGAAGTATCGTACCGGTAAGTTGACTATATTGTCGTTCATCAAGCTCGTTTATTTTCTATCAAGTGATTAGTTTTTTTTGTAATTTTCCCCTCATTCAATTCTAATAGGCAATTATGTTCATTTTTTTCCAGTTTCGTTCACATACCGCAAATAAACCAATTCATTTGAATCTCCGTCTTCTTCATCACGTCCCGAATGAATGTAGTTCGAGTTGTCGTACTACAAAGAGTGGCGCCCAACGTAAATGCCGTGAATATCCTACTTCATCGCTGCATCGTCGATCTCGTCATTACCGATAACTACAATACGATTTTCGGTAACTGTATCTCCGATTCAAGAAGGTAATACTGTTACTATTTATAATACAAACTTGTAGGGAAACGTTTAAACGACCGAGAGTTCCTCCCTAATCATGGATCAGGAGACAATATCAAAATATAATACGTTACATGATGAGCTCATCTCGGAGCGCGAGTTGATGTTTGCGAATGTGCAACACATATTTGATAAAAGCCAAACATTGGATGTTTCCAACGTTCAAACTTTCAGGTCTAAATATGACCGTCTTGACAAAATAGAGTTGCAAATAGAAGAGCTGAATAGTAGATTAAATACTTACAATGTTTTTGCTGGCAAAGATCCGAAGAAATTGAGGAAAATTGATGTCAAGAACCCGTATATTCAGCTTATTGATCTCATAGATATTGTTCGCAGTAAATACCTAGACTTATTAAAGTCTGTTACCGTCCCTGT
This sequence comes from Stenodema calcarata, assembly GCA_963920205.1. Lineage (NCBI taxonomy): Eukaryota > Metazoa > Arthropoda > Insecta > Hemiptera > Miridae > Stenodema > Stenodema calcarata. The sequence continues at coordinate 65,525,250 of OY986048.1, read as the reverse complement.
AAATCTTGAATCTGATAGATCTGCGTCCGAACCAAGTACAAGTACCTCATCACAGCTCCCTCGCATTCCTCTACCAACGTTTTCCGGTAAGATTGAAGAGTGGATGGGTTTCTCCTCATTGTTTGAATCACTAGTTCATTTGGACGAAAAACTATCACCCATCAAGAAACTTCAGTACCTCAAGTCAAGTTTGAAGGGTGAAGCATTGGCGGTTATTTCTTACTTCCCACTGAATGCGGCCAGTTATCCATTGGCGATTGCTGCCTTGAAGGTTCGCTATGATAATAAGCGCATCCAAGCTTCCCATTTCATGTCTCGAATATTGGATTTTAAGCCTATACGTGATCCTTCTCTTTCTGAATTGCAGAGGTTCCTTACTGTCCATCAAAACAACTGGAATGCTCTCTCTTCTATCTCTCTCGTGGACACTCTCGATTTCGTGAAACTTCAGTTGGCTTTAAGTCATTTGGATTCATCGACTCGCAGATCTTTTGAAGACAAGTTTTCAGCTAATACTGTACCAACTTATGAACAGCTGATTGGTTTCGTCACAGATCACGCTCGAAGAGAAGAACTTATCGCCGTGGATGGTAGTGTTTCCCATCATAATAATAACAAATCTAAAGTACAACCTAAGGAATCCCGTTCCAAGTTCTCTAATCACTCTAAAAAACAAGAGGAGTCGTTCCCTCTTTATGCAGTGAATTCTCCTATTAGTGTTCCTCCAGTTACAGAAACGCAACCGAAAAGGAATGACCTTGACAAGAATGTCCGTAAGTCAGGTAGTAAGTGGACACCCACTATACGACAGTCAGATCCACCTACTTGCTGGAATTGTAACGGACCACATGTGTTCTCTCAATGTTCTGAACCCCGGAAGATATTTTGCTATCGGTGCGGACATTCGGAGGTGAATGTCCATACTTGTCCGAACTGTTCGACAAAAAACGGATCGGGGAACCCGCTACAGGGGTCAGCGTAGTTCCTCTGACGTCATCAGACCCTATTTCTCGAAAGGAGCTCGCTCTTTCTACCGTACCTTCTCTTACTGTTTGTCAACCTATCGTCTCTATAGTTTCAGAATCCAGTCCGTCACGTGAGATTGAAAATCTCCCAAATTCGTCGAATCCTCCGTCAACGGCTGTGCTACCTACCGTTTCGCAAGTATGCCCCGTGCCTGATCAACCATTTCCGTCAGAACTTCTCATGATGCTGTTGACATTCCCTATCGATTCTGACAACTCTTCGGAAGGTAAACCACCTTTACCTATCACAATGCCGGCCTTATACGACTCAGGTTCAGCCTTATCTTTCATTGGACGGAAGGGATTGGTGTTGCTGGGATTGGAAGACCCAAGTAATACCCCTTTGGTTAAAACAGTCAACTTGGAACACCCCTTCGTCGTTAAAATGGCCAATGGAGTTCAGGCTACAGTGTCTCATTTTTATAATTTGAATTTCCAAGTTGGAAATAGGAATTCCTCATTTCGATTTTATTACCTGAGCAGTTTATCATTTTCCATAATTCTAGGGCTAGATTTTCTCAAGCATTATGGCATAATTACAGATGCGCAGAACAGCCTTTGGTGGTTTTCGAACGAACCCCTGCTCAAGTTCTCGCTGTCGCCGTCCCGTGATTCAAGTCTCACTGTCGATCCTCTTGCCGTAACCTACTGTGGAATTCATACTCTACAGCCTACTGACCAGAAGGTATTGGGTAGAATAGTTTCTGAAGGTTTACAAACTCTAGAAAACTCACCTGGTCTTACTTCGAAAATCATGCATAATATTGATGTCGGAGCAGCCCTTCCTATTAAACAGCGTTCCTACAATTATTCACCCAAAGTACTAGCAATAATGCATTTGGAACTAGATAAGATGTTGGCATCGGGGGTCGTGGAGAAGAGTCACGCAGCATGGGCATCTCCCGTTGTTATGGTGGGTAAAGATGATTTATCATACAGGTTTTGCATTGATTTTCGAAAGATCAACGCTATAACAAAAAAAGATTCATACCCTATGCCGAATATCAACATGCTATTGGACTCTTTAAGACAAGCTGCTTATTTAAGCAAGCTAGACTTGAAGCAAGCTTTCCTACAGGTCCCGTTGGCAAACGAACATAGCCGGGACATTACATCTTTTATTGTTCCTGGTCGTGGATTGTTCAGATTTCGTACAATGCCGTTTGGTCTAACAAATGCTCCGGCAACGTTCCAACGATTAGCCGATTCCGTGTTTCTCGACTTATATCCTCAAGTTCTAGTTTTCCTAGATGATATTATTATCGCCACGCCTGATTTTACCTCCCATTGTACTCTTCTTGAAGAAGTTTTCCGTCGTTTACAGGATTCTGGACTCCGAATAAACGTGGATAAATGCCAGTTTGGATGTAGTGAGGTCAGCTATTTGGGCTACAGAGTTAATCAAGATGGAATCAGCGTAGATCCTGAGAAAACCCGTGTCGTTACCAGCTACCCTCCGCCAGAAGATGTAACCGAGCTGAGACGTTTCCTGGGAATGTCAGGTTGGTACCGTCGTTTTATCCCGAAATTTTCCGAAATAGTCACGCCGCTTACCAATTTATTGAAGAAAAATAATCCATGGGAATGGTCAGATAGCCAGGTCCATGCTTTTGAGTTTCTAAAGAAGGCACTCACGTCCGCTCCAATTCTCGCCAGACCAGACTTCAACCTACCATTTTGTTTGCAGTGTGATGCTTCAAATTTCGCCATAGGATGTTCCCTCACTCAGGCCCAAAATGGTACAGAAAGAGTTATTTCGTATTCCTCTCGTTCCCTCTCGTCGGCAGAGAGAAATTATTCGGTAACGGAAAAGGAATGCTTAGCTGTCATTTTTGGAATAGAGAAGAACCGCCAATACCTAGAGGGTTATGAGTTTACGGTCATAACCGACCATTCTTGCCTTCGTTGGTTATTGAGTTTGGATAACCCCTCAGGTCGACTAGCACGGTGGGTTCTTCGTTTACAACCATATCGTTTTCAAATAGAATACCGAAAAGGCAAACTTAATTGTGTTGCAGATGCGTTGTCCCGAATTTCAAGTCACAAGGAAGCCCTCAATGCCGTTTGTATCGCCTCCGTCGAACCTAATTCTTCCAAGAAATCAACCGAAGACTCATGGTATGACAGGAAACTATATAAAGTACAGAAATGTCCCGATGTCCATCCAGATTGGAAGGTAGAGAACCAAAACTTGTTTTATCTTCGGAAATCGTTCCTCAAAGGGGAACTGGAAGATCCCAGCGAAGAATGGAAACTAGTTGTTCCATGGAACTTGCGTTCTAAAATTTTGCAGGAGTGTCACGACGATCCTCAAGCGGGTCACCTTGGTGTGGCAAAAACCCACTGGCGAATCGGCCGACTCTATTTTTGGCCGGGAATGTATCAGGACATAGTCAGATATATCCGTCACTGTGATATATGTCAGCGGGTGAAACCGCTAAATTCCACTCCAAAAGGCCATATGTTCCCTAGGTACCTCACATCTCCCTGGGAAATTGTGTCTGCTGATTTAATGGGCCCATTTCCAACAAGTTCAACGGGTAACAAGTATCTGCTGGTATTTGAGGATGTTTTCACCAAATGGGTCGAATTGATCCCCATTCGTTCCGCTACGTCCAAGGTGATTTTGGGTAAATTCAGATCGGTAATCTTGAACAGGTTTGGTACCCCTTGTCGCTTGATTACCGATAATGCTAGCAATTTCGTTAGTTCGTCTGTTCGCTCTTTATTTCAGTCGTGTGGAATTAAACATCAAACAACGCCTCTCTACCATTGCCAGGCGAACCCGACAGAACGAGCTAATAGGAACATCCGTCAACTTCTTATCACGTACCTTGACCAAGAAAAACATACCAAATGGGACGTTTACCTCGGTGAACTACAATTCGCTCTGAACAGCGCTGTGCACAGTTGCACCAGATATTCCCCTGCATTTCTCAATTTTGGACGTGAAATAAAACCTATGAAGTCTCAGTTCAGAAGAACTACACTTCGTGACAGCGATTCCCCGTGCGATGCTCCAGACACTGACGAGTGGGCGGCTAGAATGAGGAAACTCTCAGACATCATTCATCTAGTAGAGGAGAATCTTCTAAAATCCAGCTCCCAGCAGAGTCGGCGTTACAATCTCCGACGGTGCAACGAAAGCTTCAAAGTGGGTGATCAAGTGTTACACAAAACCTTTACCTTATCCTCAGCGGATAATCGAATTGCGGCCAAGTTAAATCCCAAGTATGAAGGACCTTACACGGTAACTTCAGTGAGCCAGGGAGGAACCTGCCAGCTATCAGATGCTCGAGGCCAAAACGCCGGATCTTGGCATCCGTCGAAATTGAAAATTTACCGACCACCTCAACCGCTTGAGGAGGGTATGTAACAGAAATATTTGTATCAAGGCGCCCGCGGTTGTTGTGGCGGGTTTGATTGGACCGCTTCGCCGTGGATGATATGAGTTCGACCAATCCGAGTATCACACCTGCTCGCCACGTGAAGGCATTTTCCTTTGTTCTCCCGACACCGTCGTATGAGTTTCGTCCAATTTTAAAATCTTCATCAAAGTGTTAGTTTCTTTACTATTATTTTTTTCCGCGAAGTATCGTACCGGTAAGTTGACTATATTGTCGTTCATCAAGCTCGTTTATTTTCTATCAAGTGATTAGTTTTTTTTGTAATTTTCCCCTCATTCAATTCTAATAGGCAATTATGTTCATTTTTTTCCAGTTTCGTTCACATACCGCAAATAAACCAATTCATTTGAATCTCCGTCTTCTTCATCACGTCCCGAATGAATGTAGTTCGAGTTGTCGTACTACAAATCTTGCCCTCTATAAACTCATTGTTATACAAAATATATTTCTGAAATATTATTATTGAACTTGATCATCGATAAATACCTTGTTGGCCCGGAGGCAATAATGTGCAATGACGACTAAGGGAATCAAAGGGAGAATGGTGTACACTGCCCAGAGCCATGGATTTTCGTTGGTAACTTCTACAAATCTGGAGAATAGAGACCCCTGGGGAAAATAACCAAGCAACAAAATATATATGACATCTACAATGTGTGAGGAAAACAGCCTAGCTAGGTGATACAATGAATACGCAGGTATTAGTAATGGAGTTATCAGGATGGTTGCAGGAGAATAACGATCAAATAGCTTCAAGAACCACTCATGTTGAAGTTACTTTCACTATTGACTTGAAACACAAATCAATTTTACCAGCATAACGTATCAACTACTGCAGTAGTACTTCTATATAAACACTACCTTAATAATTAATTTAGAATGTAATACCACAGTCAAAGGAGTGATACCTGGATACTTTTCCTCTGAGATAACAATAATAACAGGGAGAATATTGAGGTTGTTGGTAGCTATAAGTATTTGGGGGTCACGTTAACGCCTACGCTTTCACTCACCCCCCCCCCCCCCCCCCATCTACGAGAGAGAAGTTCTATGGCGAAATTGGCTATCACAAGTATGTATAAAAAATTTTTGTCCCATCCTAAGATCGTGCTAATGGATAAAATCAAGGTTTTTGAAGCAGTAGTGCGCGCAATATTGTGTTACTCGTCGCAAGTGTTGGGGTATCTTCAGAGCGATTATGTCGATTCTGTGTTACGTTTTTTTGTAAAAGTAATTTTCTCTCTCCCCAAATGCACGCCTAATTACATTGTGTACCTCGAAACATGGTTGCAGCCACTTTACCTGTATACACTCAAAACGCATTATAATTACATTTTGAAAGTCCTGGATATGCCGAGTGATCGTCTCCCTAATTATTTGGCCAAGAAATGTATGGACTTAAAGGTGTATTGGACAAGAGAGTGGGAGCGCATACATGAAAAATATAGCGCACAACAGCTTTGTCCTTTTGAGAACTTGAGCAGCTGGAAAGAGTGCATAAAGGAAAATGTAAAAATAATAAGTAAGCGAATGTATGAGGGATATGAGGGACAAGCGCTCAGCTCTCAAAGATATCTCCAATATTCGGCACTTCGACGGGAGTCTGACGTGGTACCAATTGGTCAGTTCAAGGATTTCCAATTTTCCGAATGGCTTTTCAAAGTGAGAAGTGACCTGCTGGCCCTAAAGTGCGATATCTGCAGTAGTAAAGAAATCGAAAACGCGTATCATTTCATCGGAAAGTGCACAGCTTTGTGTGAGGTCAGGAGGAGGCATTTGGGTAGGCCTGAGTTGAGCTGGGATGAATACCTATCACTGTTGAAGACTGGTGACCCAGGGCTGATAAGGTATTGTAGGATTGCTTGGGATCTGAGGTATAGAACCATAATGGAATATGGATTGAACAGAGCCTAACTGTGTATGAAGGATCAGTTAAAGGAAATGCCTTTCAGAATAGTCGGTACACATTGAAATGTTCATTTAAATTTAGCTTGTCATCGTTGCCACATCAGAGTTGCTTTTTTGTTGTTGTTTTTTTTTTTTTTTTTTTTGTATTTGTATATTTATTTGAGAAGGAAAATTGTTCATTTATTGTGTACAAGGCGAACCCATCAGACGGTCCTGTGGACCACAATTATGGCATGTGTCTTTGAGCTTATATTTTTGTTGTAAATTGGATAATTATGAATAATAAACCATGTTTTATCTTATCTTATCTATCTTAACAATAATAACTTGAAAGGAAGGCTGCTAGAGATATCAAGGTCCACACAGTTTTGTTCTAACGTTCAAAGTCCTGAATTACCTCTTCAAGTCTTCGATAAAGGTACGATATGTAAATACCGATAGGAATGGAGCAGTATACAAAGTACAGAGCCCACCATCCATGTTTCTAGTTAATTTGGATCATAACTCGTGTCCATAGCGTATCCTAAACGATGATTGATCATGCGTGAAACTATCAACTAGAAACTTAAGGAACATATTGAACTATTGAATACCATAGTAAGTCATTCATCTGAGTCTCTTTTGATTGACTTTTGACTTGATAAAAATAATGATATTATGTTATTATGGGTTCGCGTCGAGCGGTTGTCAGTGACACATCGGCTCTGTTTATTTTTGCATCAAACCGTGGTTGTGCAGAGTATGTTTGCGTGAGACTTCGCACAAAGTTAGAGTAGTGTTCGAAGTGATTAGTGCCGCGGTCATAGGCAGTGATAACAGTGAAACAATTTGACTTTCAGTGAAAGTTTGTTTGACGATTTGTGTGGTCGCCAACGCCAGTCGCCCCGGGTCGCTTGCGTTTGAGTCAGGGAGGGGGCAACTTGCCTGCGCATTTGGTCTGCGTATTGGGACTTCCTCCCCGCTCCGCTTCGCCAACTACTGGGTTTCCGGGTGTGGAGGGGACCGCACAGCAGATCACCAACGATCACAGAGGTAATTGGCAGTCGCAGCGGACCAATCGGCCGAAAAACTTGGCCTTGGAGAATTTTTGTTTTCCCTTCTAGCCGGATTGCGTAATTACAAACGAGTTGATTGGGAAGTTGGTCCGAACGATGACTGTCACCCTAGAGGACGTGATGAACCAACTTGAGGAGTTAGCTACGATCAAAGGGGAATTAGCGACGATAAATGCTAAGTTGGATAAATTGGACCGGATTGAGAATAATTTGAAGGAACAAAGTAAGAGCTTGCAAGCGGTGACTTCGCGGGTGCAGGGGTTGGAAAAGAAATGTGAAACCTTCGAGAATTTTATCAATTACGTTCGAGACAGGGAGAGAGCTAACAACTTGATTATTTTTCGCTGGGTACCAAATAGAGATGTTTCTCTGAAAAAGGCGCTCTTAGAGTTTTTGCGAGAAAAGATGAACGTGGAAGTCTCGGACAGAGAAGTGGTGAATGTCAGGTTTCTGGGCAGTAAATCCACAGCTCCCAACCCCGTGCTGGTTTCCTTCTCATCGTCGGTCCTCATAAGCGAATGCTTCCGGGCAGCTTCGAGATTGGCGGGAACTGGGATTTCGCTTCGGGAGGACTTACCACCGGAGGTCCGTAAAATCCAGCAGGAACTGATCTGCTACCGCTTGGCGGCGAAGAAGGACGGGATGCGTGCATATATCCGCTACGACAAGCTCGTCGTTGATGGACAGCACTGGTCTTTGAATGAGCTTAGAGGGAGATTCGAGGCGCCTCCTGACGGGGATACGGGATCGGAATCTACTAACGATGCACCGCAAAGACAACTGCCGATTCTCCCTGCCCCAAACCGCAGGAAGAGGGATGAGGTGGGGCGGAGTCCGGAGGAACTACTCAAATGGAGGAAGAGTAAGCACCCACGGAGCAACCAGTCTTCGAGGCAGCAGCGGATAAGTGACCAATAGCAGCAACTGGGTGGCACGGAACATATGGTCTTGAGTTGGAATGTAAGCGGCATTAACAATTTACACAACTTGGTAGGAGAACAATTTTCATTTTTGTGCAGTTTTGATTTCATTTGTCTTCAGGAAACTTGGGCGGAAAAAAATATTGATTTGCCAATGCAGTTGCAAGAATATAATTTGATTGAGTCATATGCTAGTCGTACACATAACGTAGGAAGAGCAAAGGGTGGCCTCTTAACGTTGGTTAGAAATAATCTCGGTGCTGTGGAAATCCTGAAGAAATCTAGATTTTTCATTTTCATAGCTGTAAAAAAGCTCAAATTGGTAATAGGGAACGTGTATATGAACACAAAAGATGTATCAGTTACTTTTTTTGACGAATTGTACGTCTTGCTGAATTCTCTCACCTTGGATTGTCGGGATTATGACATTGTTATCATGGGAGATTGGAATGCTCGGGTTGGTGCATTAAACCAGGGGGAGGAGGCAGTGTTTCAGGGCACCTCTTTTTCCTCGCATAGAAACGCTATGGACTCAAAGGTGGATGGTGTTGGACGGAAGCTAGTTGACACTATGGAGGAGTACGGCTTTATGATGGCAAATGGGCGAAGTAGAAGCGACCAGGAAGGTTGTCTGACTTTTTTGGGAGTACACGGGCAGAGCACTATTGATCTGTGCTGGCTCAACAACAATGCATTGAAGAGGGCATCCGATTTTTCAATCCGGAATAAGCTAGGGATGGCGACCGAACACTCTGAATGCTGTTTATCCTTGAATCACGGGAATGAGAGGATCGGTGGGATTAGGACAAAACGAGTTCAGTGTACTACTGTTAAATGGGATCCTTCCAAAGCTAAGCTCTTCCAATCAAGCACTGAAGAGTGGTTGAGTGACTTGGATCTACAAGTAAATGAAGAGGAAAATTTTGCGACGTTCAAAAATGGTATTATGAATATTCTGAAAGAATTGGGGATCTGTAAAGTATTCTGGCGTGACCATCAAAGCCCCCCGCGCTCTTCCTGGTTTAATGGGGAGTGTCAAGAACTAATGGAAGGAGTGAAGTTGGCCTACAAACAGTGGAAAAAAGGTGTATGTCATGTGTCGGAGTACTTGCTAGCAAAGAGGAGATATGTTGCAAAGATAAAATACGAGAAGAACTTATACTTTGAGAAACTGAGGGAAAAGCTTGGAAACGTCAAAGAAGCCAAGGAATTCTGGGAATCCGTTAGAAAGTTTAGAAAGGGCAATAACAGATTCTCTGATGTCACCCTAACGCAGTGGGAAGAGTATTTGGCCAGGTCTTGTGGCCCATTATCTACATCCTTCGCTATCAGCATCAGTAGTGATGAAATTTACCCACACCTCAATGCGCCATTCACATTTGGAGAAGTACGAGACGTCTTATTTGGGCTGAAGAAAAACAAAGCCGTCGGCTGGGATCATATTCCAAACGAAGTGTGGCGTAATTTGCCCCCAAAAGGTGTTGACGCTGTGGTTGCCATTTTCAATAACATCTTCAACAAGGGGCGTGTCCCTACTGATTGGGGGAGGGTCTTGATACACATGATCCCTAAGACGGCTGACAGAAGTGACGTAGATCAACACAGGCCCATAGCCCTGGTCAGTACAATAGTTAAAAGCTTCACACAGTGTCTAAGCAAGCGACTAACGGATTGGGCTGAGGAGAATAATATCATCCCTGAATGTCAGGCGGGTTTTAGGCGTGGAAGGGGATGCCGAGACAACATATTCATATTGAACTCGCTGATTGCACTGAGCTTACAAAAAGATAAAGGCAAATTATATTGTGGGTTCGTGGATTACCGAAACGCATTTGGGTCACTACCTCATGAATTGCTGTGGGGCGGAATGGCTGAATTGGGGATTCGCGGAAGGATTTTGGAGGTTCTGCGAGATTTGTACTCTAAAGCTAAGATAGCCATTAAAGCTGAAAACTCGACGACAAAATTCCATAAAGTTGAGCTTGGAATTTTGCAAGGAGATTCGCTCTCACCGTTGCTCTTCAGTCTCTACATACAAGGCCTCGAGCAATTCATGAGGAATAGAGGATTGACTGGGATAAATGTCGGAGGACATTGCGACATATTAATCCTTATGTTCGCAGACGATATAGTCGTATTTGGACACAGCCGGGTTGACATAGGACGAAAAATGGAAGCTTTGGAAGAATATTCAGTGTCATTGGAATTGGCAGTCAACCCGAAGAAAACCAAAGTGGTCCGTTTCAGTAAGGGCCCTCCTCCTACTGGTGAGAACCACATTATGCTAACCAAGGACCGCATCGATTTTACACAAGAGTACACCTACCTCGGAGTCCCCTTCTCCTCCTCTGGCGTATTCCACAAAGCTAAGGAGGGATTCAAGGCCAAAGGATTGAGAGCTTGGGGTAGCGTACGTCAGGTCTTGGCGATGGGGAGGTGCAGTAGTTGGGAATCCACGTGCAGGTTGGTGGATGCTATGGTCTCGTCGGTTGTTCTGTACAGCAGCGAAATTTGGGCATTACGCTATCTCGACGAACTGGATTTAGTCCAAACAAGGATTTTCAAGAATCTCTTGACTCTCCCGATGTCTACCCCAAACTACATGGTCCGAAATGAGACTGGAAGACTGAAGTTGGGAGTTTTCGTCGTTGAAAGGGCGCTCGGTTGGTGGGAGGCTTTGCTGCGTATGAGTCCGAAAAGATATCCTCGTGCATGCTATAACCGACTCCTGTCTACCTCTAACGTGGCTAAGAGCAACGACAGATTTAACTGGGTCACTCACTTGAAAAAAGTAATTCTTAAGCTTGGGTTTGCCTCTCTGTGGGAAAGCCAGAACGCGGAGGAAGTTGCCAAGAAAAAACAAGCCGTACTCAACAGCTTTGCAACGATGGTGGCTTACGAAGACTACGAGAGGGTAATCTGTTCGTCGTACAGCCAGACTTACCTTTCTACGATCGATGGCTACTCGTCCCTGCTGGGTTACCTGAACTGGGACATCCCATTCGACGTCAAACGTGTGATTGCCCAGCTAAGACTGAGGAGGGAGACTAGCCTCCGCATTTATCATAAAGGGGTTGTGTGGAATGTTGACGCAGATTCCACATGCATTCTTTGTAATACACAGGAGGTCGAAAATGTCGAACACATTTTTTGCAGCTGCCCTCACTTAAAAAACGAAAGAGTTCATTTTTTTGGTTCGGCCAGGTTAAGTGAGGAATACCTGAAAAAGTGCTTATTATGCTGTCTGAACAAGGATCTTGTCTTTAGACTATATAATTTCACAATGATTTATTTAAAGCGTAGGAAGTTCTTAGAAGAATTGCTGGTGGACATAGGCTTACTACATTGAAAATCCACTTTGAAAGTTTATGTTTATTCATGAAGTACTTAGTTTAATTTCTTCTGTTTGTTACTCGTGTCTTTGTGGCAAAATATTGTACTATGTCTGCGAACTCCTTTGTTGTAAGGGTCGCTGCTACCCATAACAGCAAATAAACCATTGATTGATTGATTGATATTATGTAAAATTGTGGATCATCGTCAGATTCAATAGGTAGCGCATTTCTTAGCATTAAGAACTGAAGATATCCCCAAAATTGTTTTCATTCCAGTAAGTTGGTCTAATATTTTGTAGAAGTAAGTTTATTTAGGTTTGAAAAAGATGTTTCCTTGGTTCAAATGTTCTATCAGATAGGTATACCAAAATAAATGCTCTTAGATGCTTCAGTTCAATCAAATGAGATTACGATCTGAGGTTTCATGGTCATTGTTGATATGATCAAGTTGAATAAACTAATTTGAGTGTGAAGAAGGGGGGACTTTCTGGTGAAGGGATTGTTCTGAAATCATGAACCTCTATATTAAACTTTATGAGACGATGTTTGTTGAGCAATAAGTGGTCTTTTGACTCAGGTTGATTATTCCTTCCAACCCTCATGTCAAATGGTGTTGAAAGGCGAACTTGATGGGCTTGGAACGTATGCTTTTTAGTGAAATAGTATGGGATATCATACAAAGACTTTTTCAAAGAAGGTGCTCAATTGTAATAATAATTATTGTTCTTCATATATAAATCGAAGTTCTAGGAATAGAAGTACGAAAGAAAGTTCACTTACAGCGTTTTTATTGTTTATCTCGCTCTTTTTATCATAAGTTGCTTCTGTCCACTTTTTCAAAAATTCCTCATTATCAGTGACAACGATGTTGTCAAACATGACGTTGGCTGTCATAGACCATAATTCAAAACCAAGTGAAACCTGAAATTTTTCAATATCAAATACATGACACATCCCGTACTCACACACAAAACAACCTCATGAAACAAACTCAAACATAATACGGATTCATGGTGGAACATAATGAGAATTACCAAGAGTAATTCGTATAGGAAGAATCTATTGGGGTCATTCTACAAAAGTAGGAAATTTTCCGGTCCATAAGCTTCTTTTGAGTTCAATGGAGATTTTTTTCCCCTTATTCTAAGACGCATTCCCGAAGATTTGTTTCATTTTGTTTCCCTAAATATTAATATACCGCATAGATTTAATTAATTGAATAGCTCTGACTCTCCCTCACGTGTCCCAAGTCGTTAATCCGCTACGTTCACCAACCTCAGAGATGGTTAATTTATTGTTATACACGAATTGTTTCGGAATCCTCTCTAGTTGATGATACCCATCAAATTAATCACCCAGAGTTCACCATGACGAATTGGCGGCTGATCACATGTCTGTCACAGGTATGACGCCTATTTCCCTCACACTTTTTACAAAATCGCGCACTGACGCCGGTCAAATCATTTGCGCTCCCTTTTTTCGTCTTCCTGTCACCCAAAGCCCAGAAAACCCAAATTCAAAAGCCGCGGCTCTTTCAGTGCATATTTTCGTTGTTCTGTGTGGTTTCCAGTGTGATTTCGAAGTTTCTAGAACGAACTGCTATCTCCCTACTCTCGAAAACCTTGAATACAGTAAGTGTTTACATTTTTTATTCTTGTTTCTTAAAGTAGCGGCTGCCGAGACGGTTTGAAAACATCTCATGTTATTGTATACAGAACAGTGATCTAAGCGGATGAGTGATCTGTACAGAAGGTAATAAACCGTTGCGGAAGAACTTGCAGAGTTAGCATGGAACATGCTTTAGCCTTGGACTAACTAGCCGAAAAATGTCACGCGGAAGTGTCACGAAAAATGTCACGCGGAAGTGTCACGATATTTTAACGATGATTTTCACGTACAACCGAGTAGTTGCTAGGGAAATGAAACTTCTTTCATTTTCATCGGACAAAAATCGTTTGCCATTCGTTGGAAAGCTCTTGATTTATACTATAACTATATAAATTGATACTATAACTATATACTTGATTTATAACTATATAAATGAATGTTAATTTAACTTAATTTAATTTAATTTATGTTAATAATAGATGTAGTAAACAATGCCGCTTGTTTTGTGATCACTTGGTTGTCATGTTGGTTACAGTAGACGCTAAGAAACAGTTTCTTAGCGTCTACTGTACCCAACAGTTACTGTTCAATAAGTTCTAAGGTGGTAGCCAAACTACAATAACGTTTATGGAACGATCCCCGAACGAGAATTAACGTTTATTGATCGATCCATGAACCATTCAGAATTTGGACTATCAAAATTCGAACATTCCAAATTACTGAAAGCAGCAAACATAATAAGAAAGCGTGGCTAAAGCATGTTCCATGTTTCTTGAATTTTAGCCGTAGGCTCTAAGCGAAAAGCAACCGGGGGTACAGGGGGCTTGCCCCCTGGCGAGGCGCGCAGCGCCGAGTTTTTATTTTTTTATTTTTTTCATTTGATGAAAAGATTCAAATTCTAGGATCATTAACTACTCGTACTAAAATCATTATGATTCGCAACAATTAAGGACCATCATATGTGCTCCACCACTGGGGGTAGCGCCATTATTCTGCTTTGTACATTGGAGGTGTTAAAGCTACGAGTATAGTGGAGATGGTAATGGCTACTTACAATAGGTGTCATGGCAAAGGGGTTCTTTTCTTCAAAGAAGTGAGGGTTAGGGATCCTTTTGGGGTGCCATTTGCCTTTGTACATGGGGTTGTCAATCAATGGAGCGGACCACTTTCCTTTGTAGGCAGGATTGTCAATCATTGGTGGAGTCCACTGTCCACAGCCGACAGCACCCTCACAGGCAGGATTGGGAACCATGGGACCCTCCCACTCTCCGTCCATAGCGTCATCCCTATAAAATAGAATAATACATACATAATAAAATACACTGTTCATCATTAATGTTATAGCCGAAATCAATAGGCTGAAGAAAGCAGGGATAATGAGTTTTCAACCACATCAAATAAAAATGGTTAATGTGGTGTTTTGAAAAATAATATCTAACAGGAACAAATGGAACAATTAGGTACGATTCATATGCCATTCGTACTGAGGTATTCTCGCTCAAAAAAATTTGAACTAGGTGTACCTATCTATTGAATAATGGAAGAACGTACCAAGCAATGTGGACACGAATTAAATAAGTTAGATTGATATTGCTATTGAATGTACAGTTCAACAGTAACCTGTAAATATTCGAATTAGAAAACATCTTGTGCAACGACGGGAGTGTTGCTGCGTTGCTATTGGTATTCATAATACTATCCACAATATTAATATTTCTAAGGTATGCAAATCTAGAGGTCTGTAAGGTGCATAAGAATGGAATCTTGTTACTTTCTGACACAAACCCTTATGCGGAATAGTTTCCTTCTGCTACCTCCCCAAAGAAAATAGGATTCCATTTACTTACCAATCATCGGGTTTTTCAGCAGAAGGGTCCATGATGACAACCGGCTCACTCTCCAACCAAGATTCGGGCTTTACAGCTTTAGGATCAGGGATTTGCCGAGGCGCTGATTCATCCCAGGCCTCTGGTTTGGTAGCAGTGTCATCTGGAATTTTCTCTCTTTCATCCCAGTCTTCGGGCTTCTTATCTTCAGGGTCATCAATCTCAGCTGGTGGGTTGACTGGAGGAACAAAATGTTCCAGCAGAGATCCCTTGATCACCACCTGAAATGGTTGACAAAATAACGAGAAATCGTCAACATTATCTCAACATTAAATATTCAATTCAACTACCTACTATCACGTAGGAAGCTGAAACGGCCTATCTGTATCCAATAATTAAAAGTATAGTATATGGGGAGAAAAATTAATGAATTGATAGGTGGGGATGATAGTAAACCACACATCAGCTACTCAGTACCTTAATTACGGTTGATAACTTTCTAAAGGTGGTTAAAATCTAACTTACCTCATGGTCAACAAGGATTCTGTATGTATTGTTAGGTAGGACGATGAGAGTATATAGGTGTGAAACGCTATCCGTAAATAGTTCGTCAATTCTCTTTGATGGTCCTTTGCAGTGCTTTTCTTCATAGGATCCATTAATGGGATTCCTGTGTCTGAATATAAAGTGGAGCTGAAAAAATCAGACCAACATTGAAATAACATATCCAGACTTGAGCAGAAGCACAAGCTTCCAGGCATTACTGGAATTTAGTCAAACTAATGGACCCAAATCAGCGCTAGTCAGAATAAAACTACCATGAGACCTAATAATATTTGTGGATCAGTTGCAAACGTATTTCCTGAAATAGGGACAGAAACAGGGAAATGAACGAGAGGATGTTCAAAGGAAAATCTAGTAATCAATTACAATATAAGTCATAATTTGGAAAACCTCGAAAATTTGTCAATGCTCAATAGAAAAGAGAAAAATGACACAATTACAAGTAATTAACACTATGAGTGAAGACTCATAGACTCTGAATAGAGGAATTAGTTAATGGAGATATTCAGTAACATTGCTTGAAGTCCGTTTTAGGATTAATTACATCCCAATTCAGTACACTACTCAACAAAACCAAGGTACATGACATTGCATAGACCTACCTTATGGCTGTTTCCACATTTATCAGGCCCAAACATGATGGTAAACGGAGTTTTACTGTGGAAATTTTTCAAATCTAGGCCCTCTTTTCCTTCTGACAACAGCTTCAAATAGGCGCCTCCACCTTCCTGAGTATCTTGGAATAAGACCTCATACTGCAAATAGAAAGGTTTGTCCGAAAACACAAATGGTCGGTTGAGTTTGGAGGAAATTGCCCGGTGCTTTGCTTTCTGTTTGAAAGTAAGTCCTTGATCTCCATCAATAGGCATTTTCCTTGGGTGATCAATTAGCCAGTCGCCTGAAAAAATCATGAGCATGTCAAATATTACAGGTAAAGGAAACACGATAGTAAGTTATCTCACCACCATGATGCTATATTGCCAAAAAGTTGATCTTTGAGACTCGGGTTTTGATGAAATTCATATATACGATTGAAGGAGCAGAGAGAAGAAAGCTGTAGCGGCCGAAGCCTTTGATAAAAGATTGTTTGTTTTGGTGGACTCTAAAGCTACCAAGGCTCCACCCTCGCTGACCAGCGCCCATCGGGCAGTCGCTTCTAGTAGGTCCTCCTGTAAACCCGCCGCTCTTTTCTTCGTGAAAAATTCATACAGTTATAATATTATCTTGTGAACCCGCTGTTTACACCGCTCGTCCATAAGTAAAATTCATTTGAATCCCGCAGTCCCCAAAGTGCTTCATCTTTCGTTTCAAATCAAATAATAAATTCATATAACTACAATTCGGCAACCCCTCCCACCTACGTCTGCTTTCAATCTGCCACCCTTCACCGCCAGCTTCAGGATTTGCAGCTCTGGATCTCCACCCCCGACCGGGGAAGTAAGTCCATCCTCGAGCGAAATCGGTGAGGCAATTTTGATCGCAGACGAATTCATTCCTCAACAACTAACGAAATACAGTCCACTTCATACCATAATATAAACCATATTATTTTCACATTGACGATAAGTCTCAGCGGGTCCTTGGATAATTTGAATTAGCTAATTTTATATTTCCGAATCCTTAATCATTTTCAACTGGCGCATACACTTCTTTTCAAAAGCTATCATAGAGAGAGAGAGAGATTGATTGATTGATTGAGTGCTTTATTTATACAAACCTGGGATGGATTAGGACCATGTGGTCCTCTCTCCCATCCACCCAGGATATACCATAAAAATTCGCACCTCGATACATCATCGCTAAAGGCGACAAAAATTAACAACATAAGAATAAATTTGAATAAAATAAAATAAATATATCACTTCTCAGTTGGTAAACGCACCTTTCTCTTAACATAAATTTAACACATGTATTTTTCTAATAAAACTTTCTTAAATACATTTCGAAAAGAATTTACGCTTAGAGAGAGAGCGAGAGAGAGGCGTTACTTGGAATACAGGTAATCACACAAGCATCATTATCAAATTTTGATGTAATTGAGGGAGAACCAACTTGTGCCCACTCGCCAACTGCAACTCATCAAAAATGATGCATGGCAGCTTACTTGTGCGCACTTGTGAGCAACTTGTGCGCACTTCATATTCAGGTGTACGATAGAAAATTGGAGGTGCCTGTCTAGTAGGCACCCCACGTAAAATCAACAAACATAAAATATTCTGCCAAGCTGAGATGGCACATCTGAAATTCATAGTAGGCTCGGAAGCAATATTCAGGTTTATACAGGTGTGAATAGTGCCCCACGAAAATTCAACAAACAAAACATAATATTATTCAGGTTTATACAGGTGTGAACGTCTATGCCTTATCGTTTATTCCAACTACTGGAATATGATCTCGATTTACCAGGTCGTCAGTTGTCGTCAACTCGATCCAACAAAATGTTGCTCCGAGAAAATCGGGAAAAATCAGGAAGTAGCACTTGATTTTTTGCGCGTACATAATCTTTTAGATTCGGAATTCGGACGAAGTGGGGTAATGAACGTGAGAGATCTGGGGAAGTGTCGTGAAAGAAATTGCCAAATAACCCGCTCATTCAGAAGAAAAACAAGTTTTTTTTTTTTTTTTTTACTACACCGATTCAAATGACCAGATGAATTCGCGTTTACATTTATGTGAAATCCTTGAGTTTGTTTTGCTGTTCATATTGGAAATTCCCGTTATTAGTGTTGTGTCGCGTACTGCAACAGAAACAAGACTGTGGGCCGCCTACTAGAACGGCACCCAATTTGACACCAGTTAGGATTAGTTAAGGAATATGAGGAAACGACATACCATCATATCGGGAGATGTCACTCTCTACTCCATCCTTCTTAGCTTCTGACAAAATCCATTTCGAAGTAAATTCTTTAGCGTCATTAAATAGTTCACCAAAGTGGGGAGTGAATCCAGGCATTATCGACTCCCGGGGTACAGGATATTCGTTTTCAGGAGATATCTAAAAAGTATTAGAAAAAAAAAAAAAAAAATTAGTCATCTTCAGCAACCAATTATGATATCTACATGCATGGATAGCCACATTAAAGCATCTGAACAAAAAATGAAGACCTACATAGTAGCAGACGTAAGTAGTAAAACAACAATAAGATTCGCAAATATGGATAGTTGGAAGATACTGCCTACTTCCACTGGTCAGCACGTGGACATGCTAGAGAGCTTGTACAATAAGAAATACAGGTAAATCTACTTCATACAATCGAGAGCTAAAAAGGGCTAAACTTCAAAGACTAGTAAAGCAGAGCCGGAAAAGATTCCGTTCAACTTGTGATGGAAAGCAATCTACCAACAGGTGGGTCAAAAAAATTACTCAAGTCAACCAGGTCGAGTAGGGTTAGGTCATGCGACAAAAACCCTAATTTGAGTCGAGTAAAATTAATATATCACGAAAACATATAAAAATAATTGTACCAACCCCATCACAATAGTTGGTGGCCAGGATGGCCAGACACGTGGCGAGGATAATACCTTGGTCCTTCATTCTCATCAAGAAATCCTAAAAAGAGAGAATAAACACGAGTTGTTATGTCAATGTTGGCGCTGCAAATAAGGGTCGTTCCATTATATGAGCAAAGGAGAAAATATTAGATGAAAAAACATTGAAACCCCATTACACGAAATGCATAATTCATATTTGCCATAGCTCTTAACTGTATAGGAGTATTACAATGAGTTTTCCCCTTACACTGATACCCAGTAACTTGAACACATTGTATGCGGAAAGGTCGGGATGAAATGGATTTTTGAATCATTCATTTTTGGAATTTATGGGTGGACGCCCCGCCCCCCCCCCCCTCTCCAACAGACTTATCGGAGAGGTGACACACGCAAAGACAAAGGTACGTATGGAAGCTCGTAGCACTAAAAGCATGTCAATCTAGACATCTAGCAGCGGTTCCCAACCTTTTATCACATTCAAGTATATATAAAAGTATAACATATAGTGTATAAGTACACAGACAGATTTTTAAAAAACGTTTGTAGTAAAAACAATGCACATGAGCATCAAAGTAAAAGTAACACAGGTAGGTAGGTAACTAAAGAGATCAAAAGAGTAGGAGTTGAGTAGGAAGGATATAATATGTAACTATAATATATATCGTTGATGGTATTCCGAAATCTAGTAGTGTTCAGGTTCAAGCTTGGGAAAGTACTCCTCGAACCCTCCAAATGCTCCAAGATCCTGTCACCTTAAGATAGTGTAAGCTTCGATTCTAATAAAAAATCATGGATGGTCTCAAAAACTTGGTGTTGGCCGTTTTTACACATACCTAATATGTGTAAAAAACGGCCAACACCAAGTTTTTGAGACCCTCCATGATTTTTTATTAGAATCGAAGCTTACACTATCTTGGAGCATTTGGAGGGTTCGAGGAGTACTTTCCCAAGCTTGAACCTGAACACTTACATTTTGGAGGCAATATTGCTTACATATTATGTAAGCAATATTGCTTCCAAAATGTAAGTTTCTTTTTCATTGACTCTATTTTGTCGTCGACGTAAAAGATTCTGGTATTGTTTTGAAGAGACAGGTTGAGGTCATTAACTTTGTTGAAGATGTCAGTTAATAAGAGAGGATTTGCAGCCACTGAGCATCATGAAATGTTGACGACAATGTAAATGGATAGTCCTCTGAAAAAAGTGCTACTTCTTGCCGAAGTTGAAATAGTCGTGTCAAAACGTATCCGCGAGAAAGCCAGCGAACAGGTGGTGTGGCAAAAGAACGAAAAATATTATAATCAAAATTTTTCCCAAAAATGTCCGCCATTACCTGTACTCTATTTTTTCCACGCACCCCCAAAGGGGCTCCCGCGCACCCCAGGTTGGGAATCGCTGATCTAGAGGGAATAGAAGCACGAGGTATGTACTTCGACAGTTTAACTAAGTAAACGATGAGGAAAAGAACTTGAAGCTAGAGCTCGGATCCCACGATAATGTTTACTCCAATTAGATAAAAATCAGATTACAAACCCGAACAACTTGATGGATCGAAATATATGAGAATTACGGCGAACTAAGCCAGCTTACTCACCAGTATTCGGATAAGAGGAGACGACAAGCAAGCGGGAACAAATAGGCCGAACGATGTTCGAAGGGAATCGTTTAGTATCGTATGACTGTCATACTATGACATACCCTAACGTATCGTTCAAACTGGAGTCGCCTGTCAGCTGATCGTATGGATGCTAGCGCTAAGGAAGCTACCTATCTGCGAACATGGATAGTTTGTGCCGGATGTATTTATGGTTGATTTATTGGTGGGGAAGAAGAAATTTTTAATTTTTAACACAATAGAAATGAAATGAAATGAAAATAATTTATCCCTTCTAATATACACAGAATAGAAACCTAATGAATAATTGTGGAAATACCCCACTTTTTGGAACGCAGTGCTCCCGTGCTGAGTTGGGGAGTTCGAACATATTATAGTAAAATTATATTAAGTTAATAGGTATTATATTATATTAAGTTATTAAAATTATATTAACATTTGTTTTACAAGTTGGAGTGAGATTCAGAGTTACATCTCATAATTTAATTTATCTTATTAACTAATTACATAGACACTTGACACAATTTTTCGCACTCTCGGTGCCCTTTGCTAATTAAAAAGCTAAAAACAGATGTTTGGTAATTGGCTCGGCTCAAATTGGAATCTGATGAGTATCGGTAGGCTAAAAAATACATATCGGGTGGTACATTTTGTAATAACCACGGAATTTAGGAATAAATTATGAGTCTAATTCAAATAACAATCGCAGTATTCCGGCAGAAAACATTGACAGCTAAAGGTTTTATTGAAGATAAAGGAATTACAACAACTACCGATAGACGTCACTGGTATCCCAACATGAACAAGTAATATATGTACTTAGATGGATGCTACAAAGGATTGCATCTCTCAACACATGTGTGTAGAATCAAGATTCGTGAATGGCAGAACGTCTCAAGACGGCCCATCGGTCTTGCGGGTTTTGCCCCTTCAAGAGTTTGCGTTATCCGGTTTAGTATAACCTGCCCCGTGTTAGCCCCACCGCCAGATACACCTTTTGGTTTATTATCTTCGATAATGAACCATTGGAATCGCTCAAAGAAAACGATTTTTTAACCCCCCCTCAAAATTTGTTGGTTTACGATTCAAAATACGTAGATTCAGAAAATTGAATTAAAAAATCCGTCCGTCCGCCGTCTGCGGCACTTTGCCCAGTTAGCGTTGAGTTAAAATTACGAAATTTTTGTGATCCTCAAAACTTATGATAGCCCTAGGTCAAGGGGAAGGGGTTCAAAACGAATTTTGAAATTTTGATAATTTCAAAACTCGAAAAATTCCCATCAAACGGTATGTTTTTTATTTCATATTTAGATAGAGTTTATTCCGTAGAATGTTTTAAGACCATCCGCAGCTTTGTACGACCAGCCGTTCGTTCACAATGACGGCTCAAAGATTGTGCCTCACAACACGATCGTGAATCAAAAGGGTTGAAATACAGGTCCATTTTCATACTGACAAGCTCTTTGGAACATCATATGGCTTAAGTGATGTCGAGTTTTTTGTTCTGAGGTGCGTTTCGTGCTACGGAAATGAAGGTAATTTCGAATGTTTGTTGGTAGGTACTTCTTTTATAGAAAAATTATTACCGACGTTATTATTAATACCTAACAATAAATTATAATAATTTTCACTAGGTACTTGATAAAATTGTTAATAATGAGTGATAATTGATAATAATAATTAATCTAACATTTAGGATCTAGACATTTAGACCTAGTGATCTAAACAGAAGGGTGATCTGTACAAAGAAGATAATGAACCGTTGTTTTAAGAATTTGCAGAGTTTTTTTTATTCGATTTTCTGAATCTACGTATCTTGAAACGTAAACCAACAAATTTTGAGGGGGTGTTAAAAAATTGTTTTCTTTGGGCGATTCCAATGGTTCATTATCGAAGATAATAAACCAAAAACAAAAATCAAAAGAGTTGGCACCTAACCATTGGTTTTCTTCATTAATTGAAACCAAGTTCAGCTTTCTTTCTGTTGTAAAGAAGTGTGTATACCTACTAGTTACACCATTGAAATATATATTTAGCGTAGGTACACTTACTTGTGTATGTACACTATTTTACTTGAGAGGGAGACAGACATAGTTTCGATTGAGATTTCTTACAAAGTCGTGAACCTGATACAGTAGAAATACTGCCCAATCTTTACCATGTGATAACACAGAGAAGAAACATTCTCGTCTTTCCCAAGTTTGTCAACGAGACGACCATAAATTGCTCAATTCAAACGTATAAAAAAAACTTACCTACCTAATAATTTAAAAAAAAAAAAAATTACAGTGAATAAGCGCCAATTTTTGTAGGTACCTACCTATTTTGCGTGCTTACCTAATATTCTGAATTGTTACCTAGTCACTCTCGAGTCAACCAACATGGAGACCTAGTTCTAAACGCAGAAACACCATGTCAAACTGTAACGTTGCTGCATTTCAAGTTTATTGGCAACAATTTTTGTATTTTCATTTTTTGTACTTATTTTGAATTTTTCCACTGAGAATTATGGCTGTTCACATAAAATTCCTTATAGTTTGATAAGATGTGATTGAAGTTTGTTTGAGAGCAACCCCCCTTAGCCGTGACTTTGTTAATTAATTGCTGCTTCCAGGGACATTTTTCTCCAAATATACCAAGGCTGATCGCTAGAGATTGGTCAAACTTGAAGATTTAAAAAAAAAAATTTCGAAATTGGTTCAAGATTCGAGGATTTATGATCCACAGAGGAATACATACAATTGATTCCTTATGGGAGGAGGAAACATGGCCGCCACGGCAGCCCCCTCTTGAAGGCCTTTCCCCCAAGTTCTCAAAACAGTTATTTTTCTGGTAATAGGTACTTAATAATTTTTCTGGTAGGTATTAGGTTACTGGACAGTATTAGGTTATTTGAAGCGGATACAAACCTTGATGGCGCTCTGGTACTAGAGAACTCTAGCGTCGTCTTCTTCAAACTGATAGCGCTGGTTTCCTCTTCTTCCATGGGTGCTATTTCACCCATGTGAACTAGCACCCATACTATTCCTTCTTCCACGCCCGTCTGCTTATTCCATGTCGACAAACCGATTTGCTGCAACAACAAATCACACTCGTCATCTTTTTCCAGTGTGTATCCATCCCTAAGCTTGCGTCTCGGATCCGGCCATCTTTCTCATCAAATTGTCGTTTGATTTCATTCGCGTTCTTTGAGTTTGTTCAATCAACTTGATTGTAAATCACAAGGTAAGCTTTTAGTTAAATCGCTTTTTATATACGTTATCACTTCATATTGTGTATGTGGTGCTTGCTTACATTCAAGTTTACGTCCACAATGTTATTCTCACCTTGTCACAGAACATCGCCGTTGCGATTTTTTTTACTCCCAATATCAACCGAGGTCGCTACTTCTCATCACTAAAATTTAACCGATCGAATCTATTCTGTTATTGTATTAATCAACGATTTCGTACCATCTTCCGTCGTCTGTTTCTAGGTTTTGTTTCTGAACCAGACGCAGAATGTCTCCCCTCGCTTATCACCCGAAGCCAAATATAGTTATAAGGGTGCCAATAAAATTCCTACCATTCTTTGCGAGCTCGCAATGGTCTTTTAATTATTTTTAGACCCATCACGACAGGTTCAATGTTCAACTCACGGAAGCTTGGGGCAATCCGTTGTTTTTGTTTCAAGTTTGACCTTTTCTAAAGTGGTCTTCCCTTCAGTCGAGACTGAGTTCAGTTTCGTTTGTGACTCGATTGGTTGCGGATCTCAAAAAATAGAATCATCCTCACTGTCATCATTTCTAGAGTTTGGTTTTCTGTGGTAAACTTCAAGTCGAATTTTCGATATACGTAGTAGGTAGGTATAAGTAGGTACTCGTACGTATGTGTACCTACATCGATAAGACAAACTGCTCCAGCCTATTTACACTGTTCGTACTTGCAGATTTATAAGTGAGTTTCTAGGTATAAACTTGCGAAGTACGACACCGTATAATACGTTCAATTTTCAATGTTGGTACTCGAATCTTCATTTTCTTTACGATGTGTTATTTTTCAGATGCCGAACATCAAATTGCAGAGTTCGGACGGTGATATATTCGACATAGACGTTGAAATCGCAAAATGCAGTGTGACATTAAAAACTATGTTGGAAGATCTTGGTGAGTATGCAATCAGTGAAAGTTGATCTTTCTTGTATCACGATTTTGCTCTAAATTACCAGTCAGATGTTCCATATGGCAAATTGAAAGTGTTTGAAGAAAGGGACAAGTAGTTTTGTTTGGCGTGTAGATTTACCTGTAAGAAATCAGGCATGAACTAGACTTGTATAATGGATTGGTCTCTGGGGGTTAACTGGTCGCCATAAGCGTCTGCCCTGATTGAATTCGCTTTAACCCTTTAACGGACAATGTGCCCTCCAGGGTACACTCGCCGTGTAGGTACCAATCATACCAAAAGCCGTGATAAGGTGTCAGGCTCTCTCTCTCTGAAAACCATTTCATCGGAGTTCCTGCTTCATCAGGTAATGGGCGCTGGTCTGGTGCTCATGACCACGTCAGTTTTATGATGAGTGTCCTTTCAGTCCCATTTTCCACTTGAATGATGAAAGTCTTCAAGCGAGGAGATTTTTCCCTTCCAGCTCTTCCAACCCTCTCGATTTTTCTTGAATTTTTTTTAGAGTCTTCAGTTGTCGAACATTGCATCATGTAGGAAGAAGAAGCCTTGACTATCTAATTTCATTTGCTTTGTAAAGAAGGAACAAGAAATTTGCTATAAGAGCAAATTTTCGAAGAAATAACGTTTTGTGAAAAATGTGATGTTTGGAAGATCTCATTCAACCGGTTTTTTTTTCTTCTGAGAAATACCTAAGTTAATATATTTTTCAACGCTGAACACGATGGCCAAGTCAGAATGGCGATATCTCACTCCGGTTAGAGCAGATGAACCGTGAAGAACACCTTACGTTTCTTCATCTTCTAAGTGCTCCTGTTTGAGAACGGAATATAAGATATCGCAATTCTGATTTCACCATCGTGTTCAGCGCAAAAAACCCTTTGAAATGAGGTGTCATTTGTCTCCTACTGTGTGTACGATCCCATCTGATCCTGAGGATCATTAGCTTCCTTCATGCGCGTCTCTCATACCAATCTCCTGTATTTGAGATTCTTGAATTACTTGCCCAATCGAAGTTGTATCAGATCATAAGCCACTGGGCGAGTAAAAGGTTGAACTAAAGCATTAATTCAGGTAGTATATCGATTTCATTGAAAATAGCCTCTCTGTTTCGTGTTTTCCAAAGGTATGGACGAAGAGGAAGCGGTTCCTTTGCCCATCGTTAACTCTGCCATACTGAGGAAAGTGATCCAGTGGGCTACCTACCACAAAGACGATCCTCCACCACGCGAAGATGACGAGAACGAGGAAAAGAGAACTGACGACATTTCGTCATGGGACGCCGATTTCCTTAAAGTCGACCAAGGAACGCTGTTCGAGCTCACCATCGTAAGTAGCCTTCTACTCCAAAATCTTGTAGGACACAAAAAATACAAACTTTGCATATGCGCATGTATCTACGATTTTTTAAATATGTTGTTAATACGGATAGTATGTACCAAAATTTGCAACCCTGAAAACCGTGTGCCAACTTCGTGGTGCTCTGAATCTACCGAATTGTTTTGAACTCGTTTTAATTTTTGGCCAAAAAGCCTCTTGGCGAAAAAAGTTATTCGTTCCTTTTTAAATTATATGAAATTCCCTGGAATTTCAGTGGTAGTAAACTCCGTAGGCCAAGTAGAACCCGAGATGCAACTCTGTAAAAAAAAGGCCATTTTCTCCCCAAAAAGTCCTAAACTATTTAGAGGCACCATTCTGATTGTTAGTGGCGCATTTGATTTCCCAAAAGTAACAACCCTTTTGCGCCAATAACAAAATAAATGGTTGGTACCTTTGTGCCAACGGAAAATGAAGGAATGGTGTTCAAATGCGCCAGAACAAAATTGCACTTCTACTGAAGCAATATTTTAATTTTATTTTGGTACGTACTAACAATTTTGGTTCTAATCATCAGCAAGATATCCTAAAAAAAACTGGAGATTTCCTGCGAAAGTTTTAGTCTTTGGCCAAAAAAGCTATTAGCGAAAAAAGTTATTCATTCTTTTTTTTTTAATTATATGCATTTCCCCACAATTAGTAGAACTCCGTAGACCAATTAGAACCCGAGATCAAGCTCTGCAAAAACAGGCAATTTTTTCCAAAAAGTGCGAATTTATGTTACGGTCTTACCTGCCAAACTGCTGGTCCTACCAAAAGGTGGTGGGAAAATGGTTTGAAGACAATTTAATATCAGAATGGTGCTGCTACATTTTCTAGGATTTTTGGGAAAAATTCCCTTTTTTGCAGAGCTGTATCTCGGGTTCTACTTGGTCTACGGAGTTTTACTACCACTGAAATTGTAGGGGATTTCATATACTTTGAGAAAGGAACGAATAAAGTCTTTTGCCAAGAGGCTGCGTAACTGCATTTTTGGCCCAAAACTGAAACTAGTGCAAAACTTTCGCTGATTTCCAAGCACTACGAAGTTAGCACACAGTTGTTAGGGTTGCAAATTTAGGTACATACGACCCGTATGGGTCCTGACAAAATTTTTAAAAAATCGTAGATACATGAGCACATGCAAAGTTTGATATCTTTATTGACTGAGCTATTGTTGAAATCTTGTGTAGGCGTGTTGACGTTCTGAGTTATTGAACCAATCAGAATCAGTCCAGTCCAGAATCCCTTCTACTGGGCACACAGTCACACAAAACAGTTCAGAACGATTAAGAACCTCACGTATCTAAATCCCACTTTGCCTGTCTGTTATGATTAATGAGGTGGTGCTGGTGTTTTCTAACGGATATATTTCGAATAATGACTGAATTGAAATTGGAAACTAATATAAACAAAGTTGATGGTTTCATAATGATAATGGATATAACAATCTTCCCCCCTTAATTTTGAACAAAAATAAATAACAGGGAAAAGGGGAACAACAAACAGCACACGTTGCCTCAGGTGACGTAACCCTTCAAGTAACTTGGTGGTCTCCGAGTCCTCGACGATCTCCTGAGTGGCTGTGCGGGTTGGATCCTTGGAGGAGATGAGATCTCCTCACTGCCTCCTGTCTGTTGTTCCTCGACGGTTGGTATCTCCTCCCTTTGAACCCTCGGGGATGTTGTGACTTGCATTTCTGGGGCTGGAGGTAGCGGCATGGTCGGGGATACTTCTTGTGTCTGGGGCAGTAGTTCGTATTCTTCGTACGATCCATAGTGGCTTGAGAGCGGCAATGGTTGATCAACCTCTGCAAACGTTACTTTCTTCTTCGGAACTTCTGACTTTATCAGCTGGTTGATATGCCTCTTGATGGATCGGCCTTCATCCATGGTGATGATGTAGTGCAACTTCCCTAATTTTTTTGTAACTGTTCCCAATTTCCAGATGGCCTTGTTGTTTTGGAAGAATCGGGCTTGCACTCTGTCATTAATGGAAAGTTGACGGGCGAGAGATTTTGACGGTGTGCATCTTTCATGTTTCGGAATTTTTAGTGCGTCCAGTTTTATTCGTATTTGGCGGTTTAGGTACAATTCGGCAGGCGATTTTCCATCAACGAGAGGAACTGCACGATGTCGGAATAGGATTTTTCGAACTTTTTTGTACATGGAGTCAGGTTCATTTTCCATAGCCATGATCCTATTTTTCAATGTCCGCACATGTCTTTCAGCTAAACCGTTCGTTGCTGGATGCCCTGGTGCAATAAATTTCTGAACAATTCCGAATTCTCTACAGTAATTTTTGAAATTTTCGCTAGTGAAAATTGTCCCATTATCCGAAACGATGGCTCGGGGATATCCATGAATAGAAAAAATATCGTTTAACAATTCGATTGTAGATTCAGATGTTGGAGAGGACTTTAGAATTTTGATTTCCGGCCAACAAGATTTTGCATCAACTACTATAAAAAAATTGTAGCCTTGGAAAGGACCAGCGTTGTCAATGTGAATCCTGTCCCAATTGGCTTCTGGTGGAGCCCACTGATGTAAGGCCCACTGATGTAAGGAATGGTGGAGAGGATTTGATCGATAATACGGTTGAACTCGGATAGTGCAGTTTTGACTCCAAAACTCAACCGATTAACCGATTATATGTTCCTCCATGAGTTGACATGGTTTGAATTTGACTACTGAGGTCATCAACTTTAAGATGTAAGTAAGCTTTACATAAATCAAGTCGACAGAAAAATTGAGAATCGCTTAAGCTATTGAGGACTTCATCTATTTTTTTGATAGGGTAGTTGGCTTGAACCAGACGTTCATTCACACCAACCTTATAGTCTACACAGAGACGTACGCTTCCATCTGGCTTTGGGATGACAACTAAGGGTGAACCCCAGTCGCTGTTTGAAACTTTTGAAATTATGCCGGATGCTTCGAGGTCATCAAGTTCTTTCTCTACTTTTTCTCGAAGTGCGTATCGAACTTCGCGTTCTTTTGTGAAAATTGGTTTAGCGTTTGGTCGTAATTGAAGCTTAACTTCAAAATTTGGAACACAACCAATCCGCTCTTCGAAAATTTCATGGAACGTTTCAATAAAGTCTTCATTTTCATCTATCATCGAAATTTGGGATAGGTTTTGGGTTGAATCTATTTCTTCTAAATTGATTTTTAAATGGCGTATCCATACACGACCTAATAGAGGTGAATGACCATTTGGAACAACATAAAGTTCTTCAATTGATTTTACGTTCTTGTATTGTACTTCTACGTCAATCTTTCCTTCTGGTATTAGAATATTGTCGGTATAAGATCTGAAAGCTATTGATGATTTTTCGAGTTTCTTGTTGATATTTAATTTTTCGAATTGGTTTTTTGGTAAGAGGGTGAAACCTGCTCCCGAGTCGATTTCAAATTGTTGATTTC
This sequence comes from Stenodema calcarata, assembly GCA_963920205.1. NCBI lineage: Eukaryota > Metazoa > Arthropoda > Insecta > Hemiptera > Miridae > Stenodema > Stenodema calcarata. The sequence continues at coordinate 65,495,557 of OY986048.1, read as the reverse complement.
GTCCTTGAATTTTGACTGTTGTGAAATATTTTCCTGCGTCTTTTTGATCCATTTTGTTACGGTACACGTCTACAATGGTATGTATGTATGCCTTGAATTTGATATATCTCGTCATCCTCCGTATCTATAGTATTCGTATTGGTAGAGTTAGGTCGATTCTTGCGTTCTCTCAAGAGGGTACTAATACATACCTTTGAAACGTGACCAGTCTTTTGGCAAGAACTACATTTCAATGTAGATATTTTGCAACGACAATCTTGAACAAGATGATTATCGCGACCACATCGTAGATTTTGAACGTGATCGATTTTGATGAGTATGATTTTTCGAATTACTTCTTGACCTTGATTGATTAATTTTATTTATGACTTCTGAAGTATTGAAAGAACTGGAATTTGAAGGTTGCTTTTGAAAGTGTTTGGCTATCGACTCTTGCTGCTTCGAGTGCAATTGCCTTTTCAACTATTTTGTCAAAATCTTCTAATTCTGACTGAAGAATTTGTTCTTTTATCCAGGTATCTTTTATTCCCCGGATGAATTGAGATCGGAGAAAGACGTTTGCGACAGAAACTGTTTGATTGCAAGTACATTTTGAAGTAAATTGACAATCGGCAATATCCCGGCGTAAGGTTGCAACAAAGTCGGATATATTTTGAGCATCGGTTTGATATTTTGTAAGGAAGTAATGTTGTGTGACCAAGACATTCGTTTTAGGTGATAAATGTTTTTCCAAAGCGGCAATGAGTTCTTCGTGAGTCAGTTCGCTTGTTACATTTGGTGCCACTAATGCTGCGAGTGTATTGTAACTTGATGATCCAATGGAATTCAAAAGCATTTGTGCAGAACGAACCTTGTCATTGATTAAATTCTTGAGTTTTAGGTAATTTTCGAAACGTTCTTTGTAGTAGGTAAATTTTTCCTTCTTCTGGTCGAAAGGTTTGAATGGTGGAACATTGAATGTGTTATTAATATTAGATCTATAGATTGAAGGATCACCTTGTCCTTGTTCTCCTTGAGCTCGTGGAAGTATGTGTTCAAAACTGATAGGAACTGTTGAAATTGATCTTGATCCATTCTATTTTTTTGTTCACTCCTCGTCGCCAAAAACTGTTATGATTAATGAGGTGGTGCTGGTGTTTTCGAACGGATATATTTCGAATAATGACTGAATTGAAATTGGAAACTAATATAAACAAACTTGATGGTTTCATAATGATAATGGATATAACACTGTCTCTACCGTTCGTTTTTCAAAACAGGCGGCGAACTACCTGGACATCAAAGGCCTCCTTGACGTGACCTGCAAAACCGTCGCCAACATGATCAAAAGAAAAACACCCGAAGAAATCCGCAAAACGTTCAACATCAAAAACGATTTCTCCGCCGCGGAAGAAGAACAAGTTCGTAAGGAGAACGATTGGTGCGTTGGGAAGTAAATCTTCTTTTCCTCCGCCCCTTGTTTGATCCATCACTCACTCTCTCACAATACTTATTTTTGCAAATAAGTTCTGCATTATGTTTCTTTTCAAAATTAATAAAAGACTAATAATAATTTATAATGAAACAGTGAAGTGATTCAGCACGGTGCATTTTACATATGCTTTTTTTCTCGGTCTCAATTGTTTACAGCTCATTATATTTGAATTAATTTTATAATTTTATTTTCATTATTTTTCTCCCCATTAACCCTTTGTTGTGGGTTCCGCGATTACGTTAATCCCCCTTTTAGTCGCTTCATGTATTTTGCCGAGCCCAGCCAATTTTTGCATAGGGTGCTGCCCTTGCGTTTGGCTAACAAGTATTCTCAATGACGTTATTTATTGTCATCTAACAATAATATTTAGATTTTTTTAAATTATCCATTAAAAATTGTGATTGTTTTACACTGGTTGGGTTTCATTATCCTTGGAGTCCCCCAATAGTTACTCACTATTTGTGAATTGGTTCATCTGGCGTTCTTCACTGGTAAAACCAGTACGTGACTCACTGGGCGAAGTTGGCCCTTGTCAGCGATATTTGAGACTAATGAAATGAAATGAATTTATTCCTTCATAAAGTATACATGGCTATCAAAATAAACTAAACTACCATACTCTGTTCCATAATATAAACAACAAGCCTTAGAACCAGGAACTACCCTAACTATATAGTTAGATTTATGAAAGAGCGAAATCGATTGGATCGGAAACGTAGACATTCTCCTTCAGAATGCCATAAAAGGGCTTATAATGAAATGAGGAATAAAGTAAAGAACATGATGAGAAATGCTGAATACAAGTATGTTAAGCATAGGTATGGAAGTGTTGCTAGTCCTAAGGAGTGGTGGAAGTTGGTGGAAGCAAGGGACCAGGGGTTTGGAAAATCAAAATTAGAGAAGAATGACGATCCTTGTGTAGATTTGGATGGACTTAATGATTATTTTTGTTCGTTAGGTAATAATGCAACAGATGAGTCCGACTTGATAAGTTATTATGAAACAAAAGGTCGTCAATATCAGAACCAGTTTCAGTTTTCAGATGTAGAACCAAATGAAGTTAAGGCTGCTATTAAAGCCATTTCATCCCAAGCAATGGGGCCAGATGCTGTGTCCATTAATTTGATAAACCTTATGATTGATAAATTAATTTGTGTATTGTGCCATATTTTCAACTTCTCTATTCAGAATTGTGTATATCCTAAAAAATGGAAGGAAGCATATGTTTGACCTTTAGTTAAAAAAATCCTCCTACAGATTTCTCCTGTTTTCGGCCGATTAATTTAATTTGTGTTTTCGTAAAGATTTTTGATAAAGTGATTTATGGTAAACTAATAATGTACATAGAAGAGCACAGTATTATAGACAAGTATCAGTCAGGATATCGAAAAGGACATAGTACGCAAACTGCGCTGATCAATATTACGGATGATGTCAGGGAGGGTATGGATAGAAGTGAGTTAACTTTGTTTGTAGGCATTGATTTGAGTCATGCTTTCAATAGTGTGGACCACAAGTTGATTTTAGCAATGTTTCGTAGTATTGGGTTAAGAGATGACGCAGTGAGCTGGTTCGGTTCATATTTCTCTGCACGAATGCAACGTGTACGTACACACAAGGGTACTTTATCATCGTGGAATGTTGCTTCTTGGGGGACGCCGCAAGGATCGACCTTGTCTGGATTGGTTTTTGCTATATAGATAAATGAACTATCGGATGCAATAAAGTTTTGTAAAAGAAGTATTTATGCGGACGATGTGAATTTGTATCTTAGAACAAACAAACAGGATTTAGAAAATAATAATCAGAAGGTTAATGAAGATCTACGGGATTTATCTATATGGTTTAAGAGACATGGGTTAGTGATAAATCCTAAGAAGTGTACAAGCATGGTTATGGGACATTCAAGGTTATTGTCAGGTATTCAGGTGACTGATTGCTCTAGAATTGCAGTGAATGGAGTCATTGTAGAGTATTCTCGCAGTGTAAAATGCATACGAGACAATTTGTCTTGGACTGAACAGATTAATGTCATTGTCAGCAAATTTCATTCATATCACTATTCTTTTAAAAAGCTATTGAAGCTGAAGACTGTGGATGTTAAGAAAAGATTATATCAAGCATTAGTGATTCCACACCTGTTGTATAGCTTACCCGTCATGTGTGATTTGAACTATGAAGGATGTATGGAACTGCAAAGAGAATTAAATGAAAGTGTAAGATGTATAATGAATCTGCAGTATGATGGCAGGATACATGATAAATTCAAGCAGCTGCGAATGTTGAAAATTGAATTCTATCATTGAGATTTTCTGCTGTCAATGGGTCTCTTCTGCATAATTTTGGACCTTTTCAAGCAGAATTCATTCCGCTTCTTGAGGGTAAATTGTCATTAAAAAGAGACATGTAGGCTATTCCAACTTCATATGCACTGGTGAAGGTTTAGTATATCAGTATCTTGGTCTTTGCTCATAAGTTGGTGATAGAAGTGGAATGGGGAGTGCAGATCGCTTCTGGTTTCCAGGTCTCATCTCATTCCTGTGCTTTTACTGGTAGTGTACATAGTACTGAGCCGTTATATGCTCTAATTTCACCATGACAAATAGTTGTTGCTCTGCACATGCATTTATTCGATTGGATAGGTTTTGGTGATAGTTCTAACTTTGAAGTGATAGGTTAACTTATGAGAAGTTGAAACGGCTGTCTGGTTGTAGTAAAAACGAGGGTATGGCTGGCCATTCGTCCCAGGGTCACCACTTGTCATCCAACAACCACATGGACGGCGGTGCGAGCACGAGCAAGAAGCGGTGCGACAGGTCGTCTCACGCTGTGCCCAATCATCTGCCATCTCACCAGGTGACGAATCACGTTCCGTCTCATCCAGCGGCCAATCACATCTCTCATACGTCCACCAATCATCTGTCCCACCAGCAGCCAGGGGGATCCGCCTCTAGCACGGCTCCTGTTGTAAACATGAATCATATACAGGGGCCAACACCGGTTCCGGCTTCCCCAGTGATCCAAGTCAAAGACGAAATGACTGACATTAAACTGTAAGTACACGTTTATTATGTAGCGTCCAAGACGTATAAAACCCCATGTTCTAGGCCTAACTACCACAATAACCTACCCTTTGAAGCCAAGAGCTGATTTCTCATACTCTGTTGGTTACAGCAAACAACAAAATCAAAATAGGGGAGTTCAATCTCCAAAACGGCTGTTTACGCGGTTTTTGGGCATTTTCATGATTCTACACCATTTATAGACATGCTTGGCAAGCGAGTGGTTCCCAGTCCCCTTTCAAGAAACAAATCACCTCTAATTTGGCTCCTTCATGCAAATCTTATTGATCTCCGCAGGTTGACCGGTGTTCAAGCGCCCCATATGCTGGGAAACAGTCTGAACCCCTCGTCCACGATGGCGCAGAAAATGTGCTACACTTTGAGCCAAGAAATGGTCGCTCACTCTGTCTACTCATTGGACCCATCCAGCAACAATCACCATCTCGGCCCTCAAGTGAGAATATCCGCATTTTCTATTTGAATTACACAGTTAATACAATTGATTTCCCAATTAATGTCTATGGTGAACGCACAGGTACCTGGTCGTAGCCGCAACATTTCTTCAGGAGCCCAGAACAACAACGTGGGAAGTTGGGGTGTTGGCCACTCCGTCCCTCAATCGCTGGAACAGCTGTTGGAGTGGCGGTGGGAGCCGGGTTCCCAATTCATGATGGGGCAAGCTCAACATTTTGACAGTAATATTTTGCTACCCAAGTTGCTAATTAGTTATCCAGCAATGCGTCTCATTCAATTACTAAAAATAACGTCCTGGATTTCAGTTGCTTCCTTACACACCTGCCTGCATCAGCTAAGAGCAGGGAACATCAGTTTAGGAGAAGAGGTCAATCAGCTCATCCAAAGGCGAGACCACCTTCTTGCTGTGTACGCCAGACTTGCCAACCCGCTTGCACCACCTGGTGAGTTTAGTTTCCTTTAGATGATAAAGGTTGTTACCTACAACAGATCAAATGAGCCTTCAAAAACATCTTGTTTCACCAAGCTACAATTGGTGCCATGCCTTTATCTTGTTCTACTTGGAAGTGTAGTCTAATGGCCGAATGGGATTGAGGATGATGTGGACGCATCTCCGTTGGACTTTTGGACGTCATATCCATTTTGAGACCTGACCATTAGTACAGTACTACCGAGGCCTTGGAAACTGCTGACGTCACCTATGACAGATTGTGCTATTTAGATTAGTATCAGTATTAATATTAGTTGGAACAGGAGAGCGAAGTGAGTACATGATTACGAGGAAACGAACTGATATATTTCTGCATAACAGAGTTGCCAACTTGACAGCACTGATATCACATCTCCCCCTTAAGCTATGTACTTCATTAAATTGAAATTAAAAAGTGTCTTTAGTAAAGTAATTAAAAGTCTAATCGAAAGTCAGTCTTTTAGGGGGCTTTATGCAGCGGCCATTGCGGCTTTTCTTGGTCGGAGTGTTTGGGTGGTGCAATGCTGAAGTTGTGGTAGGGATGCCTGGTTGAGCAGTGGACCTTTCTGGAAGGCTCAGACTTGGTCGAGGTTGTTTGGGGATTACAAGGGTCTCAAAGCCTCTGAAGTCTGGGCTAGATTGACGAGTCCAGGAAGACGAGGAGCTAGCTGGAGAAGTTTGAGGAGAGAATGAGTCTGCAGTAGGGAACTGTGTATTGGTAGCGGTGCGGTTTAGCGGGCAGAAAGGATCATAGAAAACAAATGTACCCCGCATTTCTGATACAATACCTCTTAACGTCCTGCATCTCCATTTCCAGTTACGACACCGACAACCAGCAGCAGCAGCAATCCGCAAAACAGCAACACCTCGCCAACTTCAGGTCTTCCACGATAAGGTACGAGTATAAGTACGAGGTTTATCGTTAATAAATTGTTTCTAGAAATCGATCTTGGCGTCATTACCCCTTTGTGAAACTCTGGGAAATCGTATGTGATGAACTAATACGAGTACGTTTGGAGTTGAGTGGTTCGATTGAGCCACTTTGTGCCACTGCTCGATGGCTGAGTGGTTTCATAGAACCTCAGTCAAGATCTTGAAACCATCTCGCGTCTGATGGAATAGCTTCCAAGTATGATGATGATCGGGAATGTATTTTTAGTTACTCAACCACCACTAGATCGCCCTTCGTTCCTAATTGTTTCCCCATTTTGAGCCATTTTTAGTGTTTTCAGCCTGAACCATCAGTGTTCCTCCTTGTTTTATCATTTTATTAGAAGTTACTGCACTTATTATTGCATGATAAATTCTATATAAACGTTAAACCAGTTCACAGTAGCGGGAAAATGAACAAAAATTTGTTTATTTTTGATGGGATTCGAACACAGTTCCTTCAGAGTATGGGCGTCTTGGGGGTATTCATAGGCTTGCCCTTTGCCTCTGGCGGAGTGGCTTTATAGGACCCATGATTGAAAATACAATGATTTGACCTTCTATTCAGTTTAGAACATCATAAATGAAAAAATTGACTCATACAAAATGGGTAAAAACGAAGAATATTAACAAAACTTCTGCCCTTGGGTCAGCTGCATCATTATTTGCTCCCAACGTGTTAACTTTGCAATGCATTAAAAACAAATGTTTTTTCGTTGAGGCAATGTTTCGTCGGGCTCATGTCACAATCACCCCGAAGAAAAGTATTTGAATCGAGATTCATTTTTTTCGACTAATTTCGTCAAATATTCAGGTTATAATCGACTTATGAGGTCGATGTTGACACCTCATATGAATCCAGTTTTTTCCTTTCAGGCTGTAGGCATTTCTGATCTGACATTTAGCTTAAAGCCACTTTGGCCATTGAAAATGACACCTTTCAGCTGCTATTTCTACCTTTAACTGCGCTTGTTAACTGACGTATAATTTCTTCACAAGAAAAAAAAATAAAAAATAAATCACTTCAAGGAAATGTCTTCTGGTTGTGATCTAAAACACAATAATGTTTCAGTGACTTTATTTATTTACTTAAAAATTATATTTACACCAGATTTATTTACACTTATGCGAATCTTATATGTACAAAAATGTACTTAAACAAGATAAAATTCGTATAAAATAAATAAAAAAAATACAAATTTATAACCTCAATCTTCAAGTTCAATTATAATAGGTATCAACAGTCCAGTCAAATTATTCCAAAAGATCGGCTTACCTTACAAAAGGTCAAGTAGTTTTTTTTCATTTTTTCATCTTGTTTGTGTAGGTAGGAAGTGTTCGAGAATGAAACTGTAAATTCTGAAACCCTCGGCACAACTTTTGGCAGCCCAAAAACTGCGACTTTGTAGCACTTTTCTCCGTTGTTTCTAAATATCTCCTAAACGAGTGGTTTTAGGGGAAAACCTTAACGTATAAACCTTGTAGAGAATTAGATTTTCTACAACTTTTGTATATAAATATTTTGTCTGACACCAAAAGGGAGCGCGCTACAGGATCTCAAAGACGGTCCTTTTTTTCTCAAATGGTTGAAAATCTTAAAATTGCTGGTTTTTGACCAAGTTAGCTTCATTTCTTGCCGTCAACATTTATCCCGTCTGCTTTCCCAAATTTCGTCTTCTGACAAAGTCAACCATTCTCGGCTTCCACCAACATCTGACGCAGCTCACAACCTACCATCAAATTCAGGTCAAGTAGGGGCAAGGAGAGAAACTCGCCTCGTCAGTAGGATACAGGCAGCAATAGCCCAGTCCCCATCCGTAACACTAAACACTTTGCCCGTAAATCACTGCTTGAAACATTTTCGTGTGGATGGGGATGCTTGCTTGCAACGCTGTTCGTGCTTCAAGGCTTTCGACTTGTTGCAAGACCAGTTGGTTCCACCAAATGTTGGGAAAGCAAAAGGGTACATGTTGACGTCAAGAAATGAAGTCACTAATCAGGGCGATTTTAAGATTTTCAACAATTATGGTAAAAATAGCCCATCTTTGAGAGGCTGTAGCGCACTCCCTATTTGTCTCAGAAAAAGACTTTATGTACAACAGTTATAGGATATTTAATTCTCTACAAGTTTTATATCTCAAGGTTTCCATCTAAAACCACCCGTTTAGGAGATATTTAGAAAAAAAGTGCTAAAAAATCGCGGGTTTTGGGCTGCCCAAATTTTAGCTGAGGGTTTCAGAGTTTACATTTTAATTCTCGAAAACTTCTTACCTATGTACAAGATACAAAAATGAAAAGAACTACTGGAGCTTTTGTTGATAAAATTATAATTTCACTGGACTACAAGGAATATAACTTGAATGTCAATTTTGACTGACGGACTATTTGGGAATATGTTTATGACGGGAAGTTGAGGGAATGGCATCGAATGAGCAACGAGAAATTGACAGGTTTCAAAGAAACGGTTGTCTATTTGGAGGGTCGTAGGAGGTTCTAAAGAAACAGAGAAGTATTTCCGAGCTTTCGGCTTTAATAAGCCATCTTCAGGGGTAGGTATTGTTTCCTAGACCCAGTCTCTGTTTTATTCTGAATAAACTACTCGTCAGGTTCAATAGAAGATGTAGGAGACTGACCAACTCCTGAGATAACGAAATGACATTTCTTTCGCGGAAGACCAAGTCGATCCACCAGAGATGAACTGAAGAAATTCGCCTGACATCCAGTGTCCAGGACCAAACGACATGCATGTGGTTTGACCTGGCTTCAATGACGAAAGCTCAAGCCGTTCCTAGAAGAGTCGGTGAAGAGTGTTCAGGAGAAGTATTAGCTGATGCTACCAAAGGGTTGATAGGTAATACGGCCGCAATTTCATCTGTTGTATCAACAACCGCGGTACTAAAATGTGATGATTGTTTAGAGAGGGGAGTATTCTTCTCATCGTTCGATTCTTGATGTAATAAACAATTGTGAGTAGTCCTTGAACAAATTCTACACGCATATGTGGATTTACAAGCTGAAACTGAGTGTCTTCAAAAACAAGCGAAGCACAAACGAATGATATCCTTTCGCTCAGAGCACCTCTTGCCCAGAAACCTCTCGACATGACATCTCCCTGTGGAGGTAGATCTAGCGTTGAATAAGCATCAGGATCAGATGTGACATGAAGAGGTCCTTAGAAACTGATACTCTTGTGGTTGACATCCTCTCAGTACAGGTGTTTATGTCGTTATGTTAGTTGGATGTCTCCTTGTTCTAGTTAGTTTAGGTCTCTAGAGGTGTGTTTACATGACATCTCCCTGTGGAGGTAGATCTAGCGTTGTATAAGGCTCAGGATCAGATGTGATATGAGGAGGTCCTTGGAAACTGTTACTTTTGTGGTTGACATCCTCTCAGTACAGGTGTTTATGTCGTTATGTTAGTTGGATGTCTCCTTGTTCTAGTTAGTTTAGGTCTCTAGAGGTGTGTTTACATGACATCTCCCAGTGGAGGTGGATCTAGCGTTGAATAAGCCTCAGGATCAGATGTGATATGAGGAGGTCCTTAGAAACTGTTACTCTTGTGTTTGACATCCTCTCAGTACAGGTGTTTATGTCGTCATGTTACTTGGAAGTCTCCTTGTTCTAGTTAGTTTAGGTCTCTAGAGGTGTGTTGACATGACATCTCCCTGTGGAGGTAGATCTAGCGTTGTATAAGGCTCAGGATCAGATGTGATATGAGGAGGTCCTTGGAAACTGTTACTTTTGTGGTTGACATCCTCTCAGTACAGGTGTTTATGTCGTTATGTTACTTGGAAGTCTCCTTGTTCTAGTTAGTTTACGTCTCTAGAGGTGTGTTTACATGACATCTCCCTGTGGAGGTAGATCTAGCGTTGTATAAGCCTCAGATTCAGATGTGATATGAGGAGGTCCTTAGAAACTGGTCACATCTGATCCTGAGGCTTATTCAACGCTAGATCTACCTCCACAGGGAGATGTCATGTCAACACACTTCTAGAGAACTAAGCTAACTAGAACAAGGAGACGTCCAACTAACATAACGACATAAATACCTGTACTGAGAGGATGTCAAACACAAGAGTAACAGTTTCTAAGGATCTCCTCATATCACATCTGATCCTGAGGCTTATTCAACGCTAGATCTACCTCCTCAGGGAGATGACATGTTAACACTCATCCAGAGACCTGAAGTAACTAGAACAAGGAGACTTCCAAGTAACATAACGACATAAACACCTGTAGTGAGAGGATGTCAACCACAAGAGTATCAGTTTCTAAGGACCTCCTCATATCACATCTGATCCTGAGGCTTATTCAACGCTAGATATACCTCCACAGGGAGATGTCATGTCAACACACATCTAGAGACCTGAAGTAACTAGAACAAGGAGACTTCCAACTAACATAACGATATAACACCTGTACTGAGAGGATGTCAACCACAAGAGTAACAGTTTCCAAGGACCTCCTCATATCACATCTGATCCTGAGGCTTATTCAACGCTAGATCTACCTCAACAGGGAAATGTCAACGCAACACCGACCATTACAACCCTTTGGTTAACGAAGGATTTCAAACTCCGGCAATCAGACGACTCTCTCGACCACGACACATTATGGACATTGCTTCGTGAAATAACATTTCATTTATATTTAGATTAAATGTATTTTCATTTATATAAACTTATCAGCCTGTTTTAATTGAAAATACGTTAATTATTTATCTGCAACCATGTCTGCAGATAATATTTTGAGAATGAAGGTATGAACATAGAAAGAAACTAGGTGTTGCGTTGTATGAAGGAGTTGCAGCACTTGTTTAGAATTTCAATCGGCGGCTCTAGTTGGAGGTCATGATATATTGTTTTACTATATATCGTTCCTTACTAGAGGAGGGGCTTTTACAATCCAACGTTGTAAAATTTTATTTTGCTGCTGCTCTATCCTCCGGAATTCTGATCTGGAGCAGGTACCCCAAACGGCCAAAGCGTACGTCCAAATGGGTCGGATAAGCGTTTTATACATGATCAACTTGTTCTGGATCGATAGATGAGGGCTGACAAGAAAGGACCTCAACTGGGTAACCCTCTGTCTGACTTTCTTTATCAACTCGCTGATGTGGTCGTGGAACGTGAATCGTTTGTCCAATATCACCCCAAGGTATTTATGAGAGGTTTTGATTGGAATCAACTGTCCAAGATAGCGAAGCTCAGCACCTTCATAATTTCTCTTAGATAGATAGATAGATAGATAGAAAAAGCGTTTTTATTTCTTTCTTTCTTTTTTTAAACAATACATCCGCCCATACAGCTATGGTTGTAGCAACCGCCAGCCGGAGAACACCACACTCAAGTTACATCATGATATGCACACATTCTAACACAATATTCTAACACATTCAAAAAAATTTCTTTTCTTCTATAATAATACATTTCTTTTTTCTTTTCTTCTATAATAAATTTCTTCTCTTCTATAATAATACATACAAATACATTTCTTCTAGCTCACTATACATAGCAACAACATAAGACTAAAGGAACATGAAAGTGGCCAGACAAGGGTGGCCAGGTATCCACGTACATAATACTAGGTATCTAAGGGAAGCATGTTTAAAACACACCCACAATCTTGCATTCAACTAATAGTTGAATTGGGAGACGAGGTAATTACGGTATGGGAGAGCACTTTTTAGGTACTTACATAGTCCGTCCAGATCCTCACCGTCCAACACTCGTACAATCCGGTCCAAAGTGAGTTCACATTCTCCGAAACAGCTCAAGCGCTGTGCTTTCAATACTGGACATCTGCCCAAAAAGTGCTCGGTGGACTCTATTTCATTCAGGTTGCACAATGAGCACAACCAAACATGCCCCTCATCCCATGGCTTGTAATTCAAGTGCAACATTTCCACCCTAGTTTTAAAAATCAGACTAATATCCCTCAAATTTTTCCCATCAGTGATATATTGGTAGCTATTGCTTAACTTTTTGTACAGAAGGTGGTATAATTTCTCTTATATGTGTATGTCACGATACTGGATTTTTCACTGTTAATTTTAATTCTCCATTTCGTGCACCATTGTCCCAGTACGTCGAGCATATGTTGGAGGTTCAAGTTCGCGACTTCGGATTCCTCATGCGATACGGCATAGACCAGATCGTCAGCATATAATCCAGAAAACCCTTCAATGACCTCGAGAGGCATGTCACTTGTATATACGGAATATAAATAAGGCCCCCACACGCTCCCTTGTGGCACTCCTGCTCCAATCGGTCTTGATGTTGAGTGTATATTTTGGATTGAGACCACAAACGATCTATCTTGCAAGTAGTATTCAACTATTGAATATAGGTTGTTGGGGAGATGCTGACGGAGCTTGTATAGAGGGCCATCGTGCCATGTCCTGTCAAAAGCCTGCTCCACATCAAAGTAAGCGGAATGACACACTTTTCGTTGGTGATACACATTTTTGATATAATTTGTATACCGTTGTAGCAGGAGTGGTCCTGACGAAAGCCAAACTGTTGATTTGGTATAAGATGATCGGTGAATCGTTGAAAATGTGGGAGAAGAAGACGCTCGTATATCTTTGATAGTAGGGAAAGAAGGCTGATAGGGCGGTAAGAAGTAGGCAAGTGAGGAGGTTTGTTAGGTTTCAGTACCATACAAATAGCAGCATGTCTCCAGGCTTGTGGGAAGTATCCCAACCGTACTGATGCAGTATATATATGTGCCAAATGTGCAAACAGTTTGCGGGGTCCGCGTGAGAGTAAAGGCTGCACAATTAGATCTATACCAGGGGCTTTTCTTGTAGGTGATGATCGAATGACTCTTTTAACATCTTTGGGGGAGAAGAATATAGAAGGAGAAGGGAAACTGGAATAATCTTCACCCAATTCTGAAGCCTCGAGACCCGGATGTGGTTGAAATCTATTTTCCAGTAAATCAGCGAAATGGTTGACTTTATCCTCAGGAAGTGACAACCATTGTGAACCTTTCTTCAACGGGGGTATACTTTGTCCTTTCTTTGTCAGGATTCTAGTTGCCCTATACAGTGAGCAGTCCTTTGCATCAAGCGAAACGAGTTTATCTCTCAACTGTTCTTCTCGGATGTTGTTGACTTCCGCTCTTATGACATTCCCCAGAGCATTGCTCAGCCTTTTTTCTCCTATATTCTTCGTTCTTAACCATCTTCTGCGAGCCCGTTTTCGTGCTTCCCATATATCATTAATAAATAAAAACTCTGCAAATTCTTGACACAACGGTTTATTATCTTCCTTGTGCAGATCACCCTTCTGTCTATACCAGACTGTATTGCAAATCGGCACCATACCATATTCTCACCGTACTCATACCATACCATACGAATTTCTTTCCTATCATACCATACTGTATTATACCAAATCATACATGCAATATTATACCATACCATACTCATACCATGTCCTACAAACCGAGTGAATATTGAAATGTCATCCATTTCTGACCTATATTTAAAATTT
>OY986048.1:65459150-65479150 GCA_963920205.1 Stenodema calcarata | reverse complement strand
TTTTGATGATGAGCTAGATACTTGAAATTTTAAATATAGGTCAGAAATGGATGACATTTCAATATTCACTCGGTTTGTATGACATGGTATGAGTATGGTATGGTATATTATTGTATGTATGATTTGGTATAATACAGTATGGTATGATAGGAAAGAAATTCGTATGGTATGGTATGTGTACGGTGAGAATATAGTATGGTGCCGATTTGCAATACAGTCTGGTATAGACGGAAGGGTGATCTGCACAAGGAAGATGATAAACCGTTGTGTCAAGAATTTGCAGAGTTTTTTTTTATTCGTTTTTTTTTATACGTGTCTTGAAACGTAAACCAACAAATTTTGAGGGGGGGTTAAAATTTTTTTTTTCTTTGGGCGATTCCAATGGTTCATTATCGAAGATAATAAACCAAAAATAAGCATTTTAGGGGCTGATAGGGAGGCTGCAGAAGTTATGACAGAAGTTATTTTACTCACCGCATTATCAATATCAATTGTGCTTCTTACAGTTGGCAGGCTGGTCAGAGTCGTAGCGATGTGTATACGATATCGATCCCAATCCATTGGGTGCTTAACTAAAGTGGGTCTGGCTATGTTGGTCACTGGCTTAGCATACATCTCTGTGTGTACTGGAAGATGATCGGAACTTAAATCGTGTTCCACTGCAGTATTAGTTATTCGAGATTGGAGGCCTTTACTGATGAAGAAGTCAATATGGGTGGGAGCTACTCCTGCTCGTGTATCATATCTGGTGGGAACACCAGGTGTTGATATTTGTAATTTGAATGTATGCCGCCAGGCATCAATTAGGGTTCCGTAAGAGTTGGCCCTTCGATCGTTCCATGATGAATGCTTAGCATTCAAATCTCCTCCTATGAGGAAGGTTGAGCCAAGTTCATGTGACATGGACCATAAGGTACCCATAGTGAGTTTGCGTCCTCGTCTTCTATCCTCAGGTGGCATATACACGGCACCAAGCTGTATATTCTCGCCTACCGAGTGGAGTACACATCGCGCCATTTGCACATCTTTCTCCCTTATCGGTAGCATCACAGATTGACTCAGGGTTGAACGCACGAGTAGTAATGCACCTCCACAACCATTATCATCAGGATCGTAAGCGGCATATGAAGTGTATCCAGGAAGCGACCACGACTTCCAGGATGGGAGCTTGACTTCTGTTAACATCAGAATATCCAAGTCATGAACATTTGCATAATGAAGTAATTCCTGATATTTTCCTCTGATAGAGCAAGTATTCCAAGTCATGACTCGTAATTTGGTAATGGGTCTATTCATGGATGTAATAATAATTATTGAGCAAAGTTTATGGATTTGAATGCACGAAGAATTTCTACCTTCAGTAATGAGACTACCTGTTGTACTACAGTGGAAATGATGTCCTGAATAATTGACCCCATATTTGCTTGAGAAGGATTGTTGTCTGTTGCATTTGTGGATTTAAGTGCATCTCGGTAACGCATTGAGTGATTAATTCGTCGATTTTGATGTTGTGGGGAACCGGCATGTTGACTTGCACTAGTTTCATTCTGTAGAGGGGGGAAGTTAATGTTATTGAAATCAGGAAGAGTCATCTCGACATTATTGCGGGTATTTGTGCGGCGTTCAGTTCTGGATGGTCTTGGCACGCCAGCCAATTTTCGATATACTGCACACCCCTTCCAAGAGGATGCATGTGCCTCACTGCAGTTGACACACTTTCTTGCGGCTGGGGAGGTACAAGTTCGTGTATCATGCATTCCTGCACAAATTCCACATCGCAAAGGTCGAGAGCATTGGCCTCGAGAGTGATTCCACTGCTGGCAGTTTTTGCAATGGATTGGCCCAGCACGGGGTGTGTACTCTTCTACCCTGCATGCAATATGAGCTATGTATTTAACTGCAAGAAAATTGTTCGTATCGATGGTTGGGTCAAAATCGACATAGTATATTGGCATCAACTCTCCTTTTATTTCACCGGTAGCATGCATGGCATTTACAACCTGCTTCGGTTTGACACCATGTTCAATTTCTATCTGATTAGCTATATATGACGTATCCATTTTTGAAGGTAGCCCTCGAATAACTAATCTGTAAGGACGCTGTTCTTTTGGTAGGTACGTATGAAAGTCAAATTCCGTTTTCTTTGTGCTGAGAACAGATATATAATTACGATATAAAAGTTGTGAAGACGGAGTGATTTTATACTCATTTTTGCCCAGCGTTTTTATAATAACTTTGTCGTCTATACTCTGAATGAAAGTAATTAGATTAGTGACACAATCATCTCCTTTATACGTGAACGTTATGGATAAACCAAGTTTCTGAGGTCTTTCAGATTGATCAACAGTATCTTCATTACTCATTGTATCTTCTCCATCGTCTTCCCCATCATTAAATGCTATAAGTGGTGTAAATTTATTTGCAGTGACTAGGTACATTTTTCGCAATTGTGTTAATTGGTCTTTTTGGAGGATACGCCAAATTAGTAGTGGGATTCTTGTTACGTTTAGATCGAGGAGCTTTGAACTCGCTTGAAGTACTCGTACTCGGTTCAATAATCGTATTGGTTTCCGTTTTCCCGGAATCTGCATCATTTTTAAGTCCCTCCATCATGAGGAAGGCAACACCAGTTGCGATCCTAAAATGAGAGGTGACTACAATAAATGTGACTCACCTTATCGGCTGGCAAGCTGGAATACTAAATCACGAAAAGTAAACAACAGACAAGCGAGAGCGTGATAAGCAAGAAAGCGATAGATGTTGACGGTTCGAGCGGTTGCTTGTAGAAGTAATAAAAACGTCTCGCAATAGCGCGAAGGGGAGATTTCGAAAGGGGTACCTACGGTGCTTGTGAAGTGGTTAAGCTTTTCATTATACTTAGCTCCTTAATGAGGAAAAGGGCGGGCGGGGAAAGTGGATATCATAACTTTTTCCGGCCTCTGAAGAATGATATTTGCGAGGCGGGGTGATTTTTACACGGAGTGTTTTTTGGGGGATATCACATCTTTTTGTTGGTGAAGTGGGTCATTTTATAAAGAAGGTCTATGCAAAATTTCAAGTCGATTGGTCCGGTTACCCAGGCTGTAGACTCGTCAAAGTTGCCAAAATTAGCCTAAATTTCATTTTTTTGTTTCTAAACGTTTTTGGGTTGAGATAATGGGTTAAACCTTTCAAAAGGCACTGTCTGATGTTGAAACGAAGCTCTGTGCAAAATTTCAAGTCAATCCGTGAAGGTGGAAATGCCTAACTGATTAAGGAGAAGAAGAACCGGTAAGGGTGAAAAACCGGGTTTTTGAAGTTATATAACTCGGCTCCCTTTAAAGATATCGACTTGAATCTTTCAAAAGGCACTTGCTACACTTGAAACGAAGCTCCGTGCAAAATTTCAAGTCAATCGGCGAAGGTGGAGAGGCTGTAGCCTTGACCGACTGAAAAAAGTAGAAAAACATGGTATTTGGGTTTTGAAGTTATATAACTCGGCTCCCTTTAGACCTAGCGACTTGAAACTTTCAGGGCTTTCTATTATCCACACCAAAAAAATCCATACCAAATTTCAAGTTGATCGGTCTACTAGGAGCCGAGATATGGCCATAATTAGCCTAAATTACCCTAAATTTCAGTTTTTTTGTCCCTAATTTTTTTTTGGGTTGAGAAAATTGATTATTTCGTTCAAATGACACTGAACCATGCTATAAAGAAGGTATGTAAAAAAATTCAAGTCGATTGGTCCTTTTACCCAGGCTGTAGACTCGTCAGAGTGGACAGAATTTTCCTAAGGTTTCTGTTTTATTGTTTCTAAAACTTTTTTGGGTTGAGATAATGGGTTAAATCTTATATAAGGCTCTGTCTCAAGGTTAAATGAAGCTCTGTGCAAAATTGCAAGTCAATCGGTGAACGTGGAGAGGCTCCAGCCTTGCCTGTCTGAACAAGGAGAAGAAGAAGAAGGAGAAGAACAATCTAAGGCCGAAAAACCGGGTTTTTGAAGTTATGTAGCTCGGCTCCCTTTAGACCTATCGATTTGAAACTTTCATGGCTTTATAATATACACTCAAAGAAGACCCACACTAATTTTCAAGTTGATTGGTCAAATAGGAGCCGAGATATGGATACCTCGAAAACGCGTTTTGTGACGTCCGGTAAACATGCACTCGGCACCGTTCGTTTTCTCAACTTCTTTGCTTGGCGCGGCGGAACGCTACCGCGTTCCTAGATAATGGTGGCTGATACCAGGATGCCAAGGGCTGTTATTAAACTCCAAAATTTCAATTAATATAGTTTGTATTTATTTATAATGTAATATTTACAAGTGTAGGAAAACTCTTGAAATAATCGGAAATACTCATACCACTAGTGATCAGTCGCAGGGCCATAAGTTTAACGGTAGACTAGGACGAAATGTTATGAGCGCTCAACTGCTTGGCACCCGATCGATGGAGCTGTTTAATGGCGTTTTTGAGAGGGTGCACGAGCGTTGCTAACCACTCGTCGATCGTCGGATCGTAGTAAGCTTCGGACATGTGTTTGGTGATGTAAACCTCAAGGGCGTCCCATTCTTGGCCAAGTCTGTGGATCACAAAGATTCAAGTGTAAGTTGTAATTTGTATCTAAATAAGATGATTGTTTTAGTAATGGGAGGAATCCCAAGGACTCTCCATGGGGCTGTCAACGAGGCCTTTTTTCCGAAGAGGGACGGGAGGAACCCCTTGTCACTGAGACCAAGAGATCTATTGTGACTTAATCCCCAACTTAGTTTAGAACCTTACTAATGGCCTCTTCTTTCACAAAGTGAAGGAGGTTTTCAGGCATCTCCTTAGGAATATCGGCAGGTGTTAAGGCACCCTTTCCGAAATGCTGAAATCTTAGTGATGCAACAGCGGGACACTCCCAAAGTATAATATACATATTATGCTCCGCTGTTTCCGCCTCCTCGCGGCAGAGGTGGCATTCTACTGTCCTGACCTTACTCATTTTGTGAAGGTGACACCTTAAAGGGCAATGGCCAGTGAGGAGACCTGCGAGCTTGCAAAGGTCTTCTGTCCCTGCTTTAGCACGTTTCTTGGAAATGGTTTGCCATCGCTTCGGAGTGTTCTGCCAATAGATTACACGCTTGTTGTCCTCCCATTTCTGGGTTGCTGAGTTAAATAACTCTTAGCGATCCCCAGCTGGGATTTAGGACCGATTGGGTAGGACTCCGATTCCTTTTTGGTAAGACAGTCGGCTTCTTCATTTCGCTCATGCCCTGGGCAGCGGCTTTGAGAGAACGTAGGCAACCCCAGGTCAGCTTTGAGGTAATTGAAAAGGCAGAAACTGCCTTCAAAGCAGCCTGGCTGTTAGACAGAATGTTAATTCTTGCACCTTTCCTGGGAATCTCTTGTGCACATATTTCTATGGCATGGGTTTCTGCCTGATAGATGGCGGCCACAGGACCCAAGGGCTCAGCCAGACTAAAGTTTGGGCCCCTGATACCCAGGCTAGCCATACCACCCATCACAGATCCATCCCTGTACCACACTAGTGAACCTGGTTCAAATTGAGGCAGTCCTCTCTTCCAGCATTTACAATCATTAATGATTACCCAGAAGGGTAGGCCAAAGTTGATCTTTTCCAACATTGCGTCGGGATCTGACAAAGTCACTGGTTCTGTTTTTATTTTGTCCAGTACAACGAGGCCTCTGGTTGCCACTGACTGTGGTCATCATACCTACTCTCCCTCGCCACGTCGCCTCATCCCTCGAGGCTGGGAGCCATCATTGAGGGAGTATCTAGCGGCTATAAACTAGACTATGTATTCATTTCTCCAATAGCCGAGGCGCAGCGATCTATAGTTTGGACAAAAATTTTAATAATTGTAATACGCATATTCTTTTTGAAACACCCTGTAGGTATCCATTTAAATTTTTCCCCCTTTGAATACTCACCCCTCCCCCTCCCACACTTATTTATTGCCCCCCTGACAACCCAAACCACTGGTTTAGAGTGACTATATTTTCGCACTAAGATCGATAATATCAAATTCGTTGGGATTGGCTAGCCACTGACTTCTATATAGAACTTGTTAATATATTGTATTCGAGTCAGTGGCCAGCCAATCCCAACGAGGTAGGCTTCTTGTTCCAGTACATTGTGTAGGACCTGTTGAAGCCTTTGTTTAGGCATTTCCATATTTCAAATATTGTGGCCTTCAGCCCAAGAACCCTTAAGCAATGGGACTTCCTCCCCTTTCATCCCCTTTCTTTTGAGATTAGATCGATATTTCTTTTGAAACAATTGTTTGCATTATCACCCAGATTACAGCAATATTAGTAGTACCTAATTGTTTGCGCTTACCGTATTTTCGACCAACAAGCACATATCTAGTCAGTAGCATCGTAACTATTATCAAGGCACTCAACCACTACACACGATCATCATAATTGCATGTGGCATTTGTTTATAACCTGATAATCGGAACCTTTTCGTTACCTTCTCTTTCATCTTCTTCCGTTATCATCATTCTTAGCTGTATTCCTTCATATATCTCTTCCACATGTCACATGCTTTACCAGTATCCACATACCAATGTTCCTTTTCTTATATATTTGTTGCCTGTATTTAGCTGTTAGTGAAATCTTTTCCGCATATTAAATTATTGAATATTTTTGTCTAATTGATGTGATTGTGCGCGAATAAACTCTGTGATATTAACTTTATCAACTATCAGCTGACAGTGACAGATCGTGAGTTCGCCGGCCTTTTCTTACCGGCAACCATTACCGTTTTTGATCTCGTTCGTTCTACTACCACAGTGCAATATTATTATTTAGTTATCCACCATTATCCGTCCATCCCTTCAAGAAACTTTTACGAATTACACGCGAAGTTCCTACCACCAGGATACACCCTCGAAATACCGTGGCCATTGTCATAACCGCCACTTGGGACTTCATGAAGTTGGACGACGCTGGGATACCTCTGCACCACACGGTTGACCAATTTACCCCCCTGGAGTCTGATCGTTGGGACCATCAGGAACTACCCTAGACCCTCTGACTGGAGGACTACTGAAGCCATCACCACAACCAGCTAAGCCAATTTAGTCGTTTATAAGTCTTAGCAGCTTCTAGTCCATAGCACTCTAGTCATTAATAACCCAATCTAGTCAACCATATCCCTGTTTATCTATAAGTGGCCACCTAAATTTGAACGAATAGTTACCCATTATCATAATATATATTGTAAGCATTAATAACTCTACTCCCAGCACACAGTACATAATAAACCCTGTTATATTGATGTTTCATCAATCAAAATCTTGCCTTTAATTGAACACCTACAATTCCTATTATTATTAGCTCATTAGTATTTTCTTTTCTCAGTTACACTGAGTGGTCCTTCGAGTCACCATACCATCCATCTACATCTCAGTTTTTTTTTTCGTAGTATTGGACATTTGCAGCAGGCAAAACTGCACGTCTCTTACAAAACATTGTTGGTCCGTTTCGAGCCGGATATGAACCAACTGGATAGTGATTGTACTGTAACTGAGTTGTGGTGTTCAACATAGGAGTACGTAACTGTGATATATCTGTACATCAACTAGTTTTTAGGTTTCTCTGTGATATTATCACGTAAGGTACTTGTGCTATAGGAAGGAGTGTTTCAGACATCATAATATTATCAACGTTTGCCTATTTATTATCAACTAACTTATTTATTGACTCTTTACCTTTATTTATTTTCATAGTTTATCTATCGTTGTTTTGCTTGTTCTTGTTGACCAATTTATTGAAACTTATTTTCGTGCCACCCACAACAAGGGTCATCGTCATCAATTTTCTACAGTCCACAATAGTGTCTATAGTGGTTTGACTGCCTTGATAATAGTTCGCCCTAATCATCATTTTCTCTTGCCTTTCCTGTTGCCAATCGAAAGTTCTGTTGCAGTACCCTATATCTGAATCATCTAGTCATCATGCAGGTTGCTACCGCATCAAGGGGAATCCGCAAGCTCAAAAGGATATATTCCGACATTGGGGAGGATATCCACTCAATGAAGACCGAAGGGGCATCAGCTATCAACAATGAAGCCGATCAAACTATCTTTTTAGGTATGTGCGGGGTATTGGATCTTCGATTCCAATCGTTCATGGACAAATTTGAGGAAGCCTGTGAGTATAGCGATAGTCATTCACTTGAGCCTTCTTTCCCCACTGCTACAGATCGTACCTACCGGGATACTGTCAAGTCCTGGTACTATGAGGCCCTTGGATACAAGGAGATACTCCAACGTAAACATAATCTGTCTCTGGAACAGAGTATGGCAGCATTGAACATAAGTAATACCGCTAGAACCTCTGCTCAACCTACGACTGTATCAACTAGATTGTTCCTACCACAAATCAAGATCAAACCATTTAAGGGTGATTTGTCTGAATGGCCTGCCTTCAAGCAAATCTTCTGTGCCCTGATTAGGGATGAACGCTCCTTGTCTGACGCTGAGCGCTTCCATTTTTTGGTGTCCTACCTGGAAGGGGCAGCATATGACACCATCAAACATATACCAACTATAGATACCAATTTTGAGCAGGCTTGGGAGGCACTCTCCAAGGTGTATGATGATGAACGAAAACTAGCATGTTCATATCTGGAATGTTTCCTGTCTTTCAAACCCATTCTTGGGAAACCTACCGCTGAATCTCTCCAGCAATATCTTTCAAAGGTCACTGAGAGCATTACCTCTCTAAAGAACCTCAAAATACCGAATTTTTCCGATTATTTACTCTGTGAGTTGGCACTTAGAAGCTTGGATCCTAGCACTCGTGAGGAGTTTGAAACATCTATTATTGGTACTACCTATCCTACCTTTGATGCCTTACGGATCTTCATTCAAAATAGATGTCAAGTCTTGAGAATCACGTCTGGCTCTGCTGTCATCAAACAGGGGTCACAATCTCTGGGCACTCCTTGTACCAAACCAAAGTCGCCAAACTGGTTTACTCCTAAGAGTAACAGTCATGCCCTGCTTACTCAGTTGGGTCCTGCTTCTAGTCATAAATACTCCTCTTCTAGTCAGAAATATTCCTCATCTAGTCAAAATCATTCACCTTCTAGTCAAAATCATTCATCATCTAGTCAAGTGTCTTCTGTCAAGTCTCCTATATCCTGTTTTATATGTAATGGAGCACACATCATTCGTTCCTGTCAACGCTTTATCCAGGGTACACCTCAGCAGCGTCTGGATATGTTAAGACAGTATCCAGGGTGCAGAAATTGCCTTCATCCACAGCATAAAACAAAGCAGTGTCAATCAAAATATCGATGTCGTCTGTGTGAAGGTCTACATCATTCTAGCCTTCACTTGTCAACTAATTCATCAACAGAACCTAGTAACTCATCACTGCAGCAAGCCGTACCTTCTAGCAACTGCAATAGTGCAGTAGAATCTTCTATCTTCACAGGTTCCAGCACTTCATCTGGAAGGCATGGAGTTTTGTTGGGAACAGTACTTGCAGCCATCAAGGATGTTCATGGAAACCTCAAACAATATCGTGGAGTTCTTGATGTTGGTTCGCAGTTCTCGTTTGTCACAGAGCAATGTGCCAAGGATCTGGGAAAGACTATTCGTCCATTCAACGGTGGTATATCTGGAGTCAACCACTCCCCATTAAATCATGTCTCAGGAAAGATCAACGTAACCTTCTTTCCAAAACTATCGTCTGCCTCAGCCCTCGAAACCGAGGCTGTTGTAGTACCATCTATTACCCCTCCATTACCTCAGGTGGCATTGCACTCGTCACTCTGGCAGGATTATTTATCATATAATCTTGCAGACCCTGATTTTATCACTCCAGGGGAAATATCATTTCTCATTGGGGCCGACCTCTATGCTGAGGTTGTAACCGGTGCTCCTATTACCATTCGTCAGGACGGACCCCGCCTGATCAACACCATTTTTGGTTTCGTTGTTGTTGGTAGATACCACAATAAGTCTTCCCATAAAATTAATAATTCATTATCATTATTGTCATGTGACCACACAGCTGCTCTCATCGAGAAATTCTGGGAAATGGAGGAACCCATACAGCATCATGTCATGTCCTCAGATGATGAGCAATGTGAAGCCCATTTTGTTTCCACACATCGGCGGAATGAGCAGGGTAAATATATTGTATCTTTACCATTCAAGGCTGATCAGCCTCATATCATACCTTATACCTCTAAAGCACTTTCACGCCTCTATTCACTTGAGAACAAACTTGCAAAGAACCCTCAATTGAAGAAGGATTACCTGGAATTCATGCAGGAGTATTCTTCACTTGGCCATATGTCAGTCGCTACCAGCGAGCCTGCATATGTCATCCCACATCACCCTGTGTACAAGCTGGATCCTGAAGGGAAGGGCAAGCTCAGGGTTGTATTTGATGCAAGTTTCAAGTCTGCCACTGGATCTCTTAATGACCACTTGCTTACTGGACCCAAGCTCCAAGCGGAAATTGGGGACATAGTGCTCAATTTCAGAAGGTTCAGCTTTGTTTTAACATGCGATATGGTGAAAATGTTTAGACAGATCTTGGTGGAGCCCTCAGATCAACGTTACCAACAGATTGCTTGGAGGTCGGATCCCAGTGCTCCTGTTGTTTTCTATCAACTGGAGACAGTAACTTATGGACTACGCTCCTCACCATTCTTGGCCCAACGGGTCCTCCAACAGCTCGTCCTGGATGAGGGCTCCGTGTACCCCGATGCAGCCAATGCAATCCTGCATCATACCTATGTGGATGACATCGTAACCGGGTGTGACAGCCCTGAAGGTCTCCACAACTTGAAAACCCAGCTTATAAACTTGCTTGACAAGGGAGGTTTAAGTCTCAGCAAGTGGAACACCAATTATCCTCCGCTTCTTGAAGATTTGGATTCTTCCTCTCAACCGGTTCAGCTTGGACAGGATGCTGCGTATACCAAACTGCTAGGAATGCAGTGGAACCCAGTGTCTGACACTTTATCTTATCAGGTTGAACAGCCCCGTTTGGGTTTTACCAAGCGCATTATATTATCAAACATTGCCAGCTTATTTGATCCACTTGGTTATCTCACTCCAGTAGTTTTCTTTGCCAAAGCTATTTTGCAGGAAACCTGGAAGTCAGCTGTTGGATGGGACGATGAGGTTCCACATAACATCAAGATCATGTGGGAGAAATTCACCCATGAGCTCACTTCTTTATCTGATATCCATATCCCTCGATGTTTACCAAAAACTCGGTCATCTTATCAATTGTTATGCTTTTCTGACGCCTCTGAAAGAGGGTACTGTGCTGCTGTGTATCTACGTGCAGTTCATCCTTCTGTAGCTTCCTTAACATTGTTGAAGGCAAAATCTCGCCTAGCCCCTCTCAAGACCCAGACCATACCGAGGCTTGAGTTGTGTGGTGCTGTCCTTTTGAGTCAACTCTTATCATCCCTACAACATCTTATCAAGAACCTCAACATTAACACAATCTTCTGCTTTACAGACTCCATGGTAGTCCTCGCTTGGTTGAAAACCTCTCCCCACTTATTACAGACCTTTGTGGCCAACCGAGTGCAGCAAGTCCTTCAAGCTACAGACATTGCATGGTGGCATCACATCCGGGGGACGGACAACCCAGCTGATGTGGGCTCTAGAGGCATCCTGCCCTCTGGTCTCCAACAGCATCCATTATGGTGGACAGGCCCTACATGGTGCAGTCTCCCTGTGGAAGAGTGGCCCATCTCCAGCCAAGTACCTGCGCTGGACCTCCCAGAGTTGAAGAAGACCCCTCAACTATCACTTGCTGCAGTTGGAGGATGCACTGAGTTCATCCAGTTTACCGAGAGGTTCTCATCCTTTCCCCGCTTGATCCGCGTGCTTGGATACATGAAACGTTTTATACATAACTGTAAAATACCTAAGCACAAACAATCGAGACGGTGTACGGGTAGAGCTCTTTCAGCTGTTGAGTTTAGTACAGCAAAGTTTCATTGTTTGAGACTTATACAGAAACATTATTATCCTGAAGCTTTCTCTAACATCATCTTCAACGAGTTGCCGCTAGAGTTGCGACGCCTTGCTGTGTTTATTGACCATGTCGGGGTGTTGAGAGTGGGCGGTCGATTATCAAATGCTCCCGTACCTACAGACCATAAATATCCAATTCTTCTACCTTCTCGATCACACATCACTACATTGATTGTGGCTCAATATCATCATGAGAATCACCATGCCGGTCCATCAACTGTCCTTTCATCCATCAGGCAACAGTTTTGGGTTCCACGTGGCCGTAATCTGATCAAACAATACAAATCACGTTGTGTCACTTGTATACGATTTTCAAAAGCAACTCGAGCGCCATTTATGGGTGATCTACCTTCGTCAAGATTCAATAGCGTTCGTCCTTTCGCCAATACCGGCATAGATTTTGCAGGACCGTTCCTCTGTAAAACATCACCTCGTCGAAATGCTCCTTCAATAAAATGTTACCTATGTCTTTTCATATGTCTATCTACCAGAGCGGTACATCTGGAATTGGCAACTGCATTAACTGTTGAGGCATTTTTAGATGCCTTTGATCGCTTTGTTGCCCGAAGAAGTTTACCATCCCATATCTATTCGGATTGTGGTACCAATTTTGTGGGTGCTGCTGGCTACCTCAGAGATCTTCTGGATTGGTACAACCGCGAGGACACCCAATCATCAATAATACATCATACTGCTCATCTTTCAGTCAATTGGAGTTTCAATCCGCCGTCAGCTCCACACTTTGGTGGGAGTTGGGAGTCTGCTGTAAAGTCGGCCAAGTCTCTGCTTTACAAATCTTTTGGCCAGCAACCTTATCTACAGGAGGAGTTGTCTACCATGTTCACCAAGGTTGAAGGGTTGTTAAACTCTCGACCACTTCTTCCACTGTCAGACAGTCCAGATGATGCTGAGCCCCTTACACCTGGACACTTCCTTGTGGGTCAACCTCTCAATATACTTCCAGAACAAGATTTGGCGGGTATACCATACAACCGGCTCAGCCGTTGGCAACTTCTGCGGGAGCGGGTCCAGTACTTCTGGGATCGCTGGCGTACCGAGTACCTCAGTTCCCTACAGATCAGGGAAAAGTGGCATCGGAGGCTTCCAAACCTCAAGATGGGAGATTTGGTGATCATCTGGGATGATCGAACAGCAGTCTCTCGTTGGCCAATGGGACGGATTATCAATGTGCACCCAGGTGTGGACGGTACCGTCAGGGTTGTGACCATCAAAACAGCTCGAGGTGAACTCAAGCGCCCAACCGCAAAGCTACTTCGTCTACCAGTTACTGATGAACCATACCAATCTCGTGATTCATCCACACCGATCTAGTCATCTCTGTTCCAACCGATCTAGTCATCTCTGTTCCTGATATCAACGTCTTGGACACAGTTCCCTAACTTCTTGGCATCGTCGAAAATAGGGGGGAGTATGTTTGCGCTTACCGTATTTTCGACCAACAAGCACATATCTAGTCAGTAGCATCGTAACTATTATCAAGGCACTCAACCACTACACACGATCATCATAATTGCATGTGGCATTTGTTTATAACCTGATAATCGGAACCTTTTCGTTACCTTCTCTTTCATCTTCTTCCGTTATCATCATTCTTAGCTGTATTCCTTCATATATCTCTTCCACATGTCACATGCTTTACCAGTATCCACATACCAATGTTCCTTTTCTTATATATTTGTTGCCTGTATTTAGCTGTTAGTGAAATCTTTTCCGCATATTAAATTATTGAATATTTTTGTCTAATTGATGTGATTGTGCGCGAATAAACTCTGTGATATTAACTTTATCAACTATCAGCTGACAGTGACAGATCGTGAGTTCGCCGGCCTTTTCTTACCGGCAACCATTACCGTTTTTGATCTCGTTCGTTCTACTACCACAGTGCAATATTATTATTTAGTTATCCACCATTATCCGTCCATCCCTTCAAGAAACTTTTACGAATTACACGCGAAGTTCCTACCACCAGGATACACCCTCGAAATACCGTGGCCATTGTCATAACCGCCACTTGGGACTTCATGAAGTTGGACGACGCTGGGATACCTCTGCACCACACGGTTGACCAATTTACCCCCCTGGAGTCTGATCGTTGGGACCATCAGGAACTACCCTAGACCCTCTGACTGGAGGACTACTGAAGCCATCACCACAACCAGCTAAGCCAATTTAGTCGTTTATAAGTCTTAGCAGCTTCTAGTCCATAGCACTCTAGTCATTAATAACCCAATCTAGTCAACCATATCCCTGTTTATCTATAAGTGGCCACCTAAATTTGAACGAATAGTTACCCATTATCATAATATATATTGTAAGCATTAATAACTCTACTCCCAGCACACAGTACATAATAAACCCTGTTATATTGATGTTTCATCAATCAAAATCTTGCCTTTAATTGAACACCTACAATTCCTATTATTATTAGCTCATTAGTATTTTCTTTTCTCAGTTACACTGAGTGGTCCTTCGAGTCACCATACCATCCATCTACATCTCAGTTTTTTTTTTCGTAGTATTGGACATTTGCAGCAGGCAAAACTGCACGTCTCTTACAAAACACTAATATTAATTTTTAGTACTTGGAAATTCAATTATCTGTCGTAGTTTTGGTTTGGTGGCCAAAACAGCTATCGATTGGAATGTCCTACATACCAACAAAAACGCTCTTTTCTCCAGGTTACTATGAACCTACTGTGATACTATGATCCTGTGTGATTTAGCTATAGACACCAGTGTCACAACTGTTAGAACTTACACAACTGTTAGAACAAAGGCTGAAAATAGAACTTACTCAAACAGTACTGTAACCAATCCAGTGATTTGCATTGGATTCGTGAAATTTTTCTTCAGTTGCCACGAGTTCAGCCAAGCGTTGACCCTAAACAAAAGTAAGCATTTTCAACGAGGAGAAAACCAGGAAGAATTTTTTATTAAACAAATATCAAGCGTATGTTAGTCATAAGGAGGAATATAATGAGGCTGGACCACTCACTGATCAGAGTTCATGACAGTTTGATGTTTCCCTTTCAAATTCGCGAACCATTCAACTCCTGTCAGGATTTTCCACCCCGGGAAACTCAATTCAGAGGCAACAGGTTGAGGTCTACAAAAACGCCACAATAATTATTTTTATAAATTATTTAATAGTAATTATTAAATAAAAAATGATAATAATAATTCAGTGGATACTGGAACCAAGCAAGATATATATTCGATCTGTTTGGCCCCCTAAAGCTCTTTGGGACTAAACAAGACGTTTGGTTGGTCAGCAACGACAGCCACTGCTCGTGGTTGCTGATATGATGCTGAAGAACGGGGAGGACTTGACACGGTCCCGTCGCTCCTTTGTAAGCAGACGCAACCCAGACTTTGCCAAACGTCTGGCTGTATTTCGCCCATAAATCTGAAGAGAAACGAAAAATCAACATGTGTCTTGAACGGGCCAAAGTGAACCATAATGACGGATAGTTCAGTACAGTTGGATGAGTTTCGAACCTTCTGGAACGTGGAAGTACGGAGAGGGCTCGTAGTACCAAACCATTATGTCAACCAGATCGCTGAGTCCGTACTCTGAAATGAGACGAAGTAACAATTATTGCAGGCACACGAAACCACTCTAAACTATTTGGAATTCAAAAAGAAGTTTGTGATGGTTGCTGTGCCCCTGTTCTCGATCTTTTTGTTCGACCGCTCTGGGGATATACGGTTCTGTGGAAGCACAGACTCGATATACCCTCGGTGGGCATATTGCCTAACCCCCCATTGAACAGAGGGATTCAGCAACCATACATTACAAGTTTTTAGTGTGAAATCCGACAATCAAGGCCAGGACTCGACTAGTTGTTGAATGATGTTGTTCGTTAGGAGTCTTTTTAAAAATCACGACGTCGTCGTCAAACAGGGGATGCCGTTTCTCCCAACTTCACATCTACCCCACCAGGAGTCTCATTTTCCTCCTTGGGCCATAAAGTCTGACTTTTGAGGAGAAGCTTTGACCAAGTGGCCAAAAACCCTGATAGCAACTAGTCTAACAAACTCTGGAACCCCAAATACTTTGAGCTTTTACAGAAGAAACAGAAGTAACAGCGATTTTTGGTGTCTTTTGGCAGTGAGGGTGGCAGTGCAGGCCTGTCCTACACTTTTGATCTCAAACGTTTTCAGCATAGTAGACCGTTTTTAATACGAATTTTTGGATTCTTCTTGGGAGGACTACCCCTAACTTCAATGTCTAATTGAAGATCCTTACTGGTGGCATGGGCGTAGTGAGGGAGGGGGGGGGGGAGACTGGGGCAGTTTTCCCAGTAGACTGCTCCAAAGATCAAACCAATATGATATAAAGAATTATTTGCCCCAGTAAAAATAGTAGTCTGGCTACGCTCTTGGCTGGTGGTCAAGGACATTCAAATTTGGGTGGAGCGATGTGGGGTTTTTAGGTCGTCAGCTATGACGGTTAAACATGAACCAACAAATTAGGGCAATCCTTTATAATTAACGGTACCTTTAATCAAGTGGATGGGCACAGTCCTAAGCATGTCGTCCCACATGATGGGGCGGACGCCGGGGTAGCGCTCTTTGAAATACCTGAGGACGGACAATAGGTGGTTCATCAGGGTGGTGAACTTGTCCTGCTCAGAGCAAATACTGCACATCCCAAGGTGCCAAACCTTAACAAATATAATAAATCAGTAACAATAAGAACTGGATGGAGCTGAATTGAAATCTACAAGAAGTTCAATATGGTGAAACTATTACATGGCCGTAACTTGTGGAGCATTCTCGACACCCAGGGATGCAGATTTACGTGTAAATATACTGAGGTGGCCAAAACATGGTGGCTTCACGGGTCGCTCGAACACCACAGGGACACCATAGTATTAATCAACCAGTATGTAATGTTCCAAGGGTGAGCTTATATATATACACGTCAAGCGAAATGCAACGTTATAATACACCACCTCATCGGCGCCAATGTGAAAATACTGGATAGGCTTCGGGACTTTGGCCATAACTTGGTCCACCATCGTGGTAATGAGCATCATCGTGTCGGGCTGGCTGGGGCAGATGCTGCTGGGGTATTTGCTCACTTCCCGCAGATAGGAGTATTTCTCATGGCGTAAAACGAACTGAAACAGACGAAAAACACAAAGTGGGAGTGTAATGGTTTGCTGAGTCCCCCTGTAACCCGGGGAGGTTAGGCAATTACGCCCACCCAGAGAGATTGCCCGGTTTGCCTATCCACAGACCTACCTACCCCCAGAGCGGTCGAATCAAAAACACGAGAACAAGGAAAAATTGACAAACCATTACAGTTCTCACACTGTTATATTAACCTTTGAAGAGTAAAAGGGTACATTTTCACTCCAAGTTTGGCACCATTAATTATAGGCCTGACGCCATCTACTCTTCATCAGTTGACCACAAAGAGTCCATGAGTGAAGGTAGGTAGGTACCACCAAAATCATGTGAGTATTTTTATTGTATTTTTTTGTATGGTTTTCATTTTTCTGGTCAATTCAATTGTTTGTTTGTTATAGTTTTCAAACAAGCCTCTAGTGTTTTCTGTATGCATCACAGAACTGTTCTCCATTGAGTTAAAAGTGCCTAATTATTGCATCCACCTGTGTCCTATATTTGATGATTTGTTGAAAATTTCATTCATCTGGCTGTCAGTGACTTTTGGGAGCCAGATAAATTAATGAATTTTTATAAATGTTATGTAAGCCGCTCGAGGCGGGGCCCGACGTCGGAGGGGAAGAGGTCCCCACTCCAGAAGGGGCAGCTTTGGAGGGGTTATTTCCCCTCTCAAGCCTCAACTAAGGACCCTCGCAGCCGTGGCCATTTTGCCGCAGTTCCCAGTCAGCTTGCGTCGAGATTGGACCTATTTATGGTCAAGGTGACAGTCAGAGTGATTCTGCAAACCTTTCCCACGCGGTGATCGCGTTCCCCGTTTCCTCCCCCAAAGTTGTGAGTACAGCAGTTCCCAGTCAGCTTGCGTCGAGATTGGACCTATTTATGGTCAAGGTGACAGACAGAGTGATTCTGCAAACCTTTCCCACGCGGTGATCGCGTCCCCCGTTTCCTCCCCTCAAGTTGTGAGTACATCAGTTCCCAGTCAGCTTGCGTCGAGATTGGACCTATTTATGGTCAAGCTGAAGTCAGAGTGATTCTGCAAACCTTTCCCACGCGGTGATCGCGTCCCCGTTTCCTCCCCCAAAGTTGTGAGTGCATCAGTCCCCAGCCAGCCGGCGTAGTGAATAGACCTATTTACGGTCAAGCGACAGAGCGATTCTGCAAGCATTTCCCACGTGGTGATCGCGTCCCCGTTTACTCCCCCAAAGTCGCGAGTGCCCGCGAACGAATACCGGTATCGTGTGAAACCCTAGTTTTTTCCACCCGGGTCGGACTCCCTTTTACATACGTGTAATTGGCCGATTCATCCCCCTGAGATACGGACTCATTTCCCCCGAACCAGTGCGACGCTGCCCAACTCCGCATTGGTCGTTCGTATACGGTAACCCATTCACCTTGTACAGTAGTTCATATTTGTTTGTAGTTTGGCGCCTTTTAACCTTTAGAATCTTTGGGTCTTCAACCAAGTTGCGGCGTTCCTTCTGAACGCCTGGAATAATTGCCATCCCTCCACATACCCCCCTTTTTAACGAACGATCTCTTAGGGTCGTCCTTCAGACGAACTCTTTCCTATTTTTCATTGTTCACTTTATATTTATCCTTATTATCTTTTAAGTGTACTCAAGCGTACCCAACCAATACCTTGGTACAATTATTTGACTAGTGGTGGACGCATTCACATTCCTTTAATATTAAGACTAGTTAGTAATTTCTACCAGGTGAACGCTCACCATATTAATTCGTAAGTTTGTTTCGTTCTATTGTGTACATTTTTTTTATTATACTTTTCCAAACCAAACTCGTACCGTCTGGACTACATTGATTTTTAAACCCGAACCCCCTTGGAGTGTGTTTATTAAGTAAACGCGGTCTCCTCAAGACCAAGATTACAAAATTGGTGGCAGCGAATGGGATCAATGAACTCGCTGAACTCTTAGTTTAGCGACCTCATTGAACCGGTGGATCCAATACACCCGGACCCATAGAGAAACTCCAGGTGGTCGGATATTTTTTTAAATTTTTTTTTAATTTTTTCATAGACCAGTTGACAGGCCATTGGTGAACGTGACCTCAAAAAAATTTTCAGGTGTACTAACACACAGTACACACAGTACTAATAACATAATCTTGTTTCCCTATTTACAGCAACCTAATATCTTTTGCTTTTCAACCATTTCACTTGTACCCTCTTTTTTATTTTTTGCCTTGTATACTATAGAACGCGTACCCCCTGAACAAAAAAATCAAAATGAACAAAAAACGGAACAAAAAACTGAACAAAAAAATCAAAATGAACGATTCAACATCTGATATGATGGGTGAACTCCATAAGTTGCTTCGCTCTTTCAACCAACTAAATGTAGAACGGGGCGAACGCGACCGTGTAGATGAGGAGGTAGTTCCCCTTTCCATGTTCTCAGAGATAGAACCCTGGGATCCTGATGAACCAGGCTCTCTATCTGTTGCTGCTTTCTTCGCCATCTTTGAGGATGTGGCGAACTCACTGACACAAGCAAAACGCGTACGTCTGCTGCGAGCAAGGGTGCGCGGAACGGCAAAACAGTTCATTATTGACCATAACGACCTCCTACAAGGGCAGAACCCTTACGATGCCATCAAGGAGGCTATGTCTGCTTGGTTTGAACGCAGCAACCCTGCAAAGGCGGCTGCACTCCTGTGCATGGTGCAACGGCAGACTGCCGAACCGTTGCGCCAGTTTGCCGAACGCATTCACCAGTTGGCTAAATCAGCTGTCCTCGACGAAGGGGCTGAACTGAACACCAACCAGAAGTTAGCATGGGTAAAACGGAAAGTAGTACGCACATTCATCAAA